>SMGT01016924.1:0-15574 GCA_004794575.1 Lanistes nyassanus | reverse complement strand
TCCCCCTCTCTCTCTCCCGAACTCCCCCCCTCTCTCTCTCTCTCTCGAGCTTGGCTTATAAAATTTGCAAGATATCGTATGTCTTTACTAAGTAAAGGTAATTGCCTATGGTAAATTTTAAAAAAGTAGCAATCCGCAGGTACGAATATCTGAAACCACAATCCCACATCCGTTAATAGAGTTTAAGACTTCTGCGGAAGTGACGATATCAAAAGCTCAAATATTTTTTATCTACATTTCGACAGCAACAGAGCGAGAAATGATGAAACTGGTGACGACTATGCTGTTGATGATGAAGATGACGACGGCGAAGAAAATAAGGAATGGAAAGATTATGGTTCAATCTCATTAACACTAACATGAGCTGGTAATTTTAGTTGTGAAGTATGAAAGGAGTTACCTACATCATCCAGCAGCCTACCGAACACGGTAACTTAAACACGTGCTTTTCGAAGTTATTAATGAAAAAAATGTACATCTCTCAAACATTGTACCACCTTTTATTTATTTATTTATTTTGCTATCCCAGTGTCAATGGTCCCAAAAAGGTGATCTTGCGGGCAGGGGCTGGCTACTAGACCAACAGGAAAGCTTGTACGCGTGGTAATTGTTAATGGTTTGATGGTGACACCTAGCCCGCGGCCCTCGTCTTGAGATCTGAAATGACAATAACAGCTGCAACGCCCCCAGCTGGAAAACCCTTTGTCTGAAAAGCTCTTCAGGCCTTACGCTGCAGCAGCAGAAACCCTGCAGCTGAGGGTCTCGGGCTGACTACCACTGGGGACTCCCCGCTTCCATTACCTTCAGGGGTGGCTTGCACGAGCGATCTATTTCGCTTCTAGTCATAAGCAGTGGTAAGGCCTGTTTACCTTGTGTATTTTACGTGCGTCTTTACGTACGAACATGAGATACAATCGCCCATGCAAGCCCGTCTGAGAATTTTTCAACCCTCAGGGATTTCCCATTTCACTGCACTATCCGTCTCGCGTATGCGAGGTGTTTGCGTGCAGACATGTGCGTGGGCATGCGCGTTGGTTGCTTATTTATTTATTTACTAAATACTAGTTATGTCATTAGCTAAAGAGGATAACGAAATACACGTGTACCATGTATATATGGCGAAAGTTTCCCATTTCGCGACAATAACAATAAAGTGTGTGTGTGTGTGTGAGAAAAGGACAGTCCGGGGTGGAGTCATTGTTTCTTAATGGCATGTAGGGACTGTGACGTGCTACCATGGAAGGCAGCAGACCATGGCGTGCTATGACGATTCTCGTCACTGCGTCCTTGACACGGGAGACTGGCTACTGCCCTAAACCTCCTGTCGATACTGCAGATTAAAAGTGCAGACGGCACGCGTGCCCACTGAGGCGAAATACACAGGTCAGTCACCCTCAAAGCTTCATATCAGAGTTATCTGCCCATGATGAGATTGAGACAGAGTAATCTTCACGCTCTGCTGAACTTTGATGTTGCTTTCAGTCATGTTTCCTAAATACGACTGTAGCTGCACAAGAGTCTTATACAACTCGGTGTTGAAATCACATGCTTTCATTCTAAACAAAATCAGAGTTCAAAGATTTACAGAGAAGAACTTGGTTTACGCATCCAAGACCCCAGATAATTAACTGTCGTAAAAAGAAGGGGAAAACTATGTTAACCCAATGCCCAAGATCAGTAACTGTCGTACAACGAAGGGGTAAAAAGAAACATATATTTATTAACCCAAGATCCAAGGACCTCTAGAGATGGTTGAGAACAGAAGACAGGCGAGAGAAGAGAGGGACGGAAATAAATATTTGTCACCCAAGAGAAAGAGGCTTTCTCTGACCTGTCGATCGCGATCATTAGGAAGGACAGCATGGATGCGTGGATGGGGAAGCTTTGCATCATGGGCAGGAAAAAGCAGAGGAAGGAGCCGAACAGCCAGTTGTTGATGAGCAGGTTGGCCAGCGTGATGGGCAGCACGAAGACGCACTTGATGAGGTCTGAGAAGGCCAGGTTGCCCATCAGGAAGAACGTCTGGTCGTGGTACAGCCTCCGTCGGCCGAGCACCACCAGCATGGCCGAGTTGCCGATGATGCCGATGACGCCGACTAGAGTGTAGACGAACATAAAAAGCGGGTAGACGTAGCGCACGGAGCGCCTGACGTAGGGCTGCGTGAACTCCACCTGGCCCGAGCTGTTGTTGGTGGTCAGCCACTGCAAGATCATCTCCACGTAAGTCTGTTTCACCTCCGCCATCTTGGACAGAGAACTTTGACGGCCAAACGGTAGCCTGTAGCGGTTGCAAATCAATGCCTGCTCTGCTCTGGCTCTACAGTTGTTTTTAGGTGAGCTGGTGGACAAATTGCGGAGAAAAGATGTGACCCCGGAACGCTGCCAACCTTCAGATTTCGCAGTAGAAGACGCATGCAGTTTTCTGTCTTTCGTCTTTGGTGAAAGAAAGGTACAAGCTTCGCAAGTGACTCATTTCTCTGCTTCACTAAAGTCATTGTACGTTTGTCTCTAAGCGGCTTAGGAAAGCATTTTGCCTGATGGATGTGTCACGATTTCTCTGTACTTTTCTCCCCCTTATCTCAACTTGTGCGCTCCAGGTGTCAAGAAGTCAAGTCACCTGGTAAGACCTTGCTGTGCTGATCACGAAATGCTCACACAGTTCGCATAGCACAAAAAAAAACGTTTTAAACTGCTCCTTAGTCCACTGGTCTTTGTGATCTGTACATTGGGCCCTTTTGGTGGAGGATTCGAAGAAGTCCCTGAAAGTAATGGAATACATTCACAAAGTAGCAGCTAAACATCAAACACAAACAAACAACAAATGTTTTTAGAACAAACAAACATTTGACACATTGGGTCAAAAGACCTGGACAGCACGTGCAATGGAAGATTTAATGCCTTTCTTTACCGGGAGAAGGTCCGTCCTAGTTCGCCAAACGTGACCATGTAGACACACATGGCTTGAGTCGGTGGTTCTACATGGCGAGGGTTCGGTTAACTGAGACGGACTTTTATTAGTTAAGCAAAACTTGTGTACGCATTGCTCCCTATGTGCTCCTAAAAAGAATAGATTTTGTAAACATCACCACATTAGGAAGTAATCTCTCACTCTGAGTAGTTTATATTAAATTACTAGAATGCTCTTACGATGGAATGTTTTCAGAAGAGGCAGGAAATGCGTCCTTCGGCCTGAAAAATAATTACAGATAAGACAGATTATATTCGTTTTACAACATGCAACTCTACAAATAAACTAGTATCATCTAGGAAAACAACTGAATTCTAATTGAGATAACTTTGTCTATAAGTGTGACCGACTTGTTTAGTCTAAAAGCAAAAGTGTTTTCATCTGGCCGGAGCAACCTGGCCATGCGTGTATATTCTATCATCCAAAGTGAAAAATACCGGTACTGATTGTAGGTTACCAGAGAATCTTTTTTCAGAAATGGTATCATAATTTTTCGAAATATTTTCTCAACTACATAAGCATTTAATATCATGCAGAATAATGTTAACATCTCATCCCCTAGAAGGAAAAAAAACAGACATGACTTGCCAAAGCTGCACGAATGTGAACAGTAGTAAATGACATTTATATAAAGCTTTTTTAATGAAAAACCAAATAAACAACAGGCGAGTTTCTGTTTTGTTGTTTGCGGATATTATGCATATTGAAATGATAGTTTATACTACCGCTTACAGTCGGAAAAAATCCCGATAACCTCCCAAGTATAGACTTAGTCTGCACTATAACCTTTGGTGTCGTTCCGTTTGTAAGCATTTGTAGCAACATTTTTAAATCCTCATGCGGTTTATTGCGTGAAAAGTTTTCTGCTTCAATAATTTACATAAGAATAGAACTAAATAAGGTAGGAGTGGGTAACAGAATGAGGGAGGGGCCAAAGCACAGATGAAGGGGTGGATGAACAGACGCACATCTGATACTGAGTCATGTAAATGATAAAAAGATTTCGTCATAATCAACAGTATTAGGTTATTATTTATTTTAATGACGATCGCACGGTGATTTCAGCTTCTGCGTGACATGGCATACTGTTGATAAAATTAGCGGCTGGGGTGATACCTTATTTTACTGTTTTGTGTACTTTAATTTCTCAGATTTCATTTCCGAAGATGTTCTATTTCGTTCTCGTCTAACAAGGAAGTCTCACTTTACACCTTGAAATGGAATCAAAGGTATCAGTTGTACCGAGATGTAAGCCAGGGATCGGAAAGAAATGAAATTATGAAATCATAAATATTTCAAAACAGCGCTGACTATCGTCGTTTGCAAGAAAAGAAACACTGTGAGTGAGATGATTTTCTGCATTTAACATTTTTCCCCATAAGCATCAATTCCAGTCATTGATGTTGAAGACGGCCATATCAGCAAAAACTAAAAAAGGTGTATCCTAATAATGCATATAATCTACAGTTACTTATTGTGGACTCTCAGATCTGTCGTGTACATTGTAGAAATGTCTTCATATCCCACAAAGAGAGAGAGAGTAAATGTAGATAAACATGGCAAGAATGAAAAGGTTTAAACTTGCACAGGCAAAGTATTGTATTAGTTTCGATTTTTCTAAATTTCTATGAAGTGCATTTTTGAGACATCTTCACATCCCGAGAATGGGTAAAAAGATATTTAAAACTTGTAAGTGCTACCTAAAAATTGAAGACAAAGTCGTGATCTAATGTGCTGAGGTGTACCTTTACCTTACCGGAAGGTGTAAGCATTGTTCCTGGAGAAATTATTTTCGTCTCGGTGGAATTGAAGCTAATCGCAGATCGCGATTGTGGTCACTTGATCTATTTCACCTGAGGGAAATGAACTTTCATCGAGACCTAGGTACCTAGGCAGTATTCGTGCTAAAATCTCATCACGACTTTCACTGGACTATAATCGGATTTCCCTCAAAGTACGCAAAGATCTACTTACGCCTCGACGCCCGTTGATTTCGCCGAAGCGAATTAGGTCACTTGACTACAATTCCTCCTAAGTGAAACTATTTGTTTTTCTAAAAATAACCCTCCTTATGTGACAGTTCTGGTCAACCATGAAGGTCGACACAAAATTATAAATAGAATTAGTAATTACAAAGACCGTGGTGAAAGGTACATTGTAAAACTACGTTGTGGATGGTAGAGAATATAGTACTTTACTATTCACGGTGTCCACAATAAATGTATAGGGCGTATCTGTATCGACAAGGTCCTGGTATATGTAGATAAAAGTATCATTCATACAGTGTAATTATAAGACTAGCGTCAAAGCAACTCCCATTGACAGGACCAATAATCACAGTCAGTTTTGAGCTGCCCTCGGCCGAAAATAGAAAGTCATGTTCTGTCTCACAGATATGCATTGCTCAAAAGTCACAAGAATATCTGGAACTGTCTAAAAGAACTTTAGCAGAGTAAGAGATGAAAGAACAAAACACACAAGGCATCCGACAGCAGAGATTTTCTGAGCGCACGAATTACTGCAATTTCTCTTCCTCGTTGATAACCGACTTCGTCATGTGTAACATTATTTCTGGAAACAGCTAAGCTTTTCTGGGCAGTCCTGTCTGGTCTGGTCTGGTCTGGTTTCTCTAGTACACAATTTTATGAAAATCAAGATAAGTCGAAGGCTTTGCTTTTTTTAAGTTATTTTCTTAATAATATGTTATTTTGTTTTCACAAGATTACCTGTGAGCGTATGGGTATGTTCGTACGTGTATGAGCGCGCGCGCGTGTGTGTGCGACAGAGAGAGAGAGAGAGTGAGTGAGGGGGCGAGTTCCCCCCAAAAGAGCGTGTCATAAACAGAACATTGAAAAATACATTTTACGACTCTACAGAAACCCGGCTGTTCCATACCTCTCCCCTCTCTGTATGTTTACACCAGTGAGAACGACTTCCGACTAGCTGACCACTGGAACCTCGATGACTGTGCTTTACTTCTTTCATCATGAAACCCCAAACAGGAAAAAAGAATATATTGCAACGGTAAAAATTAACTTGAAATGAGGAAAAACAGCCGGGTTACTACTGAAATCTTTTATAATATTAGCTGGGAATGGAGAGTTCCGTTTATTTAAAAGCTATACTTTTCTTATCCCATGAACCAGTCTAAAGGAGAATGTTGTTTGTATGTTTCGTATGTTTGTTTGTTTGTTTGTTTGTTTGACAATGAATCATTAAAAAAGTGCAACCAAAGCACTCCTTAAGCCTTGCGGTAATATTATCCATAGACCAAACGGTACCTCAAAAGTGGTTAACTCTGGTGATGTGGCAATACGACACCTGTCGGTTCACAATCTGGACGTTTATATCTCCTATTGCCTATCAACGCTGACCTGGGCGTAGGCAGAAAGGATGGTGTTTCCACTGCTCGATTTTGTACTTTTAAGTCGAGAATCATCAGGGGAGAGCACCTAAGGTGTGTCCATCTGAAGCCCCGTGCCTCCGTTCAGTCTGTGATGACTCGCAGGCCTCTAACGCACCATGAGCGTCATGCCACCACAAACACTGGAAACATTTTAAGAGTCCAGCTGGTGGCGGCTGGGCGTAGGTTAGAAGAGACGAGCCCACAGTACAGCTTGTTGTTCCTCTCGCCCACGGGGTAAATCGTGTCCGGTGGCGAACAATTATTGACCCGTTCGCGTGGCGCCAGAGTCCGGCACGTCTGTGTTGTTCTCTCTAGGGAGTAACGACGGGCGCGGGCGTCGAGGCTACGTCATCCGACAACTGCACGCTTGGCTGTCGTCCGCTGCTGCTTTGCTGTGGTTGTAGCTGGTGCCAGGCAGTCACGGCGCTATCATCGTGCTGCATGCATCTCTCAGCACCTCGGGGGTCCGCGTGGCGGCAACAGCAGCCGCAGCACAGCAGCAACACCCTGTAACACCACCGCAGCAACAGCCACTACCTCAGCAACACCACCACCGCTGCAGTAGCAGCAGCAGCAAGCCGCGCCGTGAATGGCAGCTGAGCACGCGCCGCTGAGCTTCAAAGACGGCGGCCACTCGATGCGACAGTTGTCTAGCGACGGCAGCCGCTGTGAGGCAACAAGCATGCAGTGCGCAGAGCACAACAAACGGCAAGAGGCTTCCCCACAATACCTGTCTCCCTGCGATGACACTTCCTCGTCAAGAGGTTCTCATTCACGAGAAGGCTGGAGCTCTGGCAAGTCTTGAGATCCGGCTACTCCCCCGAGGTGCAGCCGGCCTCTCGCTGTGTTCGGTCCATGAAAAGCCTTTGGAACAACCTGCCAGCCCGGGTGCGGGCGATCGAGGCGCGGGCACTCTGGTGAGAGAAAGAATCTCAGCACGCGGGCAGTACGCGGCCAGTGCGAACAGGCTGTGCGGTTCAGACAACCGATCGACGACTCCAGCCCGATATCGATTTTGATCGGCGCGAAACCACGTGAGCTGGCGGCGCTGAGAGGAAGAGAATCCAGAGAGGGGGAAAAACGAACTAGAAAAAAGACGAAAAAAAACCCAAACTAGGAGAGATAGAAGATGACGAAAGCAAAGGATAAAATTGAAAGCAATAGAAAACTTTTTGGACAACTCGACCGCAGTGGCAAGAAATGAAGAGTAAACATAAAATTGCGAAAGGCAGTCAGAACCAGCGCTGAAAGGCTGAAGTTTTCTTGTGAGGGTTTTTTTGGGGGGTGGTGGTGAAAGGACACCTTCTCGTGGTGTAAGAGGTTTCAACGTGTAGATCAAGTTCTAGAACTTACTATTTTACACTTACGACTGAGTTTGAAAATTTGTGAGCATTTATTTTCGCTTCATAGTATAAAAGAATTATTTCCTTTCATCTCCTTTTCTGCAGCCTCCCTTATATACATGAAGTAAAATGTAGGGAGGGGGGCGACGAAAGTGGGGGCTGCCTGGGGTATAATTCAAAAACAAGGTAATGTACAGGGAAATGAAGATGTCAAGATAATTTCATTGTCTCTGCCTTTTTCGATCTTAAGAGGTTTTTTTTTTTATTTTGTCTCTCTGTGCGTGCGTTCGTTCGTTGGTGCATGTGCACAAGTGTGTGCGTGTATCCCGATTGCGTGTGTTGTAGCTTCTATAACACACACCGTTTAATATATCTAGCTTTGTTTCTTTGGTTTTTCTTTTTCCTGCATGGGTTTGCATTAGGGATGCAGGGTGAGCATAAGAACGCACCCCCTCACACACACACAATCACCGCTGAACCCTTTGTATGATTTCCCTGTGTTGCTGCCCTCTACAACTAGTGAAAGTAGACATAACGCAGGCCTTGGCTACCAATCGTTTTCTTATGTTCATATCACCATTAGCATGACATGGTCTTAGTGCTTCACTCTCTCGCTCTCTCACAAACACATGCACATGCACATGGACGCACAAACGCAAATGTGCATACGCAGGCAGGGACGCAGGCAGTGACGCAGGCACGCCCTGACAGTCATGTGTGTCTATATATCTGACGCACGTTTGTTTGAATCTTAAGTTTCAGAATGCGTAGGAAACTTCAGATTATGGGTTACATAGGCCAAGATAGTCGGCATGACGAAGATGTATCAGACGGCCAGCCCGCTAGCTGTGGGAGGGAGGAAGGAGGGGGGAGTACAGGTGCACAGAGTTCTGCTCAGATGGCAGTAGGTTTAGCAGGCAGGTGCCGCGTGCTACTGTGCGTTTACGCAAAGACTATATAACCGCGCGCTTGTGGGCAGGAGGAGGAGACAGGTCGATAGGAGGCTGTGAGAGAGGCAGCCGCTCCCTGATCCCTGGGTGTCGTCTTTGTGAAGCTTGAATGACTAGGGGCTTGAGTCGGGTCGGAGGCAGAGTGGGGGGAGGGGGGCACGGCACGTGCTGTGTTATGGCCTTCTGCAGCCGTAAGCTTGATGCTATCGTGGGTTCTCACTAAACTCACTGTCTCGTTTGCGTCTCAAGGACAACATATGGACGGGCCTCGACAGAAGCATGCAGTGCATTTGAGGTTTTGGGGTTGTGGGCGTCAATGAGTGTTGTCTGCGTTGTTTTAAGCTTTCGTCCTCGTTTTCTTTCGTGGTGTGTAAGGGGGAGGGGAGTTAGGTGAGTGAGGGGTGGTTGAGTATGTTGCTGTTATCGCAGGAACAAGAGCTGTGCTAACTGCTATAGTGGTGGGTCATAATGTTGGTAAGTACAGTTTAAAACCCGAAAGTGTGCGCGTTTTGTATGGATAAAAACATCATATTTTTGCTTGAATTAAAAATTCCACTGTTCTCTGCTTTGGCACAGATACCAGTAAGGAAAAAAACATTGGTGTCGTTAATGTGGGTGGCAAGGACTATATTAAAAAAGGAAATATATATGTGGGTATGCATGGCATGTGTTAATTCTGAAAATTCGGCATATACGCATGATATTTGTGTGTTTCCTTGCCCGTCAGAGGCACAGTTCTGAGTGGTGACCTGTACAAACTGAAGCAGACACCATTATCGCCAATTTTAGTAGCAGCGATAAAAGACAGGAAGACCTACCGCGTGGATTGATCATCAGCCACAACGAGATTCATTACAAACCCCGCCATCACGCTACAGTAACCAGGGAGCCATCACTTTACTGTCTCTAGCCCACTACAAAAACAACCTGGCGAGGGAAGGTCGCTGCTGTCGTCACTAGCAGATCGCGGACGGAAGCGGGGGGGGGGGGAAGTCAGACTACTGATAAGGATGGGGGATCGAATGAGGTTCTGCTACCAAGCTATGCACTGAAGCAACCACCACACTCAGCGACACTGCAGCAAGATGGCCATTGCGGAGAGCCAGTCTAACGTTCGGAGGATGGCCATGGCCTGCGCATGGTTTAACCCCAAGATGTGATCCTTGACCACTGCTGAACTCGAACCCACAACCTTCGTCAAACGAACAGGATCTTCTGAACCCTTTTAGCCAGCCCCCCCCCCCCCCCAACACATACACATTTCGTAGGTCCACTATTCTAGGCTTTTATTTCATCGCTGTGTCCTTTTTTCGACGAGAATTTAGAAATTGGCCGTCTCTGCGAGCCGGTTGTTTTGTCTGGGGTCGAATATCTTTCCGGTGTCCATTCACCCTTTGAGTGTGGTTATTTCCCTTTGAATGTGCAGATTTATCATAAAGTTACAGGGCGTGCTACATTATTGAGTGCTGGTCTTGTCACAGACCTTCTGCTTTAGACTTCGATGTAAAATTCTCACCCTTTCTTTCGAGTAGGGTTAAAAGTACAGGCTGTCAAGTGACCTTTCTCAGGTTCGTAGGGGAGTGGCTGTGTGTGAGGCCTCCACTTTTCTGTGGGCCAACACCGTGACGGAAATCCCCACGTCCTCTCCTTCGCTGCCAGACCCTCCCTGGCCCATGAGCAGTGTGGACTGAAGGAAGTGTGCTGTGACGAATGAGTATAGAACCAGCGTCTTCCGATTTGAAAGTCTCCACGCTAGCCACTCTGCCATCCGATTCCCCATTGATGCAATAGAATAGAACAGAACAGTTTTACAGTTCTTGGAAGCGCGCCTCTACGAAAAGAAGAAGTTCCCGTGACAAAATGACTTTCCCCGGATTTTCCTGCGGGATAAGCACGTGGTTTCTTTTTCACCTAAACCTACGTCATCGACAGTCTAGAAAACAAAATATCTGTCGCAAGCTGAATTAATGTACAAATATTTTAACCCTGTCTCTACGTTCAAAATCCAGAAATGCCATTGTAATGACACACGTTTCTATCTCGGGATTTTTAATACTGGTTTTCATTGTCATGGAAACTTATTATGAGTTCAGCCTGGGCCCACTACGGTGACACCGTTGGCAGCAGTATGACAAAGCGTGTGATGAAAGATCAGATACCTGTGAACGATGCAGCATCGAAGCTGCATAAAACAACTCTGCGACAGCGTCTTCCCATCACAGTTCCGTCACATATGGCGAAATTAAGGGTTTTCCAAAGAGAAAGCGAGCGTATAGCCCGAAATAGGAGTTTTTGCCTACCACAATCCTGACCACAGAATCTGGACAGAAAGACTTAGAGACGAATAACCTTAATGACAACAACCATTTTACAATGACACGTCAAGGAGAGCGGGCAAAGTCCCTCACAGTATCCCCCAGATTTGCACGCAAGTAAATTAGTCATTTGCTGTGGCCAGCAGGCGCGTTGGCGCATGAGCTGTAGTGAACTAATGAGCTACTTGAGTATGCATAATATTGTCATTCGCACATCACTGGAACGGCAGTCAGAGATCGATGTCTCGGGCAGACAAGACGACACTAATTATCTTCTAACGACCGTTTCGCCATGCCCTTCTCATTCCTGTGGCACGCCACTGTTCACATTCGCTGACCGGTGACAGTCTCGTATTTTTCTCGTTACTTACATACTGACGAAGTCGCTACATAGAAGCTGGTGACAATGGATGTGCTGATGTAGACGGGCAAGAAGTGTACGATAAAACGTCACAGCTAGTTGCTGGCTGCAGCACGGTGAGCAAAGGATGATAAAAATGCTGAGCGTTTGCTTCTCAAGTCGGAGGCACCGAAGGTGACGTAAATAGCTAGCTTCAAGAGGATGGAGGAGATGGTGCCTATTTTTAGCAAATGCGCTCCGTCGGAAGAAAATCCTCATCCTCAAGAAGGTCGCGTGGGTTGGCTCTCACCTCTTCTCCCGTGCTTTGAACTTCAATGGGCTGAACACGGCAAAGACTGCAGATGGGCAGAGGTGCCTTGAAAGCAAAAATAAAAGCAAATCTTTCTTTTTACAGCAAGCACTGGTACTGCGATAAATCTGCTTTCAATGAAACAGACGTGAGACAACGAAATAGATAAGGAACAAAGCTAAAGTCCAAGGCGATGTTGGGGGGATAGGGGCAGGAGTCATGTCTTCTTGTGTTGCTTTTACTTTTTTGTGGGAAAGGGGGGTGGGGGAAGGCCCATTCTCACATGATGCCGCAAGACATTCAGCATACTGAATTATTTTTCACACGCTGTCACCAGATAGCGAATTTTGGGGGGGCAAAGTGTACTTTTTCTAACATATACAGAAAGTTTGCGCTGTCTGGTGGCAGGAGTTGTACTTTTGGTTGCCAAATGGCAGTTTCGAACTCTGGTTTGTGTTTCTTCGTAAGAACTGGTCGTTTGGGGAATAAGTTTTTTAAGTTAACAAAAACAGAATTGAGCCAAACTAAATTAAACGATAGACGATACAGACAATTGGCAGCTTGGGGGCATTACCCCTTCGTCAGGACAACACAAACACAGAGGTAAAGACAGATAAAGGCAGAAACAGATGAAGGCAAAGAGAAAAACAAATAAACAAACAAAAAACAACAACAGCCACCTAGCTGGGTGAAACGAAGAGAAGTGAAAAGTCCGACCTAAAGTTTGTTGTTGTTGTTGTTGTTGTTGTTGTTGTTGTTGTTGTTGTTGTTATTGTTCGGTGGGGGAAACGTTGGAGGGGTTAGATGAGGGTTTAGAAAATGAGGAGGGAAACGGGCTAGGATTGGGGGTGGGTGTGTGTGTGAACAATACAGTCGGGAAAAAGTGAAAAATAAATCTGTACAGGCTGTGCGAAATGCAGCCTTCGCTGGAAACCGCCGAGACCTGATATATCAGGAGATGCACTCTCTGCAAGTTTGCAATCGGAACACTGGCCGAACACACGGCGCCAGCCAGATAAAAATTTGCGCTCTCCAGTGACCTTTCAAAATCTCTTCTTCCTCTGCCCGTCTCCTCGTTTTTGAACTTGACATAGTAACGTTTCCCATACTACAGTGTCTCTCGCTGTTATATGATATTGACTTCTACTGATCTTACCATATGCCGAATCTATGTCCAGTTTGCCAATAATACTGATTAATGTAGTGTTAATGGACCTAACTCTGATAGCAGACTTTAGATGACGGACGTGATGTATACTGATTAATGTAGTGTTGATGGACCTGTGATAGCAGACATTAGATGGCGGACGTGAGGTAAATAGAGTTTCTGTAGAATCACCCATTCTGATGGGCATTCATACCTCTCTGTCACTTCGCGGAAATCAGCGTTTACGCTAAGAGGAAACGCATATATTTCGCGTAACTGGCAAAGTCTCTCTGCAGCTCCTGTTCTGGCTGTCCCCGTGTATCCGTGCGTGCGTGTGTGCGCCGATCCACTTCACAGTTTTATGTCCTACATATACAATTTTTGTATGCATTTTCTGTGTCAGAGCCTTTAGTCAGGATTTTGCAGCTTGAGGTTAGTGGGTTTGGAGGAGATCCCCGTTAACATCAGAAGAAATAAAATAAAACAGGCGCTACCACTTTCCATCTGTCGTCACATTTTTCTGTGATATCTGCCTAATTTTTCTAATTTGAGTACAGTGCTAAGCCCTCTATTTTTTAAAATAATAAATCCGTGTCTTTTGAGAAAAGAAAGAAAGATAAAACATAAAAACCTAGTTTAGACTGAACAGTGTGAACAAAAATATGTTAGCTGTGAATTAAAGCCGTTAAGTTTTGTTGGTGTTTTACAAAAAAGGAGTTTAAAAACATTCTAGCTGTTCTTCTTCTTCTTTCTTTGTTTTTCCTTACCTTATCCTTGCGATGTCTCTCGCTAGCTACCGACGAAGTACACTCCAATTTACGCGCTCGTGACAGTCAGATTATGGAAGCTGATGAGGAAAATTACATTGTTTTGGAAATTTACTGTGATAAAGTGGGTGAAGAAAAGAGTATTTGTGCCTGAAATGCCCAAGAGAGTGATTACGAAGAGAAAAGCGAGAGAGCACGTGGTGTAAACAGTATCGAACAGACTGTGTATAAGGAATCGCGAGGACTTTTTGATTACTTCAACTTGTTGTGTTGCCATCAAAGGATTTATAAATTACGGAACAAGGTCCAAGAAAAACAATAAGACATTAGTTTTGTTGTTGTTGTTGTTTATTGATGTTTGCATCCAAGTTTAAATAACTTTTCTATTATTTCTGGTTATTTTTTATGAATTTTTGAAAAAAAGGCTAAAAAGCCGCGTCAGCAACGGGGTAGCACGAGCTAGGAGCCCCGAGGCAGCGTGGTGTTAAAGCGTTGGCTTTAGCTGTTGAGAGATAGCTCAGGGCAGTTCTGGACGCTGCGGACTAGCGTGTGGAAGGTTTCTGGTTCGAATCTAGGCGTGCCCGAGGATTATTTCCTGGAAGTACATATTGAGCAGACTCCATTCAGCTACCTCCGCACTAAGAAGTGGGACATAAGAACACAGCTCAGCTGGAGCGTGGCGAGCTACGGAGCACTAAGGTGGTGGTAGTGGTGGTGAAATGACAACATGGGCGAAGACGATGATTAAGATGATATTGATGACGATGCCTTGTTCTTCCAATGCCTGTAGGCACTCAGTCTGTCGAGATATGACTATGGTCGGGTTAAAGATTGCTTAAATCTAACAACAAATCTGGCCTGCTCCCTGTACCATTCAGCCCTCATTCGCTCTACGACAGCAAAAAGGCGTCTGCCTCTTTTGTTGATGACTAACGCTCGGTACTATTGTGTTGTTGAAGGCGATAAGTCTTGCAGTTCGCAGGTATTCTTGGTGTTTCCTGCTGCCGGTCTCAGGAATCAAAGAGTCAGAAATCCAATTCCAGACAAAATGGAAGCATTGTACTGAACCCCCCCCCCCAAAAAAAAACGCAAACTGGGGGAGCTGGTGATAGGCATGTTTGAGCAGATCTGCCTTAGGGCCTGCTCCAGCTGGCGAGCTTTTGTCCGCCTCGGCTGAACAGCGCTCAGCTCGCTCTGCAGATGGTCCCATAGGTGCTCGATCGGGTTGAGGTCTGGGCTCCTGGAGGGCTAAGGCATCGCCTGAACGTTTTTTCTGCTGCAGGAAGGCAGTGGTGAACCTTGCCGTGTGTAGGAGGGCATTGTCATGCTGAAAAATGAGGTTGCCGTGCTGCTGGAAGTATGGCACCACGTGGGGCCTCAGCACCTGGTCCACGTAGCCTTGTACTGTCACGGCCAATGTTCTGGAAGACGACGGGGCCCACGAGTAGGTTGAGGCCAACTCCACCCCACATCATGATGCTGGGGCTTCCCCCAACGGTCGTGCTGCAGGATGTTGTTGATGGCGTAACTCTTCCATATTCTGATGCGGCTGTCGGCGTGGCTGATGAAAAAGCGGCTTTTATCGGAGAAGAGAATGTCTCGCCATCGCCGCTATGTCCAGTTCAGGTGCTGCTGGCCCCACTGATACTCTGCTGCCGATTTTCGGCAGACGGCGGCAGTTCAGTTGTCGCTCAGATAACCGGCGACGCGTAGTCTGCTGGCTGATGGCAGCTCCATGGCTCCCGACAGTGGCTCGGGCCGTCACTGCGGCAGGGAGGAACGGCTGGCACAGGTGGTCGCGGCAGATCTGTCTGTCCTGTCGTGACACGAGGTCGTCCGCTTCTGACTCCATCCCGAGTGCTGCCAGCAGCTTGAAAGCGAGCCCACAAACGACAAACAGTGGAAATTGCCACACCCTGTGCATGTGCGACGACGCTTGGGCGGTTTCCAGCCTGCAGTCGTCCGATGGCTCTTTCCCGATCTGTAGCGTTCAGCCTTGCCATTCTTCTGCTGCTGACAGGTGGTCTG
>SMGT01016923.1:138813-173681 GCA_004794575.1 Lanistes nyassanus | reverse complement strand
AATTTCTCTGTAATAACTGGTACACTAACTAGACACAACTTTGATAAAACAAGTGATAAGTCTTTGTCCTCGCATTTTATTTGTTTAAATCTGTGTTGGTTGGTTCTTCCTTAATGCGAACAATGAAGGTTATGAGTGCTAGGAGTGGTGAGGGTGGTGAAGGATGTTGGGTGGGGTGAGGAGGGGGGGGAATCAGTGCCTGGAGTGTCACGATTGTAAACAGGTCCCACATGCAGATTAAGCTCATGTACAGTAACAGGGGTCTAAACCCATGACACACTGTATTGGTAGCAAGCACAATATTGCTGATCTATACAAACCACATGTATGACTGTGGGACTCCTTGTTGAAAAAGTTATCAATTGAAATGTTAAATGAAATCATGTTTCTCTGCCAAAATCTGTTTAAAGAACAGGTTTTTATTCTGTATTCATCTTGTGCAGGTTGGAGGCTGCTTGGAAAGAAGAAATTCATAAACATGGTCCAGTGAAGGCGAGACTGGGACGTGCAATATGTAATGCCTACCGCAAGAGACTCATCTGCTCCATTATCGTCATTGTCATCACTCTGACTTTCTCTTTTGTGGGATCTGTACGTAGAACACATCTTGCCTGGACACAAATCTTCACATAATTTTGTTAAAGTTCAGTGAGTGAAAGAGGAAGAATGGATGTGGGTATGGGAACGAAGACTTTGTGTGTGTGTGTGTGGATTGGTGGATGTGCATACATGGGCAAACACAAGTTTGGTTTTTGTTGATGTTCATTTGCAAATGGCTTGGCTTGGCTTCTGGTGTGTGCGTGTGTGTATACATGTGGATAAGTGCAAACGTGCTGGATGAGTATGTTTGTGGATGAAGGATTCCTGTCCTGTTTGCAAGAATTTTTTAATGCATGACATTGCCTGAACATTCTGAAGATGCAAACTAATGCTAAGAGAAGCTACAAAATAGAGTGAAACAAGACGAAACTTTAAGAAGGGCAGGGGAGAGAATGAAAGTGATCCTAGTTGTACAGGAATAACTCATTGCTGCAGTGACTGCTTCACTGCCATCTTCTGTCACCAGGCTTTCATTCTGCGCCTTTTACTGGACTATGTTTCTGGAAACAGCCGGCAGTTTTGGGTGGGCGTTGCTATTGTCTGTGGGCTAGTCATATGTGAGATCTTTCGTTCCATAACGATCTCCTTGGCATGGTGTTTGAATTATTGGACAGGTGAGGCCAACAGCCAGAACCGCTACCCCAATGCTGCCATCGTTTCTCACTGCAACAAAAATACACCACTGTCATACCACAACACATACTGTCACCATATTTCAAAGTTTAATTTTTTATTTTTTTTAGAGTACGTTGGTAGTTAAGAGATATCATTGTTTTATAAAACATAGCACAAGACTGTATCCTGTATATTTGCTGGATTTGTTTTCAGAATGAAGTAGTTTGTTTATTCATATCTTGTGAAAGTCTTTCAAAGACTTTCACGTGCAGCATGCAATTGTCTGATTTCAGGTGTTATCTGATCTTGGGTATTCCATGATATCCGTTGTTTAGTAGTAAATTTTAGATAATTTTTGTGGCAGGCATGCGTGTGCGTGAAGCCTCCATGGGGTTGTTGTACAGAAAAATGTTGCGTCTTCGTAGTCTAAAAGACAAGAAAATTGGCGAGGTGAGATATTTTCTACAGCGTAGTGTTTATAGAATTATTATATTATGCAAAACACATTTTGATGCCTTTCAAAGTTTTGGTATTGACAGTACAGCGTGTTATAAAGTGTTTATACAGGTTATCTAGGATTTTGTCATGCATTCTTCTTGGATTTATTATTTAGAAGCCATTTTCAGTTATATTTAAAGCACTGTTCACTTCCTCAGCTGGTCAACATGTGTAGCAACGATAGCCAGCGACTGTTTGAAGTGATGGCCAACGGACCTTACATTGTAGGTGGACCACTTGTTTTCATTGCTGGTTCAGTGTACCTTGGATTTCTCCTGGGTCTGTGGGCTCTTGCTGGCATAGCAACCTACATTGTCTTCTTCACTTTGATGGTAGGGAAACATTTCAAAGATCTCTTTTTATAGATTTGATCCAATTTCCTTAGTGTTAGAGCTGTATAATGCAGATGTTTGCAAAGGGAAAAAGCTTTAAAAAAAAATTATCTGTGGTTTGATACATCCAGGGTTTGTTGTTTTTGTATGTACAAATTTCTAGAAATATCAAAATCTATAGAAAACTGCATGTACATACTTTTTTAATCCATCTTTTTGTGCAGAGATTTGCAGCTAGCGTGTTGGAGAAATATCGGATGAAAGCTGTCACACTGACTGGAGAGAGAGTAGGGTTGATGACGGAGGTGTTAACATGCATGAAGCTGATCAAAATGAATGCTTGGGAGCCAGCTTTTATCAACAGAATATCAAGTGAGATTTTAGTTCGTTGACCAGTATTTCATGCGGATGAAAAGTTCACATACCAAAAGTTTGAATATGATAATTTTTTATACCATTACTTTTTATAGTTGCCTTGTTATAGGCAGTTCTATATTGTGTATATTTTTTGCAATCATTTCTTTCATGGATACACAGGGTAGCTTTATCTAGGCACAAAACTGTTTTTTGTTGCCAGGGAAACGTTATGAGGAACAGGCAACATTGGAAAAGGCCTCTTTCTTGCAAAGCATCATCACATCATTAGTCCCTATGATTCCTGTCATTGCTTGTGTTGCTATGTTCATTGGTATCATCCTTACTGGCAATGACTTGACAGCTGCAAAGGCAAATATCTTTTGACTTTTAAATAAAATTTTTTAGTCAGCAATTTTTTTTTAGATGTGTACATGTAACTTTGCTGCGCTGATGACTAACTGAAAATTGCTGAAATGTGTAATACTTAACGTGCCCTTTTGATGTCACCATCACAAGACCTTAAACCAGGGAAAAGTGTACAAAACTAATGGATATTGAGAATTTATAATAAGCTTTCACCATATGTATAGTTAAATCTCTAGTTTTACTGAAATTTATTTATGCAGATAAAGTTTTGTCTTAGAAAAGTTTGCTTGAATTACAAGTTGATAATTTTGTGTATGTACAGAACTATGCTGCTCATTGTTAATGATCATGGTTACTACTTGTACAACAGTCCTTTGAGTCATTTACAATATTTAAAAGTTTGTTTTGCTTACCTCTGTGTTTCTTGTGTGCTTCACAGGCCTTCACAGTGATAGCTGTTCTCTATGCTATCAGCTTTGCTCTAGCCCTCATGTTTCATGGTGTAAGAACTGCAGCAGACGCTAGTGTGGCTTGTCAGAGGTACAAGGTGGGTTTAGTACTGGACCATATTTTATTACAACATCGCACTTGTCGTAGTCTTCATAATTGTTAATGAAATCAATAACCACCACCCTCCAGTGGTGCTTGTCAGTGGTACAAGATAGGCTTCATTATGATTCCTTTGCCATTTTACCATTGTCATTATCATTGTCATTAGTCATCAGCTCCATCACCACCTCTTTTTCTCCATGCATTCCTCCTCCATCCATGCTCCTCCATCTTCCTCTATCTTTTATCATCAGTGCTTTTGCTGCAGTTCTCAAGTTACTCGTTGAGATGCTAGTTTAAGTACCCTGTGAGTGTTCAAGTGTAAGAAAAGTGCCTAGATTTTTACAAAAACGCGTTATGCTCTGCAAGAAATCATTCCATAATTGCTTTTTGTAGGTGATACCTTGCGAGTTTAGTGGTGATTGTCGCACGTGAGATAGATTAGAAGAAAGATGACATAAGTTATGGCAGATAAAAGAACAGAGAACAGAGTTTAAAAGAGAAAAATGGCTGGGTTTTATTGAATACCATATGATGCACAGAAATCCATAGAGTTGTAGCTGTAGAGATGGGCTTAGCACATCTGATGTCGTACTGGAAGGTCTAAACAGTGAAGGAAAGAAGCACCTGAAAGAAGAGCTAAACGAATACAAACTCGCACTAAATTTCACATAATCCTTTAACCCACCCAAAGAACTCTGGCATGATATTCTTGAGCATACAGTCCAGGTAGTAAGCATTGTGAAGTCAGATAAATATAAAGTGAAAAATTAAAAATTGTCAAAGTATTAAAATTTTAGTGCATCAAACATTAAAAATATATAAAAACTAGAAATAAGATCGTAAACAGTAAACTTCGTACAGTGTACTTAGGATTAGGGCTGTGGTGGGAACAGCCAGCAGGGACTGACAGCAAACCACCACTGCCAGGACACAGAGCAACAAGAATTAGCTTGAAGGGAACCACCACCACCGCTTCAGACACCATATCCAGTACATGACCTCTTCCCCACAGCCCTTCCTCCCCTACCCCCCTATAATCCAAAATCGCTGAAAGGTGACCATGGATTGGCCCACTTGAGCAAAATATCAGAATTTAAAAAAAAAAACTCATTGCTGCTTCCAAAGACCTTTCTCAGATAATGCTCGCATGACCTGACCACCTACACAAATGTAATAGAAGTTTACGAACCCAAAGAAACGAGCATTGCAGCTATTTATATTCATAGTAGAACTCGTAGCAATATGTGCTGCCCTCTGGTTGATAGCATTAAAAGGTAGGAAAACGACCGCAGTTGAGACATATCATTTTTAATTGATACTGACCCTCCAAAACTACAGTGTTATCAACATATTCATCTTTGGCTGGGTTGCTTGTCCAATCAGAATTGGTTTCCTGTTATTATAAACAGTCTGAAGCCTGCTCATCCTGTATAATTTCATGTGCACCTCGTAGTGTGGGTGAGAACTCATATAATCCAGCCTCAGACCTTCTTTCCTCCATTGAATGGGGTGCATTGACTTTTGATTCACCTTGTTTGGGGGTAAGCTTATAACTGTTTCCCTTTGTGTTATTACAGGAGGTTCTGCTCATGGAAGAGATTTCATCATTTTCAGCAGATCTTCCTGAAGACACAGTAGTTGAAATGTCACGGGCGACTTTCACTTTTGAAGCTGAGGAAGAGGAGAAAATTGGTAGATTTTCAATTGTGGTATCATTGTTGCATATTCCTTATATCTTCCAGCTTTATTCTTCCTTTTGTTGACCTTCCTTTCATATTTTCCTGCCTGCCTTCTAAGTACTACCTGTGTCGTTGGTATCATTGTTTGGTTTTGTTTCCTTACTTGCCTATTATTTGCACTGATGCCTTACACTAATCAAAATCTTTTAATCTTTTGACCATTTATAATTTATTTCAATCCATCATTTAAAGCTCTGAATCCATTGCTGGAATATAAATATAAGACAGAGTTTGAGAGTGTAGGGAATGGTAATCTGTATCAATTTTAAAGGGGAAAAAAACAGAATTAGCAAAAATGAACTGGGTATTGCAGCAAGGATGCTGGAGTAATAGACTTTTCACGTGTTCTAAATTGTCAGAAGCACATTTGAATAGCAATTACAGGATGAGGTATTCTGCTGAATGTGACTAAATTTTCCCCTGTATTTGACGAATCAGAACCAACTGATGAAGACAGTGTCATAGCTGGACTTAACCTAGAAGAGTTTGATCCCTTGAGCTCCTCATTTCACTCACGTCGTAGCGGAGCAGTTTGCAGGGGTTTGTCTGCGATGAACCACAAAACAGAAGGAGAAGACGACGACGACAGTCACTGCATCTTGTTGAGGACAGATTTTGATAGCCAGGGAGCACCACAGCTGTGTGAGGTGGACATCACTGTGAAAAAGGTTTGTATGTTGTTTCATATGCGTTTACTTCTGTTATCCTTAGCCAAGCAGCAATGCAAATTTCCACAATGAAACATTGTTGTGGAATTTCCAGACGATTGTGAGGTTCAGAAGAGCACTTGGATCTTTGTTAGGATTAAGTTGTGCTTTTTAGAATGCACCATAGAGTGCATTGCACTGCCTCTGCAACGCTATACAGTCAGTATTTGTCAGTAAACGTTAAAGCAAAATCTAGACCCCAGCTCACTATTGTAGGTTATAATTTTGAGTGGAGAAGTGTTATTTCATTCTTCAAATATACAGTGAAGTCTTTGATAATTTGCAAAGTGATGCAAGATGCTAGAGGCATTTTATAGGTGAACATCATACACATATGCTTGTAGGCTTGACTTGAACCCTTTCATGATAAATTTCTTGTTTCCTAGAAAGGGATGTATTTCATCTTGTGACAGATGAGCTTTTAGATTTGGCACCTAAGGATTTTTGCTTTTTAAAAATATCCTTCTATGGGCTATTTTCATCATTTGTTCTAGGGTGAACTGATAGGTATTTGTGGAATGAAAGGCAGTGGCAAATCATCATTGCTATCAGCCATCATGGGTAGGGTGAGTACAGTGTACCAGGATTTGTTTTTAGTAGTAGTAAGTCCGTCTTTCTGTATGTCTGTCTGCTTTACTTGTTGGTTAATTTGTCAGTTGATCCATCTGCATAGTCAGTTTAGTCAGGTCAGTGGCCAAGTCAGTCAATGAATTTACATTGTTTCTTTGGGTGTTTTTTGGGGGGAAGTACTTCCACCTTATGCCACATTTACTGTATGGGAGAGGGGTATAAAGTAGGGCCTTGCAAATCCTCCAGATCCGAAGAAATTCCAGACAAAAAACATATTACAAAATTTTCAAATCTGCATTGATTTTTGTTTAGATTTATAGCAAAAACTTGATTGAGAATCTGTTTGCCTTACAGGTCTGTGTCAGCAACACAAGACAACACTTTAATTAACGTAATATGACATGCACAGGAAATTTATCTTGGGTGTGTTTATAATTTTGAACAGATGCAATTGTTGGATGGAACAGTTAACGTCACGGGTCACATGGCGTATGTTGGCCAGGAACCATGGATTATCAATGGCACAGCAAGGGATAATATTCTTTTTGGAAAGGCATATGATGAAGAAAGGTAAGAAAGTTTGATCTGTTCATTTGTAGCCCATGACAGTACAGGATTTACCGATGCTTTTGTTTTAATGATTTCAGATTGTGGAACATAAATGTTAGAAAGCCTATTTGATAATAATAGCAACTGTGATGAATGATTTAGTTGAAACAGAATTTTTTCAATGTTCTCACGTGAAAAATCTTAATGGACGTTTATATTGTCTAGACCATTTAACTTATGCCTGAACTGGTCCTGTGAAAGACCTAGACATTTACCAAGGCTTTCAATACATTTACGTACTGCTTTCCACATAATCTTTTCCACACAACTGCAATTGTACCACACGCAAACCTTTATGCAAACTGTCTGACCTGTGGACACCTGTCTTGACACACTTTCGGTCCACTTTCAGCACAAAATCTCTAATCAGTGGACACCTGCTAAATGTAGACATGGAGCATGATTCTGGAGACCAAAAAAAGTTTTTAATGTGGAAACATCGACAAAATTCTATTTCAGTTAAAGCATTCATCACAGTTGCTATTATTATAAGCTTTTATTTACCTGTTGCGAATGGACACCCTCAGAGCCTTCGATTTCCATTTTCAGATCTTTTGTTGTGAAAGGTCTAATAATCTGCGTCCTAGTGGATGTGTGATGTATCTTTGTACCAATTCGACCTTCTTTGGTACCACCACGCTGCACATTGCAAGCACATGTTCACACACAACCGTGGTGTCTCTTGACTTTTTCTTCTTTTCTGCATATTCTTATGTCTTTAGATCAAGTGTAGGTGTTCTTGACATGCAAAATAGGGGAAGCTCTGATGAGGGGACACCTGTCGTGTAGAACAGTTTTTCAGGGAATGAAATGTCTCTACGTCACAGGTTTGGGTGCAGTTCATGTAGAAACACTGTTTTCCTGTTGAAATACTTAGGTACAAACAGACAGTGTCAGCCTGTTACCTGGAGAAAGACTTTGAAACGTTCAGTGCCAGAGACCAAGTAGAGGTGAGGTGTCATTACATAATGTAACCAGTATTTTGAGTTCCCCTATTTGCCAGACCCCACTATATTTTTTGTCAAAACCCCATCGCCTTTTGTTACACAACAGACAACATTACATTAGCTAATATAATTGACCTCCTTGGTTACACCTGACGTGTTTCAAGATGTCCAGAAAAAATGTGTAAAAGTTCTCATTACTATTCCTTGTAAAATGTATCCTTTTTTGTACTTTGTGTAACAGTATGGCAATAGACAAAGCTACATAAGTGTAGCAGACCCAGTTACCTTACCTTAACACTTAGCTTGGTCATAACTGTTTCCCCACTTCATATCGGCCCCAGTTACGCTTGCCTCAGAAATTCTGCTTGTGTTTAGCTGATGGAAAGTATATGGTGTCCTTGTGCATTCATGTTGTCCTAGTGCATTCATGTTGTCCTAGTGCGTTCGTTTTTTTCCTAGTGCAGTTGTTTTGTCCTAGTGCGTTCGTTTTTTTGTCCTAGTGCATTTGTTTTGTCCCAGTGCATTTGTTTTGTCTCAGTGCATTTCTGTGGTGTTCCAGTATATTTCTTTGCTATCCTGGTGCATTCCAGTGCTGTAAAAAAAAAATGCACCCCTGTGTAACCACAGGCTGTGTTTGCTCAACAATAGTTTTTGGGGGACCCACAAAAAAGAAATTCCTTAAGTCAGTTCAGGTCTTGGGCACATCACACAAAAGAGAAGCATGCTGGCTGGGTACATGTATTAGGAATGGAGTAGCGGTGATTTCTCATGTGATCAGGTGCTAGCAGGGCTGCTCTGTATATCAAATATAGCTGTATTTATTTTTCACAGATTGGTGACCGAGGGCTAACACTAAGTGGTGGTCAGAAGCAGCGGATCAGCTTGGCGCGTGCTGTGTACAGTGACAGTGATGTGTACCTGCTTGATGACCCTCTGTCAGCACTTGATGTGCACATTGGCAGACATGTGTTTGCTCAGTGTCTCAAGACCATGCTCAGGGGAAAAACAATATTTTTTGTAACGCATCATTTAGAGGTGAGACCAGTATTTGTTTTTAATGACTGCAGTTGCTTGATTTAATTAAAATTTTTTTTTAGAAATGGACAAAATGGTTTGAAAATTTTCGCAGACAGAATACTATCACAGAGAATACAAAAATACTAGAGAAATAGTAGGGATGATAGTCAAAATTTACTGCCAATAATTTATTCTACTTAAAGATGTCTGTTACAGCATATTGATGTATTTAGATTGCATCCGTAATGTTGGCCTAAAGATGCAGCAGATGAAAAATAGTATACAGGACAAGAATTCTAATGTTTGCAATCACATTTTGGCAGTGAGCCGTGGTTATATTCTTGTATCAGTACCTTCCCAAGTGTGACCGCGTGATGCTCATCCATGATGGTCGGGTGGAGGAGTGCGGTTCTCACAGCCAGCTGCTGGGGACAGAGGCAGGACCCATGTACACAGAGCTGTACCAGTTGTACCATAGCAAATACGAGAAAGTACAGCGCCATCGCCTTATGTCCATGATGGGACCCTCGCAGGAAGGGGGTATGTGATACTAGTGTGTGTGCATGTATCTGTGTGTGTGTGTGTGTTCATGCACTTGCATGTATATGAGTTAGCACCTGTATTCATTCCTGTATTTCATTTTCATGTATGTTTCATTTGCTTGGGCATGCATGTGGTCATGCACATCTCTGTATGTATATATATCTGTGTGTCACTGCATTATTGTGATCATGCTCTTCTCTGTGTATATATATCTGTGTGTCACTGCATTATTGTGATCATGCTCTTCTCTGTGTATATATATCTGTGTGTCACTGCATTATTGTGATCATGCACATCTCTGTATGTGTATACATATGTGTGTCACTGCATTGTGCCAAGACAGATAAATGACATTTATCATGTATGGATACATGCATACCTAAATACACCTTGTGTACCATCATGCATGCACCCTGAATATATGCATGTGCATCAGCTGTAAACTCCTTCAGTTTTGTTGTATTTGTTCTGTTTTCCTCCCCAAGAGACAGCTGTTATTTTTATGTCCAGTCAAAACACCACAAAGAGGCTTTTCTCGGTTGACGCGAAGGACTTTGTCAAAGCAGCTGAGTCGCATGTCAACAAACAGCGGCATACAGCACCAATTCAGCACAATGTCGACCACTAGCGGCATTTTCGGAGACTATGAGTATGGTAGGTACATCAGAAAAGTGAAATATTCTCTGCCATAAGATTCTTTTTGAGCTTTGTACCTGTCATTTTCTCCTGCTGCATGTTTGTGCATCTGCCCTCCTGTCCGTCAAATTTCTTGTGCAATTTATGTGCATTTATCTCTTTATTTTTCATACTTTTGTGTGTAGTTTTCTTTAAAGTTTAGTTTTAGGGGGTGGAGGGATGTTCGCTTTTCCTTCTGTTGCAGCTGCTCACTGGGAGATGTTGTTTATGGTAAGGACAATGTCCATTGTGAGACTGTTATCCCCATTCATATCTAACCAGATGAAGTGGTTCCTTTGGTTTTGTTCAGTGGACATTGATGACCTTGTGGAGTCCAGGGAGCTGAACAGCACCAAGGTGTCGTGGTCGGTGTACTGGCAGTACATTCGGGCAATGGGCGGCGTGGCAATCCTTCTTTTTCTTCTAGTCAGTTTTGCCCTCAGCATTGCTGTGCAGTCAGCAGCCACTTGGTTCTTGGCCTTTTGGCTCACGCAGGGAGATGGGGTCAGTTGTCATTTTTAAAAAATTCAAATAAATTGAACAAATAAAGAAATTGCTGTTTTGATATGATGTGATGAGGATTTTGACATCAACAGTTTACATATATCCTGGATAGCTTGAGATACCAATACAAGCAGCACAGCCTAATCAAACTACTGTAACTGATAAAGAACATTGTAATAAACACTGTAACATGTTTAAGGGTTTCTGAGGTTTAGTAATCGAAGTTCCCCTTTGGATCGTATGGTAAGCTTCACTGCTTAATAAATGGTTTAAATGTTCCACCTGCTGTAATATCGTGTAGACAGAATTAAACAGCTAACCAGGTGCCATTTACTTTAGGGTAGCGCAGATAAAACTGACCAAACTTTGTGTGCAGTCTACACCGAACGTCACTGTCTCATTACCCAACACCACCTCGGATGCAATGCCACACACTTCTGGAAGTGTGGCTGATCATCCCCATGTACATACTTTTGCCTTGGTGTACGGACTTTTTCTTCTTGCCATGCTGATTATCATGTTATTGAGATCCATGGTTTTCGTGAAGGTCAGTGAAATTTTGAGGTTTGTGCATGCGTGTGTTTTACCTGTATGCATGTACATCTGCACGTTTTAGGGGAAGGAGGGAAGGAGCAGGGTGGATGAGGAGTGGTTGAGTGATGCAAACAGAGATGAAAGTGCATCTGCCAGCATATAGCTAAGAACTCTTAGAAAAAGAGTAAGTTGTACGATGCAGTTAGTACAAAACTTAGCATTTAACTATTAAGGCCATATTATGGTTGACATTTGAACACCCTGTAGCTGGGACAGCATGTTACCCATTCTATAGCAAATATAGAACATCACTGTTGAAGAGTAATACATTACACAGAATGTCCTTTCTCCAGATGACCTTTCATCTAACTGCAATTGAATCATGTAGACAAATATTTTGTATCCTATTTAGAGCTGAAAGTTTTTCTGCAGATTTTGCTGAGAGCAGCAAGCAATCTCCATGGAAAATTACTCAGGAAGACGATGACCTGTCCCATGAAATTTTTTGACACTACTCCATTGGGCATTATTCTGAATAGATTCTCAGCAGATATCGATGAAAGTGAGCTTCTTTCTTATATTATTCAGAACAAATTCTAAACTACCGTTGGTGTAAATAACTCTATTTTGTTGGACACTTTTCTTGATCTCTTTGTCTAGTAATTGCAAACCCCTTTCTTATATTGCAAAATTGTGGTAACTAAATATCAACAGTTAAATTTTTTTTGTGCACTGGAAAATAGAATTAAAGGGTTTTTTTTATTAATGGATAATTTAAATTACTTTGTAAACTTAACCCATTTTTACTGTCCCAGTTAAACCATACCTCTGTTGTATTTTGTGCAGTTGATGTGAGGCTGCCGTCCAACTGTGAGCTGTACCTTCAGAATATCTTCCTAGTCTTACTAGCATTGATCATGATCTGCTACACCTTTCCATGGGACCTGCTGGTGGTAGCACCACTGGCTGTGGTGTTTGTGGTGCTTGCCGTCTTGTTTGCACCAGTGGTCGAGCAGCTCAAGTTTGTTGACAGCATTACGCGGGCCCCGTACCTGTCGCATCTGGCCTTGTCCATGGAAGGCATGACAACTATCCATACATTTGGACAATCAGAACGCTTTTTCAAACAGTAAGTACGTTGTTTGGTTGTTTTAGTTTGCCATTGTTGGACTTTTGATGTTTTGATGAACTTTACAGGACATTGCTCATTCTGGCAGCTTAAAACATTTTAAAACACATATCAATGGGCAGACAAAATCAACAATTCATGTCACTAACCCTTCATCAGGACACAAAATGCACACTGATAAATGAGCAGTAAGTTGCATTTATCTGTACATAGTCCTGCTTTGGATGCCACATGAAAAAATGGCGCAGGAAGGGAAAAAAGAGCAGTGGGGAGGGAAGGGAGACAAAACAAAAAGATTAAGGAAGAATAGGGTAAAATGAACACAAACCATGTAAAGAATGTTTTTTTTATCCTAATTTATCCTCCTGCCTGATCAGTTTTTTTTACTGCTTGTTTCACTGCAGTAGTGATGGCCTCGAATTGTTTCAACAGGTTTTGTGATATGCTCGACCAGAATAATGTCCCCTTCTTCCTGTTCTACATGGCCAACCGATGGCTGGCTATTTTTCTGGACCTCATGACTATCATCATCGTGGGTGTGACGGGATTTCTCATCGTCTTCACTGTCACTGACAACACAGCATCCGAAGCAGGCCTGGCACTGACGTTTGCCTTTCAGGTTTGTTGCATAATTTAAAATTCAGTTTCTTAATGGCATAGGCAGTCGACATTTTGAAATAAATGAGTTTTTGTTAATAGAAACATTTTTGTCATGTTTCCTGGTTGCACGCTTGCATGCGTGGCAGTGTCCTTGAGGGGCAGTAGGTTGTGAGTGTAGGGGCAAGTGTATATTTGGGCATGAAGATTTTTTGATCACTTGCTGTTATTCGCACCACTTCTCACCAATGTAGATATTTTTATTATTTGATGAAATCTCACTTTTTGGCTCTCAGATTACAAGCCTCCTCCAGTATACATTGAGACTCACCATAGAAACAGGGTCTCGGTTTTCATCTGTGCAGCGTGTTCAGGAGTACATCGAGGTAACCAGCTTAACACAGTCATTAGAATATTTTAAGACACTCAAGGCATATTATCATTCACCATACTAGTGCAAATGGAGATGTAATTCATCACACAGTGGTTCATGTAATGAAAGTTAACCTCATACATATGTAATGACAGTGTCAGATCTATCCACTAAAACATCGGGCAGTTAAACATACTAGATGACGAGAATGTTTTGTCTTCCCTTACACATGTAATTAAACAACCTCACCTGTTTGATCCAAACGCATTCAGTTTAAAAAAAATAAAGTTTTCTTGAAGCCTATTCTTCATAATCTCGGTGGAAAAGAAAAAAGATGTGCGTCGTTTTCAGTGGTAAGATTTTGTTTTGGGTGATATGTCTGTGCAGAATCTCCAAACAGAGGGCGCTATTGCTAGTTCTGGCAGTGAAGTGCCTGCTGACTGGCCCAGCCAGGGGGCTATCACCTTCAACAAGTATCGCATGCGGTACAATGATAATCTGCCATTGGCTTTAAAGGGTGTTACACTGACTATCAAACCAAAGGAAAAGATTGGCATTGTGGGAAATTCTGGATCAGGTTGGAGAGCCTTTTTTGTTGTAGTTTGATACATGCATATCACGAGTACAGTAGCAGTTTTAATTACACCTCTAACTGCAAGCTGATCTGGGTGCCATCTTGAATTGTGTGGCACTAAAAGGCGATTCCTTATAAGCATTTCATTTCCACTTGTGTCCTGCACAGCATTTGAAAGAGAAGAGGAATCCATGTTATGGTACTCATGAGTTCTGTATAAATTTACTAACTGCTGTACATTTGAATAGCTGTACCCATGGTTTCTTTACTTATGCTTGTGCAGTTTGGCTTTAGTTGAAAACTAAGCTCAGAACCGATTGCCAGTTTAGTTTCACACAGAATGATGCCAACACTATTTGACCACATAAAAATCTCTCGTAAAAGGATGCTGAATTCGACCCACTAGGAGCAATGATGAACTTTCTGTCTGTGCTTTCGAGCATCGTCAGTTTTGCATCGAAGAAAAACCACCATTGTGAAAAGTCGGATAAGAGTGGGGAAAGACTTGTTTTCATGAATTCAATTTCTTCTGAGCTGTTTTATTCATTAAAATTAATTAACAATTACAAAATATATAATCTCTGTTCTGAAACAAAACTGTATGGCAATAGGTGAAAAAGACATGTAATTTTATTGCCGTAAATAGAACTATGAAGATACTTTTTTTCAAAGACTGCATTTCCCTTGGACGTGGACTTCCAGTCTTTTTCTTTCACATGTATCAAGAAACCCCAGAAAAAGGCTGGGAAAACAGAAAATGGTGGAGAGAGTAGGGGAAAATAAGTTTTTCTAAAAACTGATAAATCTAGTAATTAGGAATCAAAATGCCTGTATGACATTTCACCTCACCTGTACAGCAAGAGACGAAAAAGTGCCTCCACAGATGAGCTATTGGAGGATTGTCCAAGTCCATTTTCTAATCATCCAATGGCTGTGAGAATAGCAGAAGTAGCTGATGTCATACCAACTTCAAATTTAGCTGCAGGCTTATTTCGCTCATCGGAAATACTCAAAAATCCAAAAGCGTATGGCAATTAGCAAATTTACTTTACATCAAGATGTTCTGGAAGCAGTATTGAGAATTATGAATTTCATCAGAATTTATGCAGTGGTGGTCTTGTGGTTGTATAAGTATTTATGTGGAATAGTAGTATATGTACTACATAATTTTGAATTGTTAAGCTCTTAAATTTCCTTTCATCCATTTTTGTAGGTAAATCCTCCTTGGGTGTAGCTTTGTTTCGACTGTCAGAGGCAGCATCTGGTGCTATCTACATTGATGATATCAATGTTCGCGATATAAAATTGAGTGCACTGCGCTCACGGATATCCATCCTGGTGCAAGATCCAGTCCTGTTTGAGGGTACAATCAGGTAAGTTCGTTTTGCAAGGGTTGGGCACCATCAGGGAATTAAAATGTATATTGTGTGGGCACAATACACTAAATACATCTTTTTCTTGGCTTTGTTTTCCTGCATAGTATGTTTTAAGAATTAATAAACTAAGAAAAGATCATTGTTGCTGTGAAGGTTAACAATATATAATGCAATGCTGTGCTGCACTGTAGTGCCTCCAAAAAGGTTTCCCTTTCTTTATCCTGTCTTGTAAACAACCTACTTTCACAATTTATTTTCAGGTACAACCTAGACCCAGCTGGTCAGCATCTGCAGGATGACACCCTGTGGCAAGCCCTGCAGCAGTGCCACATGAAAGAAAAGGTCCAGCTTTTAAAATGGTGGCATGGGCACGACTCTTTTGAAACCACCTTTTATTACTTTCCATTTTATGATTGCTTCTTTGTTAGACTTTTTCTTATCCTTGCCTTTTCCTATAGCTGACACAACATAAGTCTGGGCTGTTGCTTTCATTTTCAGGCCAGCATTTTTGTTTGCTGTTTTTTCCCTTCAATTTTACCCATGAACTGCCTATTTTGATTTCTCCACAAGATGGTATGTGGTTATATTAAATTTTTTATTTTAAGCCTTTATGTATTTTGCTACAGGTGCAGTCATTAGAGGGACAGCTGGACTCTATTGTTGAGGAAAATGGTAAAAACTTCTCTATGGGCGAAAGACAGTTGCTGTGTCTTGCTCGTTCATTACTCAGGAAATCGAAGGTAATTTCCTTCTTCCTGAATCCTGCATATTTATTGATTCATCCCTCAACCATCCTTTCTGTTTTGGAAGGCAGACTGGTTTATTTTTTGATAATGTCCAGTCACAAACCAGGTGCATATCATGACAATGTTGCCCGAGATCAGTTAATATGCTGCCATACTGAGACTGTGCCCCAACACATTTCGATCCAAGCCACTCACATGATACTGACGCCGGGCCAACCAGTCCTAGTACTGGTCCCTATAGCGCCAGGGGTCGGGAGTGGGGCTACTAGATTGCCAATTTTTAAGTCTCAAGAAAAACTCAGGCACTGACCTCCCATCTTGGAAGCAGACACCTTAATTGTTAGACCACCAAGACAGTGAAGGCAAACTGGGATAGGGCTTTGTCAGTGGGAGCTTCTGTTACTACGAGCCAACTTTCTGTGTTTGGAGGGTTTTGTTTTTCTTGTTTGTTGTTACTTTGCGAACCCTTGTTTGGTCTGATAAATGAGGTGGTCTGACTTTTTGACCAGTGAATTAGTGTACCCATCCACTATCCTTTTCTCTCACACACGTAAAGCAAGATCTCTTTGCTTTCCTGTAACATGTTGTGTGTAACTTAAAAAGCAGTGTATGGTCAGCGCAAGTTATAATACATGTTGACTCAACGCCCCCATAGGTTTTAGGCTGTTACTGCTATTAAAGCAATAACAGGTGGTCGTGCAGATAAGAGATTGTACACTGCCAGTGCATGACTCGCGCGAAAGTCTTATGGAAAAAATGAGCACCACTAGCGCATAAGCCCACAGGGCCTACATGAGGGCTAAAAAAAAAAAAAAAATCTGCCAACCTGCTGACCCCCCCCTTTTGGGGGGGGGGGGGGTCAGCATTTAACTAACCACAACCTGGGTGGGGGCTAATATCCAATATATGACAATGTGGTTGTGAGCTTCTGTACGTCTGCTGAAGGCTAGTCAAGGCGATGACTAAACTGACATTTTGAAGCAGTGTTGTGCATGCACTTGCTGCAGATTCTGGTGCTTGATGAAGCCACAGCTTCAATTGACACACGCACGGAAGTTCTGGTGCAGCAAACCATTAGAGAGTGTTGCAGAGACTGCACTGTGCTCACCATTGCACACCGCATTAACACCATCTGGGACTGCGACAAGGTTTTGGTGATGGAACAGGGAAAGGTAAGGACCAGGAATAGATTATAATAAGGGGTGGGTTTACAGATTCCTAAAATGAGAGCTGACCAGCTTAAGCTGGGTAGGTGCTCATATCAGGTTTTGGATTTGTTGGTTGATCAGTGACATTTGCATGTACAGCCATAATCAGGTATACAGTTTTTGTACAACTGAAGAAAGTTAGCCAAGCTAGAGTTAGACAACAAGTCAACTTTTCAGGATGTTATCCCTTTTTCAGGACAGCACAAAGATAACAAATAACAAATAAAGATAACTTAGCTGACAAAGATGTTGATCATGCATAGTCAAGGTCCAGGAAGGGAATGTTTTTGTCTGTACTTCTGAAGAAGGGGTTATGTCCTGAAACGTTGACTTATTGTCTCTTGCTTGACAAAGTTCCTTTTGTTGTACCTAAATTACCCCAAGCTGCAGTCACCTGTTCCTTTTCTCTTTACTTCGGTATACAGTTTCTGGTAGCTCTTTTTTCATTTGTGTTCATTAACTTGTATGTGATTAAGAAATGTAGCAGTTTTACTGTGCCTATAAAATATTTTGCTTCCTATTTTATGTAGCAAATGTAAATTAAATGGGATGACAGTTCAGAACAGGGATTTTCTTTGTCTGATTTTTTGAAATACCTTTAAGTGCTATCAAGATATTTCTGAATTTTTTTGTGGATTTCAAATTGTGCCACTTATTCCAAATCCGGAATACATGTATTGCTACAATGACTACAGTGTTGGTGTTTGGGAATAATGTTTGTAAAGGCACATTAAACTTTGTTTTAATAATTTGTTGACAGCCAGCAGAATTCAACCAGCCATCAGTTCTGCTACAGAAATCGCACTCGAAGTTCAAAGCCATGTTTGATGCCATGAAAGCTTCTCCTAGAGGGGATTCCATTAATGAAGAGGACGAACCAGTCAAGAGAGACTCTATGGGGTGTGATGATGCCATTTCTTGACAGAAATTCTGTTCTACTGCCTCGCACACACCTCAAAATTAAGGACGATTTTTTTCTAATCTGTAACACGTGTCCCAAGCACAAAGCTGGGTGACATAGAGGAGAAACACGTAAGTCAGCAGCATAATAATTCTTTACTTATGAAGAAGCTGGCAAGAACATTTCATTTAGTGTGTGATGTCGCTTTCTGCTGCACAGAAAGGAGGATAATCTGCGACGGTTTCATCAGATTATTATGTGAATAGATTTCAATCATCCTCAGCATTTATCTTCGGGGGAAAAAACGTCTGCATGCTTGTCATGAAGACAACAGCACAATGTGTTCATTGCAATGAATCTCGTAATACTCTCAGCCTTTTGTTGTGTAATCCATGCATGTTCAAGGCATTTTTCTTACATATTTAAGTTGTATTAGTAAATTTTGTCTATGATTTTCCTATCTTCAGGACTCTGCTGTGTGCACTAGAGTTCATCTGCTAAAACTCTGGTGGTTACATTGAGCAAATGATTTCTCCATATATAAAATTGTGCAGAACAAAACAATCCCATGGTTTAACTAAGTCTTACCATCTTGAAATTATAGTAGGTATGCGTGTTTTAGTAGGCATGCATGTTGACCAGTGTGCAGTGTTGGCACAGCATGACATGTTATTAAATGTACACCATGTCGACTGAAGGACCACTTCCTGATCAAGCAGCATTGAAGTGCTTTTGTGTGACTTGCAGAACTAGACCTCTTGCTTGGCATCTGAAGTTTGCAAGCTGTAGTCAGAAAGTGGGTCTGGAAACTTGGTTTAGGCCAACGTCAGCAGCATAATCATCAAACAATATATTTGAGTTTCTAGGAAACATAACTGGGAACAGCTTACGTTTGACACCACTTCTTGCAACCATAGTAGTTTTGTGCATTACATTTTTTTGGGGGGGTGGGGGGTGGCGGTGAATTCTTTGGAGGCACAAACTACTGTGAGCAGAGATCACTGAGTATAACTTGTCTTGCTGGGCATTGGAGATCCATTTGTCATGCCCAGTGGAGTGTCCCTTATTTCTTTTCCCTTGTGGTCGGTAGTCGTGTTTGCACATATTTGTCCAATAGTAGAGGCAGTCCCAAGGCCTATCAGTCACAATTAACAGTTTCTTGATGCAAAAGCTACACCTTTGTTACCATAAAAAAAACCAACATGAAGTGTTCTGAATGTCTTTTTTTTAAAATTCTAACACTTTGGATCTTTGCCTAGCAGACTGAATAGTGTCTGAAGTTGGGGTGAAGGGGAGGGTGGTATTTCTGTCAACATTGCCCACCCTAAAGACAATGCATGAGAAAGGGTATTTTGCCATTTCATTTTGAGTTGTGCTTATTCTGTTTACCATTTGTTAAATTCAGAGTTTAGTAAGCAAAACATGCAGAATACTAACAGCGGTCGAGTGTTGATGTCTTACCATGTATGTGATGTTTCACTTGCTAAAGCCAGATGGTTTCTGACAGTACAATATGTATAAAGACTTTTTCCTATTTCCCTGATCTGTTGTTAGAATTGTTCTTTTTTCTTGGCTTGTTACTTTTTGTCTACTTGTAGCATTCGCCACCATGGTTTGATTGAAAATGGTAGTTTTCATGCATTCAATTGTGCTGTAGTTGTGCAGCCCACATGGCATCTTACAGTTAACAGTTCTGCAAGCAGGTGTGAAATGATTGAAAAGATCTGTGGGCCATAGGAGGAAGAACCGTTCTGGTTCCAGCACCAAAAAAACCCTTTCTACCTACAAGCTGATGTCCGAAGCATAGGATTAAATTGTCTAAAAATAAGTATAAAAAAGGAACATCACACCGACCTTAAACACGTAACCCAGAAAAACATGCATGTACAGAAATTTATTTTGTGAACTAGGAAGAGCTGATTAAGAAATCCACGACAAGGGCGAAAAAAACCACCCCAGATTCCAAGTCGATGATTTACACTGAGGAAACTGGAGTCTGCAAATGTTTTTAAATCGATCATGGGCAAAATATATATTTATCTTGGCTCGTACAAACCAAAACTTTCAAATGAAGCATGCAGGGTTTTGTAAACAGCCATGCATGTGACTAATAGCTTTTTTGCAGCATGGAACATTTTTATCTACATCAAAATGGTAATCATTATCACCCAGAACTTTGGCATGTTCTGCATAATTTACAGCATTGGTTTGCTAAACTAAGGGGACTTTTTTAGAACTGATGCATTAAATGCATAATAAATATAAAACACATTCAAAGCATTTCTTTACAAAGCATTTAAAACGACACATAATTTGGGCATGGATGTGGAAGTGGGCGAGCTAGGGTAATGGGGTGGAGGCACCAACACAAGGAGTAGAGAAAATTGGGACCTTCACATGTGTATGCATTCCTTGCACACACACCCACCCTCAGCCCCCACTCTGGTACACATGAATCTGTCGATGGATTACTAATGAACAATGTAGAGTATACATGTGTATACAAAGCTTTACTAATGAACACTAAAGCCATCGATAAAAAATAATGCACAAGTACAGTTCAACTTCTGGCCTACAGTAGATTTAAGTGAATTGCATGTTTAGCCATTTTCAATGTGGCCATTTTGTCATATATATATATATGCATACATAGTATACATACACTAGTCGTATGTAGACCTGTTTCCACCCAATCCCTAAAAGCAATTCAACCAGTCAACATGGCTCATTAACACATGCATACACACACACGAGTTTCTATCTTGTGGCCATCTCAGTTGCAAGTATCGGGACCGCAGCAGCAATTAGCTAATGACAAAAAGGCCGGGCATACAGGTCTGAATATAATGAAAATATCCAAATTGAAGTCTAACCGTCTAATCCACTTCACACAGATCTTTTTTTCCCTTATATATATATATCAAGCTCAAAGGTGTTAAGTTCAAAGAACTAGTTCATAAATTGCTTTTAGCAAAACGTTTAAAAACAAATCTTAATTGAAACAACCAACCATCACACAGATACAAAATCTATTGCATACAATTAAACTTGTTTATCACAGGATCACTAAAACTATGAATAAAACTGTTGGCTTCGCCCTCTGAAAGTGCGGAAACAAAAGAGATGGCAATTTGAATTAGGAAGATTCGATGAAAATAGATATTCAAAAGTCCAACCAAGAATAATCTGCTTTTTATTCCCACGTGATTGTCAACAGCAGCCTGAATACAAAGCAGCCATACAAGCGTCCCATGTAAATTTTCTTGCCTAGTAACTAAGTTGGTTGCTTGCTTATCAAGGCAGGAAATAAATGGGCTGGGCCCTATACCTGAACTAAAGACCCATGTTTCACATGATCTTGGTGGACAGATCCAAGTGTCACACCAACAAAAGCAGTAGTTGTTGCATAACTACACTAAATGGTTTTCATGTAGATCACAACACATCATCACATGCTAGTAATGAATCCAGCCTATGTTGAACATTGAACAAATCTGAAGGTAAATGTAACGATAACCAGACTACCTGTAAAGATGGCTATATCCCACAAACCAGGCTTGTGATTCTGAATGCCTCTGATGGTCAAATAATGCTGCAAGGCTTTTTTACAGTATAACATCTCTGGGCCTTCAGTTACTTGTGAATTCAAGCTGAATCATTGAGACTACACTATTTTTTTTTGCAATGACTTTTCACAGGTGCCATTATTAATCAGCATGTCAAAAAAAACAAACAAACAAAAAAACTGGCCTATGTACAGCTGAAAAATTCTCTTCAGATAAAATTAGAAAATGACAATTTTTAAAATGCATTACAATAAACATTCAACCACACCTATAGCAGTAGTCACAGTGATGACATTTGATCCAGAAAGTTTGTAAATATGGCAGTGATTGTCATACAAAACATTGCAGGGAATTCAATACTTAGCTTGGTATATGTAGATTATTACAAAACAAATGCACATGCACAGAGGCTTGCAGACACATACACTCCTCCTCTCTCACACATCACAGATTTATGTTGTAGAATGCCTATTAATCTGTTCTTGCTCCTTCGGCAATATTTTAGTAATATTACAATTAGTCATCATGATCATGTAGGGCAGCAACAAACGTCTCCCACTGTCTTTAACTAGTTTTTCAATGCAGGTTATATATATATATATAAAAGCAGGAATCCTCACATAACTAGCTCTGCATGTAGTCAGGAACAGTTGGGAGGAAATGTGATGGATGAAGGGATAGATCAGGTGATAGTGGTACTGGGGGGGGGGGCGCCAAAGACAGATTCTATCGGAAACTGTAAAACCAGCCTAAGCCAGATCTCTGGCTCTGTATTGAGCATAGTTCGTTTAGAACTACACCTCCCATTTTAAAGCCCTCTCCTCCTCCAGCTGGACATAAATACCTTTTTTGCATAGCAGGCCTGTTATGAATGTGGAAACTACAAGGGGGCAGTGGGATTCCACCAAACTGCTGTCACATTCCGTGATAAGTGAAAGCATTGCTATTGAAAATCACACTGTCTTATCAGGAAACACCAAAAGACATTTTTAAAAATTCCACACAACCACATAGTGTTCCTGCCAACAAAAAAGCATTCTGGATGATTCTGCCAATCTAGTTCATACCTCCTCTCTCTGTAACCTGCATCATCATCATGAAACCGAATTGAGCCAAGACTTTTTTTAAAACCATGGACAATGAAAATGCCACATTTGGTTATGTAAAACACAACGGCAAATTGAAAATGATGGCATATCTATCATGCTCTACAGTCATCTGAAGCATGGTGTTGAGCACGGCTGTAGGCACCCTGCCTAAATCACGATTGTTCCCAAGTATAAAGGCTTCCTTCTTTGCTCGGTGGTAAGCAGATGAAGAGAATGCCACACAATGCGTGAGTGTGACAGTAAACGAATGCAGACTTCACAGTTTTAATTTTTAAAAGATACTGAACACAAACCCCGCAGTCCATTATGTCCAAGTTCTCAAAAAAATGGGTGAAGAATTTGTCTGCATCCCAAGCTTAGGAGAGAGCCCTGTTAATGTTCTGTTTCAACGGTGAAAGGAGTCACTTGCCTGCTTCACAAAGATGTACACTGCCGATGTCAAGCTGGTTTTAAGTGATCTCCAGCTGTTTGGTGGGAAATCTAAATCTTTTCTGTAAGCCTCCATCTCCAATTTCTCCCAACACTGCAGCCACAGCACTTGAGTCTGCTTGCTCGACTCTTTGCTGTATCACAAAAGTCTAACGGAAATTGCTGTATGAACAGAGATGTCCTCTCCCTAAAGATTCCACAAACCACAAAACTCGACACAAAGTTTTCCAGGTGCAGCTGTGGCTGTGGCTTTGTCCTCTGCCGTCTCCCAAACTATGAGATTCAGCTTGGTTTGGTTGTGGCCAAGCCTGACTAAAAGATTTAAATGTAAGGGCTTCTAAAAATCTGGACCATAAGTCTCCACCATCTGAGATGCAAACACAGCAAACGCAGCCCTGAAGTCTTGCCCAGTGGTGAATGCAAGTGACATCCACTAACACTGGTGTAAATTCACTCTCCTGGTTCTTGTAAACAGGTAACTGCTACGGACGGGAGCAGGCTCACTTCTCAGCACCGTAAGCTCAGAGCAAATAAAATATCTGATAATGTTTCAGCCCTGAGGTGAGAGAAAAGTCTAACATGGGCATCAAGAACTGACTAATGGTTCTGCAAATACTGGCATCATGACACAAGTCCACTGTGGCTCAGATGAATCGCCCGAGGGCTGTGTAGAAGTCCTGGAGACAGACCAGCAGCTGTGTGAACTTTGGCCTCTCATCTGGCGACATGGCCCAGCAGCATGCCATCACAGCAAACCTGAGAAAAGCAAAAAACGTGAATACAGCACCGTGGGGCACAGGATACTGTGACAGCGATGATACCAATACTGATGAATACAACAACAGGACCGATGCTAACAGGATACTAATTATAGCCTAAATCTATATGGCCCAGATTTTTAAAACTTGTCCAAAACAAAATTTGCAATTAGGAAATAGACCTACATGAAGTGGCAAGAACCAGGTTATTTTACTTACAGCTCATCAGGGCAATTGTGGGGTTGTGCAATCCTATAGCCTTCCTGCAAGTAAGCCGCCATTTCGAATGGGTCAATGTCTGAGTAGGGCTGCTGGCCAAGGGTCATCATCTCCCACAATGTCACCCCAAAGGCCCACTGTCGACAGATGCATAGACTGAAGTAGGAGGGATGCATATGCTTCCCAGGCAACAAGTTTACCACCTTGATCTCAGCGCACATCATGCAGAAATATTATGAATGGATAATGATGTAAGCATTAGGTGTTATAGAGTTTTTAATTTAAAAAAATGCCACGCACAATGATGCGGCAAACAGCGTAAAACTTTAAGATTTTATTGTGTAGCATTATGAACTTGGTCATGTTATCTTGATGCTAGCAATTAACTGTTTGTAGTTTGTGACTACCTCTTAAAATTTGTAAAACAAACACACACGAAGGCTTCAATCCTTTCTCATTGTCTAGTTTTAAATCTTTACGACCGAGAAGCATGCAAAAACAGATGATGAAAGTACAATGTTGGAGGCTCAAAACTTTAAAATAAATCTATCAAAAACGGTAAAGGGAGGTAACTGTTGCCAGTAGCCAAATCGTTCTCTTGCATTAATCTCTTACACAGTGAAGTTTACAACTCTGTATCTGTATTATATTTTTTGAAAACAATGACTGGTGAGCTATGCAACCAGTGACTAGTCTGAACTTCAGATCACAGAATTCTATTTTCTACATTCAGATGACAAAAATGACATCCATGGTACCTAAACATTCATTTTCTCGATCTGGATGAATCTGGTCTGGCCTTGGTGGTCTAATGGTTAAAGCATCTGCAGAGCTGCCAACCTTAAAACTTCAGATCAGTAACACAAAAACAGAATTTCAGTAATTTGGAACAGAACTTCAGTAACAACCAGTCGCAACTTCCACATCTTACATGCAATTGCTGCAATACTCCAATAGTGGCCTCATAGTGGCGCTCAACATCATGCCTTCATGTAGGTACGTGACAAAAAATTCAACAATTTTTTGTTCAAAAGTGATGTATATTAATATAAAGAGCTTAAAAATACAAACAAAATGATATAAACTTTATTAAAATAGGCCCAAAATTTACGGAGTTTTGAATTTTTCTTTGATTTAATTTTGCAACGTTTTTTTCATGAGGATCTAAAGGGAAATTGTGTCCAGCAAACTGAGTTTGTGAGCGTTAAACGTTCATAACTTCTACAGGCCTTCACAAATATTTAAAAATAAGATATCAATGGAAAGCTTAAACTCTCAGCAATACAATCATAGTACTATTAATTGATTTTACTGATACGAAACTGAAAATCAAATGATTCTTCTACCAAAGGAAAGAAATAACGAGCTTACGGCAGTCAGATTTTAGACTAGGTCTTTTTTTCGATTAGACACGCTGGCATTTGCTTAAGACTTACGAAACCATTTTTCCTAAGCAGACGGGACTCTTGAGAAAAAACTGAATTTAAAAAAAGGCAGGGATTGAAACCTCATAAAATTAAGAATGTGCAATCAAAAATGCTTAATGAGTCGATTTATTCAATAGTTTATGCTGCGGGTTACTTAGCTTCTGTATCGCAAGGTTGTTTTTGGGAGCGTCTTTTCTGGCCTGCTCCAAGTGAACTTACAAACAAGCGTCACTGGAAAGAGATGTTCTAACGATAAGAACAATTACTGACTATCATGGTTTGGAGTATTTTTTTTAAGTAAATATTTCACGCATAATCAAAACCTTTGGTACCCTACACCACTTGCGAAAACTTGGCTTCAAATTCTCACGAGAGTTTCGCACGCTGCCCCCCCCCCCTCCTCTCTGATCTAACTTGTCACGTACCTACTCTATGGCGAATACTAAACTCGGACAACCACAGTTCGCAACGCACGAATCCTGCTTTTAAAGACGCCTTGATACACGGTTACCGCTTCGTGTAATCTTCTCTATAAAGCTGACAACCGACACGCAATTTTTCGTTAACATCTGCCTTGGCTTCATCAACCAGCCTCTTCGCCATTTTAAGAGTTTTCAAAACTAGTTCAATACACTGCTACTGGCTGAAAGGCGATCGGCTTACCGAAACGGATAACCGATTGGGTGTTGACGTGTAACCGGAGGTCAAGAGAAACACTGTCTACACCAGCTTCCCGCATGACTAATTCATATGATCAGGTTGTCTCGCCGGGAAAAAAGGATGCTTTTTTTTTAAACAGTCAGAATCGGATTTTGCGTAACAAAATCAGGCATTTCCGTAGGTCCGTAACAAGAGATTGATTTCCGTAGCAGATTACGGAAATTCCGTAACAGTTGGCAGCTCTGCATCTGGTTTGGATGTGGGAGGTCAAAAGACTGTGCCCCACCCAAGTCATATTAAGACTTGGCAATACAGTAGCTGTGGCAGCAAAACCATCCTGATATGCATCTTGTTTGTGAGTGGACGGTTAAAGTAAAACCAATCATACTGTTCTGATACAGTTGTGATAGGGGTATCAAGATAATACTTTATTTCCCACATGCAAGCACAGGAATTTTTCTTGGTGTCACAGAACACAGGCAATCTAACAGTCAAATCCTAAAATAGAGCAATGGGACACTTACCCATACATGCGCACCCACACACGCACACAGCACCCTCCCCCATGCTGCAGGCGCTTACACACACTGATTCCTTAGTTTTGCCCTGTTGAGGGCAACTGACTAGGAAGGAGGGATAGGGAGATAGCTAGGCTAGACAGGTTAGTTGTTAACCGAGAGAGAGCGAGAGAGCAGCCTGTGGAAAGGAGTTACAAAACCGAGCTGTTCTAGTTTTAAGTGCTCAAAAGCATCTGTTCATTTCAAAAAACCTTTTTAAAAAACCATTGTGAAAACCTGTGCACCTATTTTGACAAACATGCAAGTACAGTAAGCAACTTTAGCAGTTTGGTATGAACTCTTAAAATGTTTCACGACTCCTCAGCATTTTAAGAATTATCTCAGCTCTTTAAAGAAATATTTGCACAAAGTTTTTATCCACATGTGAACTGTTCAGGTTTAAATCTTCTATCACTCATGCCTTTGTACTGATGTCAATATTTTAAAAGGGAAGAAAATGCAATAGCAAAGATGAAGAAGAACAAATAGCAACAGTTTACCAACACACTCACCACATCACTAGCTGGTGAAAAGCATTTGTTCACTAGTGCCTCCACAGACATCCACTTCACTGGTCGGTTCTCGTTATCGCCCAGACAGTTGTAGTCGTTAGGGAACAAATCGCGGGCCAGCGAATTGTCAGTTACCAGCACCTGCATGCCTTGATCCACGCTAGACAAAAAAAGAAGCCGAGATTTTCAATGGTGTGTCTTGACAGTTTAACCACACTGTCATGTTTATTTTGTCTACACCGACAGTTTGACTACATTATCAAGTTCACTAGTCTGTTCCACTGGTTTGACTACATGATAACGTCTGCTGGTCTGTACCGACAGTCTGAGCACATTTATGATCAGTCAAATACACAGACACTGTATGCTACTCACACACAATTTCTGGTCGCGATGTCTTTGTGGATGATCTTTTTACGATGAAGGTACTGCACTCCTCGAATGATCTGAATGGCCATGTACACTAGCTGCTGTGTGTTCAGTGTCTGCAATATCACAAAATAATTCTTTCATAATGGGAATTAAAAATTACTGCTTAAGATTTCTACATTTTTTTCAAGTTTTAAATGGATGCAACCCACAAAACTCCAAAAGACATAAACTGGATGGGTGGGCAAGCTGAGTGAAGGCGCAGGAAAACCTCATATTTGGTGACTACATGTGTCATCCATTAACTAACACCACAAAGTTCTTGACCCTGCTCCAAAATAGGCAGAATCTGCAAACTTCATTAGTGATTAACACACACACAAATACATGCATGTATACCCACCCACTAGTGATCATACACCCAACTGCTAGCCAGAACACTCAGTGTACAATTTTCAGCTAGCAATTAACCTTCCCCTCCCCCCAATTCTTTAAAAGGTGAAATTTTCAACAACAAAAAACCCAGGAAGTTTGATCTGGGAAGAATTTCCAAAGATGTTAAAATCATTTTTAAAATATGTGTTGTGTGGGTGGAGCAATGCATCAAACACCAATAAAATGAAGTCAATGCACTCACATATCTTGAACCACATTCCGACATCCGGCACTTTTGCAAGAACTTCTTCATGTTGCCCTCCTTGGTGTGAGGGTACAGAACCATTGGCGACCCCGCATCATCACAGCAGGCTCCCAGGACAGTGTAGATATTTACATGTGCCATGCCTTTCAGCATCATTGACTCGGTCAGGAACAAGGACACCTGGTCAGGCCGAGCTTGGTCTGGGAAGAGATGAAGGTTGCTTGCATGACATTTGCCTAATCAGACACAAAGCTTTGAAAGGTCACCACACATTGTTTCATGTCTCTGCATAATACCAAGAGATGTAACAATTTTTTAATGAGAATAATTTTAATATGAAATTCAAGCATTTATGCCAAAGACTACTGAAATGCTTCAAGTCTTACCAAACACACATGAATGTTGCTACACACATACATTCTCTCATGTGATAAACAAAACTCTTTTCTTGTATCCAGAGAAACATTGATTTTACAACTGTAGCAGGAGAGAGACTGCGACCAACCTGTGACAGTCTTAACAACCACTTCTTGTTCCTTGCTTTCTTTGTCCTCATCCTCCCAGAGAACAGTTCCATGATACACACGACCAAATGTCCCTGCCATGAAAGACAAAAGACTTTATGTGCAAAATATGTTATGTATCTCCTCCCCAAACCCCATTAACTTTGCTTTGCCAAGTTCTGATTGAATTCTTTTGGTTTTCTTTGCACTTTATTTTATGACCTAATTATAGAAGGCTGGGCTAGGAGAAAGATTTTTAAAGGAGCATAAAAGAATGATTGTATTTTTCTTTTCAAATAAAGGTTGGTGACATCCTTAGGGTGCATGTCTGGAAAATGGCAGCCAGCACAAAATGGCAGGAAGAAAATAATTATTCTTTATAGCTTTTGTGCAACTGTGGGCGGGCTCCGCGAACTCCTTGTGCTCCACAAGGCATGAAAAAATCCACTTCAAGTTGTGGGGCAAACTAACACAAAACCAAGGTTAACGTCAGGAACAGACATGTTCATGTTAATTTCCTGAAATCATACAACAAACCTCTTCTTCTCTGGATAAGCTTAAAAGGTTTCTGCTGTGCAAATGTCACAGGGTGCCTGACTCTGAAGATTAAGTCAAGCATAATAAAACTGCCTCTTTTGGGAGGTCCTATTTTGTGGGCAATTATTTTATCCATAAATATTGCCATCTCGACCAGTGCATGAGAGCACGTGTGCACATGTGCGGGGGTGGGTGGGACGGTGTACATATGCAAGGAAGAAAGGGAGCATGGAAGACAGGAGACGAGGGAGGCACGAGGAAGAAGTTAAAGCAGAACCCTACTTCCACCCATAGCAACACACACAAAGAAAAACAGCAAAAAACCCCATGCATTTGCATGACATAATGTGTGCAGTATTCACAGCTGTCTCAAGTTTACCTTTTTAAGCATTAGGCAGTTCTGTCTTCTTGTAAAGGAGAAGGACTGTTCTAGTTATTTAACAATTTAGGTTTGTCTGAAACTTACCCTCTCCACCCATGCTTAGGGGCTGCTGCAAGTTTGTTTGCCAATATATATATGCTTGTATCCCAATTACCCTTACCATCCCCTAAAAAAAAACTATTGCCATTTCTCATGGATTTGTCTTCTCCCACCACTTTTCACGCCTAGCCCTCTACAGTGAAGGCAACAGGTTTATCTTCAAGTTAGAGAAATGGCCTACTTTACTGATGACAGTTTACAAACTTTTCTTTAAACTACCAGCCATCCTCTCTTGAAAGAAAACACATTTCTCTTTCTTCCTTTCTCTCTCACCCCTCCCCCACCAGCCAGACACCTTCAATTTGTTTTAGCACTATGATGCCATCCACTCCTCCCCTTTCCGCCCTCCACACAGCACTCTAGGGCCGATATGCACAGGCGTTTGTATCTGTTCCGTAAAATCCATAGGCCAAACAAGCCTTAAGATCCGCTGTTATGAACACGCCCTCATGCAACCCAGCCCAGCTCCGTCATAGGCGGAGAATGATCAGAAGGCACTGTCTCCAACAGAGACAGACAATATCTCTAGTCCCCAGCTGCGCTTGTCACTTTTATCAATGTCTCTTGGAATCTTGGCCTGGCGCACGCATACACAGTCACAGACACACACCATCCGCTCTGGCTTCAAAAAGTCAAGCTTTCACGTCCACTGCAACGGCAGAAATTCCCACAGGCGAAACTTTTTTTCCCACACTGAACTGAGTCCGAAAACCAAGGATATGGCACTAGCGATAGGAACGATTGATGCCGTCTTTTGGATGGGAGCTCCGGTTTCTAACCAACTGCAAGAATACCTTCTTTCCTTTACAAAAGAGCAGACACCAAAAACAACGTTTTCTAAGCAAAAACTACCCAACGAAAAAATGAAAAATATCCCCCTTGGCGGTTTGTTTATCCTTCTTTTCTCATGATGTGTGGCGGGACGGGGTGCTTAGCTGAAAATGGTTGATAGAAACAGCTTCTGTGTGGAGGAATGAATACCTTCAAGCAGAAGTTCTCCCAGCGTGATGGCTTTCCTCTCAATTGCTATCTCTTTCAGCACCGTCTTCATGTCCGTCGGCTTCAGTTCCGAAGCCGGCGAGATGCCGCGCCGGAAGTTGGGCAGACCTGCAAAGGGAGAGAAACATTTCCCCGCCAAAAGTCTTTTTAAAAAAACTTTTAAGGAACGACCGATGGAAGATAAACTTGATGACATGCAAAGCCATTTTGTTACCAGCAAACATCCAACAAATGACAAAAAGTAGGGGGTGACGTGTTGGGGTGGAAAAAGGTCCCAAAAGAAAGGCGTGAGGGCGAGGTGAAAACGAGGCTATGATTCATGCACGCTCTGGCCCTTGTTTCGCCGATGAGTGTACAATAGGAAAGAGCTAGCATTTCACTGATAACGATCCGGGTTTTCTCCAAACAAGCACTAATGCCCTTTTCTCAAAGGCAAGAAGCTTTCAAGAATTTATGGGAGAAAACCACCCAAACGCTTGAAAGCCTTTCATACTTTAATGAAAACACAGATTGCAAAGCACTTTATGCAAGGCATAATGATTAAAATAGGTGTGCCGTGTAAATAATGTGTAGTAACTAGGTGGAAAACTGCATTTCAGTCTGTTCTATTTTATGAATCACACCAAGCCCTTGTACAGGGAAGAGAGTTGCCTCATAACCTTTACATGTAACTCAAAATTGAAACTCTACAGTGCAAAAGATAATTATCTTTATAAATTTAAAATCTAATCATCTTTTCCCTCCACTTACTCCATCGCTCAATGATTATTTTAAGGCACAAAATGAGACTGGCTTTCACCGACAAAAAAATCTTTCCCTTTAGTTTCTTAGATTATTCATTTTCACTCCATGCACGCATTCATACAGGGAGATACTCTAATTATACCCCTCCCTAATCCGCCCAACAAACGCGCGGACACCCACGCTGTACGCACGCGCGCACAATATACACCAAAAGTAGAAAACCTGTTATCTTAAAGTAATTTTTTTTTTCACTGCAGGACCCCATGAAGTATTCCGAACTTTCCCAAAATGATAATGTCCCCTGACAGGCCCAGAGTGATGGCAGCTGAATGGGAGAATGTCGGGAGGGTGATCGTCAGGATGGGGGTGGTGCCACAGCAGACACACAGTCCACGCGCACAATCTCGGCGCTCCATCTGACGCCATAGGCTGCAGGCGAACCAAAAAAAAAAAAAAAAACTGTACAGGTGCATGTTCTTGCGGCGTACACTTTCATCACCATTTCTGATACATTAATCAGACTCCCGCCTATCCCCTGCTTTTTTTTTTCACTTCTAGTCCAAGCTGTAGAGGCTTGAATTTTTGTACTCTTTCTCTCTTGTCGATTCTTCTTTTAAACGGCTCTTAAACTTTCGGCATTATTAACTGTGGTCTTGATGAGATTCACAAAGTGGAAGGGGGAATTAGAGTAGGGGGAGAGGGTAAGCGAGGGGAGGGGTGTGGGCAAAGAACATCTACGTCGTTTTGAACATCACCGACTAATTAATAATGTCCACACACATGTATTAAGCAAACCACAAACCAAATATTGCCTATCATCGCCTCGGTAATAAAAAAGCAGTTATGTGTTCTGTTAGCAACATACAACACATTCTCCTCAGGATGTGATACTGGTAAGATCTGTTGCAAGTTAACATTAAAAAATCTAGGCCCGTCCACTTTTTTGTTGTTGTTTTGTTTAGATTGCCTACCTCTAAGGAGGGAGACACACAGTATGTACACCCACAGCCATGCATGATATTGCGCATGCGTGTACAGTCTTTTTACTTTCACAAGCGCTACAGTCCAACAGTCTTCTTGAATGCACTTTTTGCCTCTTTGGCAGGTGCCAGAGGTGGCAGCTCCTTCACTCGGCCACAAATTACGAAAGCAAGGTGAGAAAAGTCTAGGCCTGAACGGAACCAAACAGCGGACAGCAAGTACTGAGCACGGCCCAGGGTTACTGTCAGGCATGAGGACACAAGCAAAAGCGGACAAGACGGACGAAAGGAAAGACGGAGTGAAAGAACGACAGCAAGTGTCACGCAAAATCTAGCCTACAGTACAACCCTCTAATCCCCCGCCCCCTCCTCTTCCCCACCGCCATCTCACCGACCCTGTAAGTGGAACCGCGACACCACACACAGCAGCAGACGGTACAAAGTCCTCCAAATCCCTCAACACCCACCACCCCTCTATAGGCGGGCGCTTCCTTTCCCGTTTGAACAGGGCAGGGAGAGCAAATTTGCACGAAGTTCCCCGAGTTAATGTCGCCGTGTATCAAGCATCTCCGCGGACTAGGAATTAATTTGCTCGTATCCGCCGACCTGCCTCGACCATCCCCCAATTGCATCCCTCCCCCAGCCAGAGCGCTTGCTGGAGCTTGGTGTTAGGTTGTCTGAAGCCCCCACCCCACTCTCCAGCACGCAAGACAACGTGGATGGTATAAAATTTAACGGATAATTTTTACAGTATTGGCCAACATCGCTCTTAGGTTGTATACCTGAACGGAAGATAGACATGGACCCCGTTTTCATCCAGGTTGTCTTCAACCGCCCCTCCCACACCTCGGCATACATTCATACAAACTTGCGGCCGCGTGCACAAGTGGTACTTTCGCTTCCAACTGTTTCCAAGATGGCGGACAGTGTTTCCGGGTTAGAGGTCAAGCGCTATTTAATTAAGCCCTACCCCCACCCCAACCCACCCCGAAGAAAGTTTTACAAATGTGGGGAAACATATGAGTTTCCATCGCTAAAACAAACAATTTACCCACTAGGCTACAGATACCATCGGTAAAATAAGTTCATTATAGCTATAAGCAGCAGCACAACGACCTCTAACCCGGAAACACCGTCCACCACCTTGGAAACACCGTTCAAAGTGAAAGTACCTCTTCTGCACCCAGTCGAATCTCTCATACACTGATCTCTTTCTCCCTTTCTGTCCATCCACTTTTCCCGCTCGCGCGCGCTCGCACTCACTCACACTGGAAGAAGACACGCAAACTTACCGGTGCCGCTGGCGTTGTTGGGTGTGTCTGGTCGAAGAAACGTCTGGCTTTGCGCTGTCAACGCCTGGGAACTGCTGCTGTCACTGACACAGACACGTCATACATATAGTGCAAAGGTCAGCTGGGAGGGAAGCGACCCTCACCCCTTCCCTTCTATAGCGCCCTCTCATCAGTCTCTGTCCCTAAAGGAACCATTCCCGTCAATGTCACGTGATCTCATGTTGCTGGACGCAAATGTTTTTTCCCCCAAATGATTTCTCCCCCAGCCCGGGTGCGCATGCGCAGCGTACCAAATGCTCTGCGCATGCCAGTTACTAACCACAACAACAGATAATAATAGGTCAAGCCATGACCTCTACACAGTGTGACTTCTTATAGTTCCAGTGAAAAGCCCAATTCGTGGTGATTCATAGTCGAGTTGTAAAGAAATTGAGTTTCACGGTAGGTTGCAGATGTATATTAGCTTACGATTTTTTTTTAGTGGAGGGGAGGAGGTTGGGGTAGAGTTAGGGTGTGGTATCAGGTAGGGCTTCTGTCTTCATGTATAAGTTCAAGCCTCTGTCTTTGCGCTAAATGAATGAAAGGTGGCCTGGGCATGCGTGTCCGGGCTGGGGCAGAACTCAATTGGGAAAAAATCCACTTACGTAAGGCGTTTGACAAACTTCCCTCCTTTAATCTGTTCCACCCAAACCATCTAGCATGATCAATCATGAAGTCGTAACAACTATACAATTTAGACAATGCGAAAGACGGCACTAAATAACTTTGTGAAGAGCGGGCGAAGGAGGACATTTTAGTCTTACACAGTTAAACAAGCAATGTTAATGATAAAGCAACGATGGAGAGGACTTTCTTTGTCACTGGAAGAAACTGAAAACAACGATACTGTCAGGATATGCGCGGGGTATCACCAGGAATGAACGCTCACTAGTAGTTCATGCGCCGTGAATAGCGGTCCATGTTGCGCTGAGAGTTGAGGTAGTACACAGCCACTGCCATGGCCGTCAGCAGGATCAG
>SMGT01016923.1:108176-138152 GCA_004794575.1 Lanistes nyassanus | reverse complement strand
TCATTTACTAGAGTAACGTGCCGTCAGTTTTGTAAGGAGAAAAAAATACCACCTCTCAACTCTCCTCTCCCCAGTTCAAGAAAGAAATAAAAAATCCGCACCCCTTGCATGAAATAACACTGTTAGCTTTGAATAAGTTATTTTTCTCCTTACGTGGCTAAGGGCGCCCACGATTCACATGCAGCAACGAAGCAGACTGCTGTCGGGGGTTTGAAATAAAGTAAATCTATTTTTCGGTTCTCGTTTTTGCGAAGGCAGTGCATCTTGCAGTCAGTTATTCGAGGCAGAACGCTGTAGGGGTGTGTGTGTGTGGGGGGGGGGGGGGCTGTATATGGAGGGAAAGAGAATCCATTTAATATGATTCCACTTCTTCGCGCAGCTGTTTTGATAGCAATGCACAGATTAAATAGCTTGGTTCACTTCATTTGTTCGTTCATAAATGGGGGCTGGCTAAAAAGTCAAGCGTAATCGGAGGGGGAAAACGATTTTAGTCGAAGAACAGGTTTTGCATACATCGCTCTCCTAGTGTCATAATGAAGCAGAGAAGGGTAGGCGATTCGACACAAGAACCATGGTAAGACAATGCTGGAGAAGAAATAAGAAACATTTGGGGTAACATAACCCCCCCCCCCCAAAAAAAAAAAAAGGTGGAAGGAGGTGAAGACGGAGGAGCAGGAACAGGAGGTGGAAGAGGAGGAGGAGGAGGAAGAGACGACGAAAACAACGAAGAAGACCATCAGATGAGATGAAACAAAAGCCTACAAAACAACAGCCGAGGAAAGGCAAAGAAAAAACCAACCGCCGGCTTCACCTTTGTACAGCTGGGAGCTGTTTCTGGCACCCACTGGGATAGCTCCGCCGGGGTCCCTCACCCAGATGGAGTTGTCTGCAACACAAAGACAGGTGGACGCACGTTATGTCAGCCGCAGACGACAGCTCCACATCCCCAATCACTGTCAGTTATTTCCTTAGTTTTATATAAAAAAAAGTTTTATTTCACTTGGCACGCTTCCTATGACCCCTTGCCACCGTTTTTTAAAAAAAAAAGTTAGAGTGCACGAATTTTAGCTTTTCACAAAAGTACGAGGTAATTTTGTTTTGTATTCAACCGTCGATTTGATGAGACAGCCATGTGTCCTAGATTTGTAGCAGTGCGCGAACGGCCTCCGAGTTTTGTTTCTTGTTACAATCTTGTAAATCGACGAAACGTTTCCAAAATGAAAATAAGGGTAAAAGGTTTGCCTGCCACCACATATGTACTAAAACTTCAAATAAAATAATATAAAATATTAAATGCGTCGTTATGTTGCTTCACTTTGACTGAGATGATCCACTAATTCATGCTGCCATCTTGTTTCTCGTCTGACTGAAAGACTTGGTTCCCCCAACCCCCCCCCCCCCCACACACACACACCCAATAAGGAGTCACTGGGACAAAAAAGTAAATACACAAAACAGCATTTAGAAAATAAGGGTCTAAAAAAAAAGGGAGCAATGGATCGAAGAAGAGGTCTGCCAAAATAAAAATTTCACCCGTCTTGTTAGGATTTCTCTTCATTTATTTTACGTACAGACATACAATTTTATTCTTTATGTTAGAATTTATTTTATTTGGCGGTGGGTTTTTCTGAGCTTACGTTCGCCGACGTTGTTCCGAATCGTAGCGGTCTACCTAGGAATGACTCAAACTGGTGCGGGGTACAAAGTGCCGGGTGCCGGGTGCGGGGTGCGGGGTGCGGATAACAGTCTGCCTTTCTGCTGCTCCTGTCAGAACAAACGTGCAGCTGCTACTTCTACAGTATTTTCGGGGGGTCGTTGTCTTGCTCTTTTGCAACCCTCTCCCACCCTGCCACACAAAAACAGACAAGGGGAAGTGTAAAAATACTGGCGCACAGACACAGATGAAAACACCCGTAGTCTGGAACAGGAAATGCGCGTGGCCAAGCTGTCAACAGCGTTCTGACATGCACCTCCGTGGTTCTGACAGACGAGACGCCGAGCGGCGTATCTCGTGTCCGCCGAATGACTGACGGCGTCTCTTTGTGCTCCAGCCATGCATGCGTGTGCAGGTGCACCTGCATGCACACCGTACCTGCTAACTAGCTTTAGCGGTACACCCCACAGCCTCGTGGGAATGACGTGGCGAGGTCCTGTTGCCTGCCCACTGAAAAAACGTTAAAGGTAATTAAAAAAAACAGTGAAGGATGTCCCGTGACCCGTTTCTAGTTCGTGGAAAGTCGGGGTGTTTGACCCCCACTTTTCTGTGGGTCAGCATCGTGAGCGCGGTGCCCATCTCCTCTGCCCCGCTGCCTTACTTGACCCATGGGTCAGGAAGCCATCTTCAGCTGTGTGAATTGGGGAAGCGTGATGCGGCGCACGGGCATCGAACCTGCGCCTGCGGGTTCGGAGGGCTGCGATCTAACAACTGCGCCATCCGGTTTTCCAAACCATTTATGGAATACACAGTTTAATGGCTGAGGGTACGAGATTGAGAACTACCCAGCCACATGTCGTATCTGGTCTTTTTACGTTCCTTGTTCAGGGGCAGATTATATAAGATTCAAGATAAGTTTTCCTTTCGACTCATGGCATATGTTCTAAGAATAATCCCCCCCCCCCCAATGCAGCCCCACTGCCTGGACAAATCAAAGATTGTAACAACAAACAAATCGTTGAAGGATTTTCGTCCACTGCTACACAGTCGAGACCGAAAATTATTCACGTAAGTCGACTGAAAACTTTTTGTTGAATTCTTGACTTTAATCAGAGCTTTGTTAAACGTACGTAAAAATAAACCCCAAAAACGCTACAGTTGATGTTCACGCATAAAACGAGGCTGAGCTTAAAATAATGAGAAAAAGAAAATAAAATTCTCTTTAAGCTGTGTCGAACGAAATTCAGGTTTTTAAACTCTTTTTTGGCAATCGGCTGCGACGTGGTCTGGGCCTAACCCTCAAGTGTCCGCCACTTAAGCGGTCGAGAGTGAAAGGGGAAACGCTTCCAGTCCCCCCTCCACCCCACCCCTGAAAGCTCCAGAGCTATTTCACGCTTCCACAAACGCCCCTTTTCGTGCGTTTCACCCACATGCAACACTTAACTGCAAAAGTTTTATTGTATTATTTAAGGGTAGCGGAGACTTGGATGGAGAAGGCGCATTCACACTGGATGAACACAGCGACGTGCCCCCCACCCTCCACACACAGTTATTCATTCATTATCTCTTTCTTTTCCTTTTTACCTTCCTTTTTCATTTATGGAATGACGGACGATAATGGAAACCAGAAGCAGCCCATATAGGATTTCGATAGGTCGATGTTGGACTTCATCGGTCAGATAACGAAAACCCCCAACCACAATCATCTAGCTTCCTCGCTCGTCTGTCGCTACGATGTGCCAGCGATACGATGGCCTTGCGTTTGCGATTGCACACGCAAAGCCAGCGATCCACGTGCTGCGTGCGCCTTCTGGTGAGTCACAGGCAGTTGCACTTGAGGAATAATAGAATAATCGTCCTGTAATCGCGGGAAAAGTAGCCGGCGCTGTGTTGCGCAAACTTAAAAGCGCCGCAGCGTAACGAAGGTGAATCGGTACATGGGGCTGAATTGTTGTCTTGGATGCTGTTGGAATTAGCCGCTCTGTTCCTCTTCGTCACTTTAAAGGCGGAGGAAAACAAAACTTCGTTTCACGGCTTCCTCTCACGGGCAAGTGTTTCTCTTGGGCAGGAAATGGGCGTCTTTAAGCGCCTCTCTGCTGATTCTCTTTCGCCTTGACAACACGCTACTGATACGCGCTGACCAACAATGCGCGAGGCGGGGTAATGGAGGACGGACTGGGTGGCAAAAGGAGAGTATGCACCGCCTGACGCTTGCTTCGATCGTTGCCTCCCACCCCCACCCCCCGATCGCTCTCCTCCGCAGATGCTGCCGGCACGTGGACACGCGAGACTAGCGGAACCGGGCAGGCACGGCGGCAGAAAGCACAGGAGAGGTTTGAAAAGGGCGTCTCCATTATTTGCAGTTTACTCTCCATCAAGTTATGACACACAACAATAACAACTAATTCATCACTGTCCCTCCGGCGTCGGTAGGAAAAACAGAAATGGAGAGGGAAAGCTGCTGTTATCGGGCTGTCCAGCGGTCGGCGAGGTTTTCTTACAAGTTTAATTCGCCTGCTCCATAACTTTCCACCAAATTCTGTGCGTGAACGCTGGAAGGGGTTCGACTGGTCGAATGTCTAAAGCAGTTTTCAGATACCTTTGACGGCAGCACACAACGAGCCAAGCATCAACAATTCGGTGTTGAGCTGCGACATCTGCAACTTCCAGCAAACTGTTTCCAACGGCTTGCCCTGCGATGCTAGAGGCAGTTGGTGACTGGGGAAGCGAAAGAATGAATGAAAGAAAGAAAGAGATCTGGGAACGCAGACACTTGATAAGACAGAAGGACATAATGTATTAGGTCTATGATCCTAACTCATTACGACTTTCCGAAAATGAAAAGGATGCTCCTGACGGGATAAGCCGGTAGGTTGCAAAGCTGATTATGATGGCGACCGCTGCAGGAAACGAGGCTCGTTGACAAGGGGCTTAATTGCCTGCCCAACTCACTCTTCCTTTTGATAACAACCCGTTCAGTCTTCGGGGCGAGCCTTGCCATCCTTGTTGAAGGACAAGAGGGTAGATAACTCTTAGAGAAAGTTTTTTTTAAGGGGGTGGTGGTAACTGAACACAACGTGTACTTTCGCAACGGAAGTGGGACTGCCTCTCTTATCCATGCAACGTCTTATCTTTGCCACCCCTCCCCATCTCTTCTGTGGAAATGGTGGGATGCGGGAGGTGTTGGCTGGGAACGACAAGCATTTCGACAACGTGTAGACGACAGCTTGGATGTAATAGAGGAGGGTTTTCATAGAAAAGTTTGTTTCCGGTTGTTCCGAAGTCTAACAGCAGGCCGTCTAAGTAACAAGAAACTCTAGTCTAATGGTGCACATCTGTTTCCACGCGTAACTCATCTCAACTCTTTCTCTCCTTCTCCCAGAATGCATCTCACCCACATTCTACACTAAATACTACACCACAAAATGTACATCACTCTTCCGCACCCCATCCTCACCCTCTCTGAGGACTATGATGAAAGGGAACCCTGTAACTCCATCTTAAGATTTTATTCTTCTACGTGAATGTAAGCTAAAAACGACGACTCTGATTCTAATTACAGCAGCCTCGGCCAACTCCCAACGGTTTGACTAAATGTCTCCCACGTGTGCCATTAATGGTTCCTCTTGAGGATCCTGGTCCTCTCCTACCTGAAGCAGACTGCGAGTTTTTAGGGTTGGAGAGATTAAAGGCCTTTCTTAACCAGAGGAATGTGGTCTTAGTTCGTCGAACGTGGACACGTGGTGCTGCAAGTGTGCCTGTGCGTGGGTGGGTGGGTGGCTGGGTGGGGGAGTAGTGGGTGGGTGGTGGTAGGAACTGGTGGTAAGTTGCACGGTTTCTGCGAATGTATCCTTTTAAAGGTATAGAGAACATTGCTGTCATAATTACATCTGTTCTGCTGCATCTTTCGGGGTCATTTTTGAAGTTAAGCGTCGCTAACTGCAATATATCAACATAAAGTCCCCTTGGTGGATGAAAGATCTGAACCCTGACTTATAAATTTAAAAAAAAACAATGTGCCAAGTACACGCCTCGACAGTGTGGGTAGTTGGTGCTTGACGTCCAGCCGCAAACTGGGTGCGTATCAGGACGGTGTTGCTCAGACAAAGTTTACTTAATGCCACACGTGGGACTGATGTCGCATCACAGGCCTCAGTCCCACCCTCACATTCTACTGATACTGGGCCAACCAGTCCTAGTACTGTTCCCCATAGTGCAGGGCATCTGACATCTGGCAGGGCAGCTACTAGATTGCCAATTTTTCTGCCAGAGTGCGAACCGACCTCCCGCCTCGGAAGCGGACGCCTCTAGACGACATTAGTGGTCGATTAAGCCCACTGAACGAAGTTGTAAGAAACTAGTTCAACCGTTTGCAACAGATCATTTTCAATTGGATGGAATATTATTGACAGACATATTTTTTTACACCGCTATCTGGGTTGGACTAAGCCAAACCGTGTGAGGCCGACGTTTTGTACTCCAGTTATGGAACATCATCGCGTCTGGTGTCCCGGACTGATGAATAGCAGTTCACCAGTGCTCCTCCTCTTCTTTGGCTCCGGCACCTATGTAGAAGAATGTCTAATTGCCGTGATGTTGCCTTTAGATGTTGATTTGGCGCAAAACACGGGCCAATCAACACTTGTTACGCACTCCAGATTAACAAACACCTGTTGAACATCACAGAAGCCGACATCTCCTCCTAAAATAGAATTTAACCAGGACGATACCTCTTGGCAAAGAACAGCCATCCCGTCTGAGAAAAAAAGAAGATAATAGCAGTAAAGTGACGGTGGCTGTTGGCTGAAAATATCAAATGACAACACTATTTCCCCGCCAAATTTCCCCGCCAAACGTCCGGTTCCCCGGCCAATAAAAACGTCCTCGCATCCCACGCGACGGAAAACAGAAGGACTCGCACAATGAGAGCATTACAATGAATGTTACCAATGCAATCAATATGTCCCTTCGTCGTTTTATCTCGGTAACTGCACTTGCTGATTGGAGACAGCACTTGCCACGTGATACCATGCAATTCTTTCAGCCACTAGACCCTTGCTTAAACTTCTCCTTTTCTCTCCATCCAGTGCCCGACTGCTTACCTTTATTGTTTTCCATGTATAAACTTTGCCAGTAAAGCCTATCCAGCTCGTGGAATTTACAGAAACTATGTAAGGAAGGGGGAGACAAACCCTTATTTAGCGCATGCAGCCCAGGGATTGTATCTCTTTCTCACTTAAAAAAATCATTCTAAGGGCCGTTGACCCCCTACAGCGTGTGGGCAAACATTATGCGCATATTACGAAAGGCCACAGAAAGGTGTATGCAATACAACGCTGGGACAACGGAGGCTGACATCTTACCCATCCTGGGCTGATGGGCATGTGCATCTCCTCCCATTCGGTAAAGATGAACGTACACTGCATAACTTTGTGACCGCAAGAGGGCGCGTGATGGTGTGATATGTGACTGTGTGAAGATATGACGACATGCAAGATATGAGGATGCGTTAACAACAGGGGTCTTAGCTGTCCTTCTTTAACTTACTCCTCCCACCATCGCTCAAAATCGCAAAGACCGAAGGGAAATCTTGAAATTTTCACATGGTCTTGTCTTGGCAAGATGCTCCAATATCATCTCCCGTCAGAAGGCAGCATGCAAGATTAACATAGGTCTTAGCAACAGTAACTCATCATCCCTTCCTTCTCGTGTTCTCCCTTTGCCTACAGCGTCCACTCTGTCTTGTGGCATCTTTCTCAATCGCCATTACAATCCTTGTTCCTTCTCCTGCTTTGGCTGCAGGTGTAGAGACAATGGGGATGGCGGTCTGCTTGAATGCCGGATACGGCATAATAGACCGGAAGAGAGTCACGCCGGGCGGGCGAAAGGGAGGGTGGTGTAAAGATGCTGCGAGCTGCTGAATGCAGTACAAAGGAGATGGAGTGCACAGATGCTGGAGAAGAGAACGAAACATGAAGGAAGGTGTGGCAAGGGGAGTCTTGCCGGATACTGCTGAACATGGAACTGAGGAGAACTGGCGAAAGGGTGGCCGCTTCCGAAACACAAAGGAATGTCGACTGTTGCCACCAAACCTGCGGATCCAAAGGAACAGTGAAACTGGGAATCCTGCGCTGAAACCCTGTTAACTTCAAATGGTCTGCATGCCTGTCCTTTTACATATTACTGATCACCTTTGTGGTTAACCTACTGACAATACAAATACGTTTCTCATGCTTCAAGCACAAATTTCTTTGTAAAAGGGCGTTTTTAGGAACAGAAAAAGAGATGCACGGAAACTCGACCCGCTGCTGTTACGAGAAGCTAAAATGGACGGAATGTAATGTTAAGACCTACATTATAATGTTAACATTTTAAAATGCGAACCCTGAGGGGAGCGATCTGGGGCCAAAGACGTATTCCATTACCCGCTAGAATATTCTCGAATCTGATGCGCCGTGTTTAGAGAAGGCGCACGGTCGAGGAAAATGACGCGTGCTGTTAAATCTTTCAGAAAACAATCGCTGTGTTGCCATTACCACTCCATCAGCGACCGCAGCACCACGCAGCGGCCGCCGCCATCTTTCGACACCAGCAGCGTCATCAGCCCTTGACAGGCATCGGGCAGGCCGCCCTAGAGAAGCACATTTCATGAGGGGTGGGGGGAACAGATTTGGGTGGGGGGAAAAACCGCTGGAGGTAGCATGATCTAGGTGTGATCTCCTGCTGTCCTCATCCATCACGTCCCTTTACAAGCCAGCCTCCCAACAACTGAACCCCCTCAACCCTACTCGACAACCTCCTTCCCACGAGTCCTCCCATACCAGACAGCTCCCGTGTCAACTGCCACACCACTCAATCCAGCCACCCTTTACCTCCTCTCCACTCCGTACACATTTTTCCTTCCACCAATCCGACCACCACCTCCCGTCTTTCAACTTCTCTATCCTTCTCGGCTACCGTCTGGTACGGGCCTCTACAAGCAGAACACCAGTTGTTCAACCCACCCTCTCCTTGCCTCCTCACCTCTTCCACGCTTCACAGTCCCCCGGGATTTGCTTGGAATTCCAAGTTTAGTGTTTCAGTAACTAGCCAGCCCACAGCGGGTCTTGTTTTCACTTTATTATGTCCGCGCCGACAAGACCTGGTGGCTACCGACACGCTGTCCGACCGCTCGTCTGGCGCGCGACGAAAACCGTTCTACTCCTTCGCGCGACACCCGACACGGAGGGTGACGGCGGCTGACGAAGAAAGGCCTGAGCGGCCAGAAACCCGACGACAGACTGGCGAACGTTTTGTAGCGATTGAATGACTGATCGAGCTCTGCGCGAGGGGTGTTGTGGAAGGCTGAAGGGACAGAGCTGGGGAATCCTCAAGGGCAGGAGTGGAAGCGATGAGCGATCACGGTCTCGTACGCTTCCATCTGCTAGAAAGGTACCACGGGAGTGAACGAGAAAGCATGGATGATGATAAGTATAGGAAGCGCCTGCGTACCGCATGAGCGACGACGTAGCTTGTCCTCAAGATGGCATTTAGCGCGCATGGGCTGTCTTTACCTGATACGCTAAAAGCAGGACAACCTGCTATGGAACGCTCATACTGAGCTACAACACGATTTATTCAATTAAATGGTGATACATGAAATATGCTACTCAAAAGAATTAAAACACCAGCTTCACTTACGCAGGCAGGTCAACCGAAGCGTGTAATTTGCAAGAGCATTCGACCCCCTATATTTGGATGCACTTCGTTTCACGCTGCAACAGTGAACCTCAGTATGCGTGGAAATCAGTGCTGGCATGTTGGTGCACATCACAGGAGCCAGCCAAACGTTCACTCAAGATATCGGGCAATGTGTGCAAAATCAATAGTGCAGGTGACAAAGCAAAAATGAACGTCCATACCATGCATAATGTGAACACAATTCAACCAATGTTGACGGACTGGTGGGTGTTTATGGACGCAGTCGAAAGACAGCTTGTAACCATACTTCCAAGACGACGACTCAAGGATGCTGATCACTGCAGGGCGATTCAGTGGCAGGAAGGCATCTGGGTCAGAATAGGGAGTATCCCATTCAGCCATTGTGACATCGCAAGACCGCTATAGCCAGACAGGGGGTGTCAGCGAGCGCAGACGACCTGGACACCCACGATCCAGACAGGATGACAGGTTTGTGGTCCTGTCGGCTTTACTGGACAGAACAGCCACCGCCAACAAACTCACGGAATAGCTGCAATTAGCCAGCAATGTCACCGTCAGTGAACAGACAATTACGAACTGCCTGCGCGAGGACACCCTGCGTTCAAGGCGTCCCGCAGTGCGATCGGTCCTGACGCCAGCTCATCGCTCTGCTCGGCTGGCCTGGGCCCAGGGTCATCTGCTTTGGTGAGTTATGGCCATGGCCTACAGAACACCCTGTACCGTGTGCAATGCAGCCTCACTGGCGTGGCTGCAGCCACTTGTACTGCCAGCGCTCCAGCCAATGAGACCAAGCGCTATTCTCCGGGATGACTATGCCAGACCACACAGGGCTCTGGTCATCACCGACCTCCTAGCAGTAAGTGACTGGCCATGGCATGGACAAATCAGCTGGACCTTAACCCAATATAGCATCTGTGGGATGGGCTGGGCCTTCGCCTGAGGGCAAACCACACACCGCCAGCTGACTGTAGCCAACTGTTTTGGTTCTTCAGGAGTGGCAGGCGATCCCGCAAATGACTCTGGGGATATGGGTCAGTCCATGCGACAACGGTGTCTTGCTTGCGTGCAGGCCAATGGAGGGCACGTTTTTGACATTGATGATTATGTGCTGCAGCTCGTCTAACTTTTCCATACGAAGGGTGTATCCTTGCCAGGGAGTGTTGCTGCTGGAATGAAAATAGCCCACTTCAGCTTCATTGTGCCTACCTGTTTGTCATTTGGCGTCACGTAGTGTGTACAGCCAGCATTGGTCTTTCGGTTTTTTTAAGTAGTATAAATTCTCACATCTGTGGCGAAAAAACTGGATATGCCTGTTAAAAATCTCGTTACACATGCACTCGCAGGTTCATTTCCGCTTCCAGGAAGGGAAACATATATTTCGTTTTTGTTCCAATGCTCCTTAGCAGTGTGTGTGTGTGTGCGCGAGCGCGAGGTGGGAGGGGGGAACCTTGAGAAGTCAACCCCTCCTCCAAGAAACCCCCGATTCTCTGGAAAGCGTGCCCCGGAGGCTAAGTCCGTGCTTTAGCATACACCGCGTTTCCTCCGCGCTAGATAAAAGATCACCCCTTTTCAAACCCTCTCGTTCCATCTTAATCATTTTCTTCTTTGGAGGCAATCGGAATGGAATTACCCAATCGACGCCAGTGGGAGGCTTAGCGACGGCCCTTCCTGGCTCCCCTCTGCTCTCCCGCAACATCAGAAGTGTTGGAGGTAGGGGGGGGGCGCTTTGAGACCATTGACGTCCGAGTTGTAATCAAACTGCACTGGTGCTCGGCGGTCTCATTTCGGGAGCCCACTGCAACATGCACAGGAGAAACAAGGGAGAGGAGGAAGAGGAACTGGGGGTAACAGAGTGGGCGAAGGGAAAGGAATACTCCCTCTAGCGGTTTGGGCGCCTTGTCGCAGGTTACTGGCGGCTATCTTGAACGACAAAGCAAATCTCGACTCGATCCCTTTACTGTTCCGTAACGACGCGGACAATTCCGATAAGAAATTAGCTTCCCATCCCTAGACACGTCCTTTTATCTTCCATCGATCAGCCGACCGGCTGATCGATTCGGCTCCTGGGCGAGAGAGGGGCAAGGATAAATGGGTAGAGACCCAGGAAGTATCTGCATGCGGTAAGTCAGAACTTGTGAACGCGTGTCAAACTGCCGGGCTCAGGAATCTGGCTTGCACGAGGAAACCCTATAACAGTGGGCTGGATGGACCTCTGCACTCTGTGCAACAGTTTTCAAATTGAAAAGTAAAACAGAAAAAAAGGATTTGAAATGGTTACATTTTCCATTTTTAATCTTGAAAAGTTAAAAAAAAAGAGAGAAAGCATGGAAGAAACTAACCCATTTGCAAAGTTTCATCTTTAATACAAAACTTTAAAAATTGAAAATAGCGCAGTAGAGTGGGAGTACTCGGTTGTTTTTTTTATACATTGGCTGAAATGAATATACAATAACAAAGCCAGCCTTTCCGAAGAAACCGAAAAGGTTACTGGTCAACAAAGAGAGTCAAATGACATTTTGTTGAAATGAAAGCCGACGACCCTCTTCTATAAAAGGTGCTTTTAACTTCGAAAAAGAAGACTGCACAATACATCACACACAAACATAACATACTACAAACTGCCAACCCTCTAAGTTTTTACCCCCCCCCACCCCCACCAATCGTAATATGGTTCAACATAGCGAACACAAAAACGAGCACGTGACACCTTTGCTCAAAGAATTTCACTGGCCTCCAGCAAAGTTTCGCATTCAGTACAAGATACCTGTTATTCTTTACTTCGACGGTACACTTCCTCTGTATCTGTCGGCTTTTCTTTCTACCTGACGTCCTGCTAGACAACTGAAGTCCTCATCCGAAAAACTTCTTACAGTACGAAACACCTCAAAGCTTCTGGTCAGCGCACTTTTTTGTTTTGCTGGAACTGTCTGGAACTCTCTGCAAGCTAAACTCAGGAATGCTTCTTCGCTTGTTTCATTTAATACACAACTCAAAACCTCTCTCTTCCATCTCGCATTTCAATATTTTCAACTGATTCCACTAAACTTTTTGATAGCCATGGCAGAAAGAGAGAGAGAAAATGAGAGAGATTGTTAATACCTGTGGTGCTTCTTTAAATGTGTGTTTGCGTGTTGCGAGGGTGTAACTTATTTTTATTGTTAGTTTTTGTAAAGCGCATTGTGCCCTTCGGGGGAATTGCGCTATATAAGAATGCTTTATTATTATTATTATTATTATTATTATTATTATTATTATTATTAGCGAGTGACAAAGTTAACGAGGTTAGCTTTTGGTCACAAGGATCTCAAAGAGACGGCTCGAGAAAATAACTGCTGTACAGTGGTGCCAACGATCTTCTGTGATTCAATACTGAGTAGCCGTAAGGTACAGTCATACCGAGAAGAGGACCTATACTCCACATGAACTTTCTCGTATCAATGTTCTGGTTCGAAGAACATACGGAAGCTCGGCCTTCTTATAATCGAGTGGTCACGTGGGATTCAGATCATGCGATTAACTCAAGGGAGCTTAATATTCACGTAGTAATACAATTACTTGTACGACAACGAAACAATACAAATAAACAAGAACCTGTCGTCTCCTTGCAGTAGTTGGTTGGACGTTGCTTAACGTCCCGCAGCAAACTAGGATCATATAAGAACGGTGCTGCTTGGACAAAGTTAAGGTGATGCCACGCGTGAGACTGTTGGCGCAGTACAGGGTTCAGTCCTGCCCAGTCACATTATAAGGCCAACCAGTCCTAATACTGTTTGCGACAGTGCAAGGCGTCTGGAAGGGTAGCTACTAGATTGCCAGTTTTTAAGTGATAGGGATGCGAACTACTGACCTCCCCCCCCCCAAGAAGAAGGCCCCAACCACTAGACCACAAAGTCAGTCAGGACAGGGGAGGGATTTAACAGCCATTGGAAATGCACTGAGAACACGAGAACCACGGGACACCGGGAACAAGCAAAACTCCAAAGACAGGATGAGCCGAAAAAGTGCACGATCTTAGTGCGCGTCTTGTCTTGATATCTGTGAGGACGACGGAATGCGGGAACCAATCGAGTAACTAAGCTTATTTGCAGTAGGCGGGATGGGATGTCAGGCATGAATTGCCCTTTTCGTGACAGTTTTCTAGGGATGAAAAAGACAAGCCGAGGAAGGGCAGGACCACAAGGAAGGTTAGTGAAGTTAGTTACCTACATAATGGTGTCCACAATGGCTTGTAGGCCCCCCGCCACCTTATTGTAGTCTTTTCTACGTGGATGTAGAGGGAGGGAGAGAAAGTGGGAGGCAGGGGTGGAGAAGGATGAAGGGGGATCGAATACAAAGACCGGGTGCGCTTTTCGCACTTTTGAGGGTCGTTACCCCCCTCCCCCGTAATACACGTAACAAGTGCATGCACACGCACTCGCTTGGATGCCTACGATGGGGGTGGGGGTGAAAGCATTTTTTAAAGTTAGCGTGAATGCGATAAGTTTACATAAAAAATCTAAGAACAAAACGCGCAGCGCTCTCCCAGTGAATGTTTCCCACGACAGCCAGGCGCGTTCGTAAATATATCCACTTTACGGAACTTATCGCCAACTGCTGATATCGTATCAGAGAATGCCGTGCAGCGCCTCAGGGCTATGCTTGTCGGCACCCTGGCCAATCGATAGGCCACCCGTTCAAATCCTTCTTCACCACCCCGGTTTGTTGCAGTCAGTGCTACGGACAGTTACTGAGAGAGACCTCTTTAAGGACATAAGCCAGTTGCTGTTCATACATGATAGTTGGTCAGTTTCCGACTCCGTGTGGGTGCGTGCGAACGAGCGAACGAACGAAAGCGATAGCCAGAGCTCAAATGTTTTAATGACGCGGATCAAACACAGCATGACTGGATTCCTGGGTTTACCCGTGCAACCAAGTGTGCGTGCGAGCGTGTGCATGCGTGCCTGTGTATTCGTGTGACTGAGTGCATGTGAGAGGGAGAGAGAGGGGGGGGGCGAGAGAAAATATGAAAAAGAAGGAACAGCAGTGGAGATGAGGAAGATGAGAGAGTTACGCAGCTGCTAAGTCCATATACTTCTTTTATAGTCTTTTATCCTGGTTTGCGTCTGAGGGAGAGAGAGCTAGAAAACGAAGACAGTGACAGTTGTTGCACAGTCCTGAAAAAAAAAACGCTTTTCATAGGCAGTCGTATCGTCTGGTGCTTCCACCACCCAGTATTAATTGGAACTTTGGTCCATGTTATTTTGGTCGTAAATGTACTCTGTATCTGACATATCTAGACACTGGCTGCAGTCATGCGTGGGCTCTCCCCATGCCCCACCCCCACCCCCACCACTCTTTTCCTTTTGTCCACTTCTTTTCCGCCCCCTCCCTCCCTCTCTCTCAACGCCCACCCAAATATCTATGCTTGGATACAGGCTCCCTCGCTACAAAAACAAAACAAAACAAAAAACTGATAATCTCATTCATGTACCCCTCCTTCACTGCATTCTGTAAACAAGCAGTCCAGCCTGTCTTCTTTAAGGACAGAGATCAAGGACTGAGGACAGGGAGGAGGGACAAGAGCCCTCCGTTATATGGAGTTGCGTGCAGTTATTGACTCTAGATGAGTGATCATGAGAGGTAATGGCGTGTAAAAACACGCAGGGGCGTAAAAGCAAACTGAAGGATCAATTATGCCCCAAACACACACCCATCCACCCCTACGACCACTCTCGTCTCCGATTACGCACGTGCAAACCACGATTCCCACTGAAAATGTTAACGTTTCTCTCTCACTGACACAGGCACGTACAGACGTCCGCATGCATGTGTACGCGCTGGCAGAAGGAAAGAAGTAAGGAGAATGAAGATAAGGAACAAACGGGAAGGGGGGGGGGGATCTGTGAATGCTTACTCAAATTTTGTCACTTTCTGTTGCTAGCCACTGATAATTTTTTTTATCTTCGTTCAGTGGCAAACAGTGTTAGCTGCAGGTTGTCGATCAGTTATTGGGGGGTGGGGGTGGGCAGGAGTGGGGAGTGGCGGCGGCAGCTTTGCAAACGATGTCACATCCAGAAGGAATACGGCCGCTGTACACGAGATCTGAACTCACAGCCATTGACTATCTTGGTGACACGTATATACCCGCTGCGCCACAGCTTACCCAAAGAAAGAAGGAAAGAAATAAAGAAAGGAAACGCCACCATTCCATCTTGCCTTATTTATTTCGCATAATGGCGGAAGACTCTCCATTCTCTCGGCGCGGCGAGAAACGCGCGACTCATTTGTGACTGTCAGCCTGCGGATGTTGACCAAGTCTCCAGTTTCTCTGCGCCATCTTCTCGTCTTTCGGTCTTCGTGGGCGAAAGCCCTCACAATCCTTCTTCTCCTTTTTATTTATCTTGTCAGAGACCCGGAACGCAACAATGTGTACGTCTGCGCATGCGTACGTGCGTGGGTATGTGTGTGACCACGTGTACGTTGCAGCGTGCAGAAGACAAGGAAGAGGCATTTCAGCATTTGTCAACGGAGCTGGGAGCTTCATGGTTCCCAAAAACGCTGGAAATGGGTGAAGGATAAACCGCTCTTTGGACGAAAGGCACTCGCCAGCGCAAAAAGGGAAAGGTGGAAAATTTATTCCTAACCAAACAAGCCCGCACAGGCAGTACAGCCTCGGCCCCACCTCTCTCATCAACATTTGCAAAGAAATACAAGCGGGTTATCACGACCCTTATTGTTCGAAAGAGTTCGTTTCATTGTGCGAGTGTTGCCTGCGAAACCTTTAAGGACGAAAAAGAAATAAAATCAGATCCTGTTCACATCACCATCACCTCCACCCCCCAAAAAAAACCCAAATCGTGTCGTACCCTCTTCCTATTCTTCCCTTTTGTCGTCTCCAGCCAATCATAATATTTGTTCCAGCCCAAAAGAAAAGCCCCCCTGCTTCGAGCTACCACCATCTCCCCGACTTCCCCTTTCCGTTGCCAAGTCCATTCCTTTCACCAGCAGGGTGTCCGTGACACTCTCACCCGAGGCGAGTTTTACAAACGCGAGGAACCCGAGGGATGCTAGGCAGAGCTCCAGCGGTCGCCGCTACCTAATGTCGCTCGCGTTCCTCGCGTCTGTAAATCTCGCACCTGGGGATCACAAAAGGATCACCTCGCCATGATATCCCTTCCCCTTTCCTGCCGGATAATGCCGAGGTGCAGGCAAGTTTGGTGGGGTGAAGGTGGCTGTGGTGGGGACAGGCCCGTATGAACAAGTCGTAAGTTCAAACTTATACGATTTCCCACCGGCGTGCATGCTCGGCAAGGCTTGGACGCAAGAAAAGCATTCGTGTGTGGCTTATCTCCGACAGGCGGAATTCGCACGCACGGCTCTCTTTCTCCCCTCCGTCCCTGCGTTTTATCGTTCCTCTTTCATTTTCTCGGCCGTTGGTCTCGGCAGTTTTCCAACCGCACGGCCAGCGTGAAGATAGACGCCTTATCATGAAAACGAAACTTTTACCAGAAGGCACTCCCTGGGCACAGGAAAAGTGTATTTAAAGGACTGGGGTGATGAAGCTTTCTAGCGTTAACAAGGCTGTCAGGAACTCTAGGCACTTGGCCAATCACTGTGAATATTTTCGTTATGTGTGTGCGTGTGCGTGCGTGCACGGATGCAACAGAACAACATGACAGGCATGGCTTGGGGCATTCTGGGGGTCTGGCAATCATGCCAGCGATATAGCACATCAGAGGGCGCTATAGGTAAACCCCAGGTCCAGGCATGCACAGCTGCCGCAAGATGCCGACCAATATTCAACGCTTTCCACGAGTACCTAAGAAAGGCTGTATACACACGGAGGCCAGAGACGAGACAGATGAGACCGACGAAGACATAATAATAAGAGGCCAACAGGACGGACAAGACAATGACAGACACCAATGGAGAAAGATTGTGAGACAGAAGAAGACAGAGGAAAGAGACACAAAAGAAACGGATACTAATGGAGATGAGTGAATGTTTAATTCTAACCAAATCTTTTCTAAAATGGGAGGGAAGCTAGGTCGAACACGCAAACAAAAGAAAAACAGTTGCACAAGGTGCCTCTATGCACACCACTTCCTTACTTTGCGAAAGCTTTTATGAGAGCAAACAGCCGCCAGCGTAATTCAAACAGCTCCTACGGTTCGGGAAGCACACGTCACAATGAGTAGGCGTTGTAGGTAGAGAAAATTGGAAACACACTCCAGAAACGAAGATCACATAGTAGGGAGGTGCTAGACTAAACCCCACATCCTGACCTGGAAGAGCATGTGCTAAAAGAGTAGACCCAGAAGCGCAACCGGTTTAAACACACACAAATGCCCGCTCACGGGCACGCATACACATGTACGCACAAACCAGCACGCACGTAAGCATGCACGAACGAGCTGAATATATAGAAACAATGGGAAAACGGACCGGCCTAAACTTTCTCCCTTTCCCGCCTTGTTTTAACCCTTGTCGAACCCTCCACGGCCAGCCATTGCGTCCCCCACCCCCTTCTCGGCCCTCCTTGATCCCACCGTTTGTGACCTGCTTGCAGAAGGTATTAAAGCGGAACAACAGTGTGGTGGGATAGTTTACTTGATAAAGCAGTGGGTGGAGACTCCCCTCAAACCTCTTTTTCGTGTGCCGCACAGCTGTTTCCACCTAACGGTCTTAACAGGGGGAGGGGGGTGGTGTTAGAAATGTTCCGTCTTCCTGGCGACTTCGCGGCCAAACGCACTTCCTCGAGGTCTTGCAGACATGATTTGTAGCCGACGACGTACGACAGCATGGTGTGGTGCCTCTGCCCCCCCCCCCCATCACTTCTCTAATAAACCCGACGCTATTGTAGTTTTCACCACGTTAATCAACGCCATCCTCCCCTTGCCGAAACGACGCTAGGCCACATCTTCTCAATTTCTGCTTTGGTGAAATGTCTTCTGGTTTCGCTAATCCATTTTTCCGGAGAAATGAGGGGGAGGGGAGGGGATTTGAGGAGAAGAAATAGCCGCCCTTCACGCCAGGCATTCGCTGCACTTGACTCAATCTCTTCTCCCTCCTCAGAAATCCTGATAAAAACGTTCTTCCTTTCTAAGTAAATACTGATCTCGCATTTTAAAACGATATACTGTAATAAATTAAGTGCATACAATGTATCAAGATCACGTCTGCAGCAAGCTATATTAAGTCATGCCTTGAATTACAGTCCTTTAACTTGAAGCCCCGATCACGCTTCACTCTCAATACAGTCTGAGGACTGATCCGCAGGGCATCCGGCAGTGATGTGGTGCATCAAATCACATCAAAGCACACAGCGTAGAGCCCAGTCGTCTATCGAACTGGTGACAAGCCAAAACGGAGCTGTCAATTAGATACAAAACTCCCAGTCGTTTTACCTCCAGAAAATGGCTCATATGCGAATGTGTGGGTGGGATTTTTTTTTCCAGGACATGGATCTCTTTCGTCTAGTGGAGGAATCTGATCCGGACTGAACCGGACGGAGTCAATGCGGTGGTGAAAGTCACCACGGCGAAGGCCACTGCAGCAGCCACTGTAGCCCAGCCAGATCGTTATACAGTAAAACCTCCAACATACGACTTAGAAAAAAATAGCCAAAATCAGGTGTTATAATGGAGGGGTCGTATAAGGGAGGACTAGTTGTACTGAACTGTTAGGTACAAAACCTATAGTAGCTTATGATTTTTTTTGTTTGGAGAGGAGGGGCTTAGGGGTAGAGTTAGGGTGTGGTATCAGGTAGGGCTTCTGTTATTATGCACAAGCTCAACCTTTCTTTGCGCTAAACGGGATAAAAGGTGCCTGCGGATGCCTGTCCCGGCTGGGGCAGAACTCTATTGGGAAAAAGAATTTCCCCTTTTGGCCCAACCTTTTTCCCTACAAATCAGCTCTGCATGCGCTTGCGGGAAGTTACAGGCTGTCTGAGGGACCCACCACTATGCTTTAAAGACCACCCGAGCGCAACATTTTTACCGCTGGGTGGACTTCGCCGAACTACCAAGTGAAAACTACGAACTACGAAAACTGGAGAAGCCACATCGGGCTGTTGATTTTGTGCACGATTCTGGCACGCCATCTAATGAAAGGAGAGGAAAAAGAAGACGAGAAGAAAGACGACAAAACAAAGAAAGAATTCTTTACACGTACAGGAATCGTGGCAGTCCTGTTAGTCTGTAATAACAGCGTTCTCGATCCATTACATTTTGACCCTCCGCACCTCGCGGCACGCAGGTCTTTCAAAGGGGCAGCACACGCGACTTAGAAACAACGAAAAGAGAATAATAGTACAGACACCTCCCATCTACTTGGTGCCAGACAGACGCCCCCTTGGAGAAAAGCCCCTGAACACAAGGGCAGGCAAGAGTTTTCTTCGTAAGCTATCATGCCAGCACACGCTGGGCTGTCTTCAAAGGCCAGGTGATAACCTGACTACCTGCCCAACAGAACCCCTCCACCCCTAGCTCTCCAGGAGGCCCGGAAACCTGCTGGGCGTCGTAACCCTCAACACAACTTTGGGCACCTCCTGTCCGTCAAAGCCTTGCAGCTGTGTTTTTTGAATGAACCAGAGTAAACTTCGTCTCTCATTTGAACGTTTACCGAACGGTGTCTACTTGCTAGTGACGTCTCAAAGCCCTCCACAACGAACTGTATAAGATTTCCAAAGAAAAATAATAAAGGGTTAGGCGAGGAGAAGGTAAAGGTGCAGGTGGGGGATGGGGTATGGACAGAACAGGGTGGTTGCAGGAATACTCAGAAAATCAGTGCTGATCGTGATTAGAAGTCCGGGTCAGGCAGGAATACATAGTTCAGTCCTGATCGTGATTAGAATTCCGGGTCAGGCAGGAATACTCAGAGGTTTCAGTGTTGATCGTGATTAGAAGTCCGGGTCAGGTTACAGTTTTCCTTCCGCCAGAAAGCCTCATTGCAGTCAGAGCACGTTTGGTAATTTTTTATTTCCGTATTTTACAAAATCTCTTCTCCTTCCCACCACTTTGCAAGATAGTATGCCCTCATACCCGTGCGGAAGTTTTACGCAGAAGTATTTACAACACTTAAACTATATCTGATTGGCTGATACATTAACAGTGTGGCAGAAAATATGTACGCCCTCTGGGGAAAAAGAGGCTGTGTACAAATTAGGAAATACAGGCAGGGTGACATGCAACGATTTCCTTGCTGCTTAACAGTGTGCTGTACCTTCAGACGATGCACTCAGAATGCGCTGTCCGAAAGAGTTGACCATGCAATCGTGTACAGGTAGCCCGGTCTTCTCTTCCAAACCAATCTAGTCCTATCATTCGGTGAAGGCTGCCACGCTTCCCAATACACCCCTGCTCTCCCCCCACCCACTTCAACACTCGCCGCTCCCTACCTACAGATTCCCGCCGTACCGTCTCTCCTGCAAACAAATTTGTCAAGTTTTTTTACACGTTCATCTGCCATCTAACCACACAACCATCTCAGCTGTCCGCAAGAGGCGACATCGCTGCAAGCCATCTGCGTACTGCACCTTGAAGACTATTTTTCGCCTGGGAATTTCCTTCTTGTTCTCTTCAAACTTGGCTTCGTTTTTCCATACCAGAGTGAAAAAAGCACTCCTGCAAGTCTTTTGTCGAGCCGGTTCCTAGCTTTGCTGAAAGACGGGTCTAAAACAAAGAGTTTGGGGGTCTGAATGTGCGGCGTCTTTTCGTCTCAACATTATTTCTTATTTCTCGCCGCCGCAATCTTTCTTTGCACCTAACCCACAGGCAAGGCCGCACAAGCGCCAAGATCGGCGAGGGAAGTTAGTGTCGCCCCGCCGACACCACTCTACGATATCTGACTATACCTAGCATCACTCTCGATCCTCGAGTTTGCTTTCTTATTTTTAAGTCAAAATGAAATATTTTAAAAAATGAAAAAGAAGAAAAAAATAAACGTCGTTTTAAAGTATCGTTGGCCGGCAAGTTTGCAATCAGCAGTCGTTGCTGTCTGGTAGTGTTCTAGCTGCTTGAAGCAGAAACCCGTACCGCACAATCTGGGAGCCGCGTTCCTCGTGGAGAGAAAGGAGTTAAATCACACAAACATTTAAGAATAATGTAAGTTGTGTTACGCCTATACAAATGTTGAAGGAATACATCTGCCCCAAAAAACAAAGTGTGCGTACGTCTCTGCGTGTCTGTGTTTATATGCATGCCCCCGTGCTAGCGAATAATTCTTATGGCACCATATGCATGAAAACCGTTCTAAATTTATACCCGAATAGCCACTATTCGAGGATAGCTATTCCATACTCGGAATGCGCGAGGCGCGAACAGGGAAAGAATATCTATTCAATGAGTTATTTTAAGTATGTCGAAAAGATTTTTCTCTCTCTCTCTGAAAACGGTGTTTCAGTGAATTTGGAATAAGCTGTTCGCTCCTGGGACGACCGAGTAACTTTATTATCGAATAACGAGGGAAAATAGGTTATTCGATTTTCGCTCATGGGAAGTTCAAGGGGCTTATTCTTAAAAAGCCGCCATGAAAGGAATAAGCTATTCGGGTTTCTTGCATAAGGGGCCTGGTAAAAAGCTGCAAATACATGTAAGTAAAATTTAAGCGAGTGCAGCTCCCCTCACAAGTGCCGGCGCGCTCAGTCAGGCAGAACACCAGTTGCTTGTCGGGGATCCTGCTGTCTTGTGCTTTGAAGTGAGCGCGCGTGTAAATCATGTGTGCGGCCGCGGCAGGTGTAAAGCAGGTAAAGAAGACCCCTTAATGTGTCTAATGGATGAGGTGAACAGGCGCCCTCTCGGCGCTCCCTCGTGCCTCTTCTACCTCCAGCGGCTTTAAATGGGTAAACACAATCAGGGTCCCGAACGAAAACGGGTGGACGACGGTCGGAACATCGGGTCCCCCACCCCCTCTCCCGCACTTTCTTGAGACCTTCCTGGTGGAACATGAGGAACACAGCGAAGTATCGGTGGGGCGAAGTTGCACGCGAGGTGCGTGAGAGGGGGAAGAGGGGTTAAACATGCCGCACCCTAAAAGCCAGATGTAGCGTTGTTATGTAAAGTTGTGGGCACCACACAAAACGACCATGTAACATTGCCAGGGTACCACACAAAACGGCCATGTAACATTGTCAGGGCACCACACAAACAACTATAAAATGACTCTGGAGACCGGCTTGGCACCAGCACAGCTAAAGATGAGACATCAGTCGTGTGTCAACTCTTCATCCATCCTCGCCCGGCACTCGCCATGCACACGATAGACTGATCAGCGAGCGCGTGTCTCGCTGTCGAAGTATTTTATTAAACAAGACTGCTCTGAACACAGTGACGCGACGGTTGACATGGCGTTTGACAATTCTGGCTACCGACTCTTCTGAGTCTAACACTACGTGAACTACATCTCAGAAGGGATAATCGGACTACATTTCTGCACTGTCTCTCAAGAGTCCTCTAAAAGTGAAGTCTAGTGGTCTCCCTCGGCCGTCCTCTCTGTCTTCCCTATCATGTCCCCTCTTGTCTGGTCTACAAACTCGTATATATCTAATATAAATGCCAAAGGTCAAATTCCTTTGGTCTGCACGTGCGGCTGTGATTGGCACCTGGGCTGTCGGTGACTTCAGTGGACAGTGAATGGTTTGGGTTATGCTGGTCTGCATATGGGTAACTGAGGGCCGGATGGCTCAAAATAGTGTTTCTAACAATGCATGTATGTCTGCCATAGCCTTCTGAGCGTGTTGGAGGTTGATTCCCAGACCTGTCTTACGTGGGGAAGTTCTATACTGATCTGTACTGCATCTATCTTCATAAGCAGAATCCATGTAAATATACTCTAGAACGCATAATGGCAGACATGAGAGGAGTACGCACAAGGTGTTACCGTGACTAAGTTGGGTTGCATAAACCTTCCGTTCAAAAATGCAGTCGTAAGGCCGGTTCACCCTTTTTATTTCATGTGCAACTTTACGCACGCACAGGCAGTGTCGACGCAGCCAGACCCGAACAGAACCAAGCCAGACAATATTTCCCATTATTATACTGAACCATTTGGAAAATCATATAAAAACACTTTTGCAACCCTCATCCCCGCTAATTTAGGGACGAACATAAGGTTTGCGGCTGTTTAAATCTCAAGAAAACAAACCTTACCCTACAAGAACAGCAGGAACCAGAAAAATTCGCAAATGTATTTAACCACAGACATATATAAGGAATATATATACATATTTATGTAATTTAACAGAACACACGTGCGACCATCCACACGGAGGTACGCAAACACGCGCGACAGTGTTGTGTCTGAGTAGTCTGCACGCCACCCTATTCCCAATCTCTCAAGCATGTTGACTAATCACCAGCGAGCGACTGAGAGACTTCGTTCGCAGTCCCCCACCCCACCCCCAATCTTAATTTCATTGCGCAAGTTATTTTGACAGGAGAATAACACCCTGGGCCATTTCCGTCCTCGGAAGGCGATAAAGGGGAGGTTATAAACCAAACAAAATGTAGCGGAGTTCCACTCAGATTAACTCATTAGTGTCGCTTCCTCGCCCGCCAACCTTCCGCCCCCACGCCCCACCCCTATCCCTCGCAGTTTTTTGCCCCTCACCCTTCCTCTCATCTCTTGCTCGGCCTGTAAGCCCCTCGTCATGCCCCTCGTCGGCATCTTGAAGACACCTGAGGTTAAGCCAGTTAAATGGACTTTAGCTGTAACATGGTTGGGTTCGGAACAACAACGGATGACGGCAATTTATGCACCAGCGTTTAGCGTGTTGAGTTTCGAATCCACACACACGGCGGCTGCTGAGTGAAAACAATTTATTCACACCTTGGCGTCCCCGACACAGGGAAACACGATTCCTGGTCGTGCGTTTGGCAAGGTTCGGAATATCTCTCGAGGTGGATGATTTAAACTGTTTTTCGGCATGCCGCTGCCTTTGTCCCCTAGAGATCCTCTGGCAAAACTAGATGGCTGTGTCCATAAAACGTGGCGGCATACGACAGCAGCACTGGGAACCCATTTGCAAACATAAAAATCAAAATTTCATTTTGAAACAAATGACTGTTGCATGGGGAGTGACAAATTGTACAGAACTTCGAGAGATAAGTGATTCACTCTTTACTTGCTTCCTCTCCACCCACACCTTTTTGTTTTTTCAATGTCTGTTTTCCGTGTCGTTCTAATTCTATTTTGTAGCAGTGTTGAAAATCGAAGAGCTAATGCTTAAAAACGTCGATTTTGTTGTGTCCATGATTTATATATTATTGGTGGGTGCGCCTATGAAATACTTGTATGTACGTGTGCGAGGACTGCAGAACAAAACGCTGTCATGCGACGGTCATACGCACGCACGCATGCACGCACGCGCACACTTTCATACATGCATTCGCGAACACAGACGCTTATTTCTTTTGGGCTCCAAATTTGCCACCGTTGCTATTTGCATGACAGGTGAACTGAGGCTGTCATACCGGGGGCTGCAAAGGGAGTTAGCAGGGTGACACAAGGGGTGGCGTCTAAATCCATGTCTGCGTCAGGCAGTATTAAGGAACCACAGTAGACCCTGAAGACGACACCCAGTCTGGGTGTATTTATGGAGACCACGCTTTCAGACTTAATGCATGCATCAGATATTTATTTTCTCGCCAGCATACGCGACAAAGCTCTTTTTGCTAGCTGACACCAACTCTCTTTCTATTTCAGTATCACTTCTCTCTTTCGCTCGCTCGCTCTAACTTACAAGTCTTGTACATGCAGGTGTGCGCACGTTAACAGAGTTTTACGATACGTATTTTGTTCTGAACTGTGTACTGCGACGGTCCAGCTCGTATGAACAACACCTATGCACTTCCCCTCAAAATATCTTTAGTCGATTTCCAAGCGTATACGTCGATCCAGCTCTGCAGTAGTGGCAGAACTGGATGATAATTCTGTTTCTTGTTTAGCTGTTAACTACCTGAATTGGTCGCGAGCATGGTGGCTACAGTATACGTCACCGTGACGTTATCTGTAAAGGTTTCCCAGGAATATGAGCTGAGCAAGAAAAGAAATCTCTTTAATTAAAAGGGTTGCGGTAGTGAGAAAGTTTCACTGTATGGGCCCATTAGGACCCTGCAGCGTTACCACCAGTCAGCCTTCGAAAACATCTGCAGGAAAGACAGGAAGCAGTCGAATTAGCCCGTCCTGACTGCTGTTCACGCTAAAGTTTCTGGAGGCGATGACAAGCGTCAGCTCGGAAACATGTGCTGGTGTGAAAAACGTGTTGACAAGCCAGGCAGCGTTTGTGCTTGGAGATGTGAAATTCTTCTGCTGGTACTATGATTATGTATGAGATCATCAACAAATTATTCTTTTGCGTCGAAAGAAGAAGAACGGAGAATGCACAAGAACCACAAACCAAAAAGACCATTTTCGAATAATTTAACAGAAGATTATCCTTGAAATAAACGAGAAAGTGTTTTATCCCCTCAAATCATCAGGACAGACAACGGCACACAAGAGGAAAACGGTATGAAAACAAACGCAGAGAAGTAACCAAATTCCCCCCAGTAAACATTTTGCAGAGAAAAGGCGAGCTGGTCATTCCAAAGTAGGAAAGAAAGAAGAAAAGGGGTGGAGGGAGAAGAAAACCAAAAAAATCTACAAAACAGAGCTACGATAAAGAACATATGCACATACATCCCTGAGATATAGCCCTTTGATCGTTTTAAACATTAAAAAGGCGTTTATAAGGCGTGGCACGACGGGATATGATAAATTAGCATAGAAGTGAGGTGTGGGGAGGGGAAGGAGTGGTACCGAGGCTTTTGAAAAAGCAGCACCAGAGAAGGAAACAGAGAAACAGAAAGAAAAGGAAGAACAAACTTCATTGGGAGAATTTTCCTCTTCCCATCTCCCTCCCTTTAATTGTATCTTCCATCAGAAATGATCGCTTGCAACATCCGGTGTGGGGGGAGGTGGTGCGAAGTGGGAGTAAACCCTTCAACCATTTAACTCCTTTCATGTTTGTTGATGGTTAACATGTTTGCATTTGAAGTTTAGCTACGACGTTGACTTTATGTGTGGTTTTGGTGTCGAAGGCTAAAACAGCTCGACCATGAAGTCAAGTCGGCAGTAATGGCTATCTTTCGACGGGACAACGTTAGTAAAGACAATGCAGGTTCCCACATAAATAAATCAAATTCCCCCAAACTTCAAGCAAGTCAGCAGCTTTCGGTTACTGTTCCAAAGGCCACAGTGATCAAAAGACTAGCGATGGTTAGAATGCCAGCTATGATCGTCTAATTACGGCAGGGATGGCGAGGCGGAGGGAAATAAACAGGCCGAGCTCGGTGAGGAGGGAATACTCTGGCTTAGCGCCTCCGAGGGCATGAATTATGGAATCAAACTTCATCGTTAACGAACTTTCGTAAGAAAAATAAGCACGCCATATTTTAGGGATACCCTGTTAAGGAATGGGCTTTGAATTAGGGAGGAAGGAGAGATAAGGCAAAGGGAGATTACTAAACTCGTACGCATGGGTTTAGACGTCAGGGTGGCGAGTTAGACTAAGAAGTGACCGTTGATACCTTGCTAGATAGCGCGAAGTCTGATGCCTCTACAGCGCATTACCTGAGGTCCTAACAAGTCAATGGTTTTGAAATATATTGAACTTTGACACACCCAGATCTTTGAAAACAGTACTGGCAACAAAAAACCCCCCACCCCAAGTGCAGCAAGTGCAGTATTGATCATACCAGTGCTGAGAGCTGCACACCACAGAAATTCAGTGCCAGAATGTTTGTTTTCATTCTGCGTTTCACGTTCGTTATTTTAAGACCTGCAAACTTGTATTTCTAACGCACACGCGTGGTGCCGCCTAAAGGCTATTATACACTACTACATTACGTCAAAAGTCAAACTCTGCAGGCGACGCGACAAAAACCCCCGATGCTTGTAGCTGTCAGAGACCAGAAACATCCGGGCATTTCTGTCGCGTCGCTTGGCTAGATTCTAGCGTACGACAAAGGCTTGATAAACATCAGACAGAAATACAGGTTGTCTCGTAAGTCCGTTGATGATGTTCTCCTACTGCCTGTGGGGTCGCAAGCAAATTGTTTTCGAGGGAGGGCAGGGTAAGACTATTTTTTCTCTCTCCAAATCTCTTTAGCTACTGGACATCGAGCAGGACCGTCTCAGTCCCTGGAACCTCAAGGGGTACACTGTGCAAGTATGTGCGCACTAGCTCGCACACCCAGAGAAACAAACGTTTTGATAATAATGCGACATATGCGTTGCACGAGGTCGAATCAATTTTCAGCACACTGAATCGGACTGAATGAACAGTGCTTTATGTGCAAAGCTTTTAACAGATGATGACGCTATACACATAGGGTCTACAACCTGCAACACCAAACACTGTGCCGGGGGATGGGGGTGGGGTCTGAGTAGGTGGGGGTGGGAAGGGGAAGAAAATACAAGCGGCACGACACGGCACTGAAGCTGTTTTGCTGGATCGTCTGCATCAGATATCAGCGGATCCTGAAAGGCAGAGTGAAAAGACGTGTTTTAGGGAAACAAAAAGAGCATGCCGGAGCTGTTTCAATATGCAGTACATCTTCAAGGTACAATCGCTGCATCTGCGCTTGCCTCGCCCAGCAGATGATTGATGTTAACTGCCCACGTGGGATCAATGGCGTGATCTAATATCTTTTCGTTTCTCCCTCCCCCCGTCGTGCTTGCTGACTCCAGTAGCCACTCTTCCAGTTTGACCACACCGGGGCTCCAATCTGCATCACGTGACAAGAAGACATATATTTTCCCTTAAGCCGATCTCTTCGGACATATCCGCAGTTCTCGAATTTCGCTGGGGCTGGGTTGGGAGGATAAGGTGCTATGAGTATAGCGGGCTGATAGTTGTCTGCAGTTCTCAACTAGGCTGTCCAGGTTAAATTCGTTAGAGCCATGTCCTCCTTCCCTGCATTCAGCTCTTTCCCAGTGTGCATGGGCGTGAGTACATTCACACAAAGTGAGAGCAAGTTCTACACAGAATAAACTGCCATCTGGCGCATGAGGGTCTCACTTCTCCTCTCCTATGCCTCCCTGTTTACAAGACCTCTTAGCCTGACGGTGCAGGCGGGTTCCTGTCTCCTTCCCTCCATCCCACCCTCTTCTCTTCCTCTCTCTCTCTCGTGAGCTATTCTGCTTCCTAAGAGGAAATCACTAAAAGTAGTAAGTCCATTACAGGCGTGCAGGAAGTGACGTCCTCTGTCATGCTGGCATGCTGAAATTGCGTTGAGGCGCATCGTTCGCTCTACAAGAGTGTAATATTTTCTGCCACAACAGATTATCTCATCATCATAATTTGTGATTTGCATTGGAATTCGCTGCATTTATCTTACTGCCCCCCCCCCCCACTATGGGCAAAACAACCCATGACAAAAAAATCTCTTAAGCACAAAGCAGCAGGGTTTCCGGAAAAGATAGGTATAAAATGCGAGTATGGCGACAGAAGCTAAGTAGTTATGTTGCAGAACTCATTCTCGTTTGCTCCCTTTCTTGTCCGCTATAAATCCCACCCCTAAACGAAAAGTTACAAAGCTACTGAGACTGGCGTTTTATTTTTTTTTCCAAATCCAGCAAACTACCAGCGATTTGATAATACATTTCACTGACAAAGATCAGATATTTTTCATTCATACAAGCTATCTTCGACATTATCCTAAGCTTCAGTAAGCACCATTCACTTAACATTGAAATACATCGATATGTGTGCCAAAGTAGATTACCACAGCGAGAAGATAGGAATTTTATTTAATGAGGGAGAAGCTTGCCTTCTGAGGCGTGACTCAAATTAAGTCAAACGTTCCTTGCGACAAAATCCAACGCTCAAATCTTAAGGTAATTATTATTTTAATCATCAAGCAAGCTTTCACTTCTGGACTAACTTTACAGGGGACTGTACGTCCTTTTAACATGACGATAAGTTATTTTTCACACGACGATGATACATTTACGCAATTAACGGGAGTTTCGAGAAATCAAAAGTATGGAAGATGAGATATGAAAATTAACACAAGGCATCCAAGACTTTTTCTTGTTAGCGATAGCAAACTTCCTGTACTTGGCTGTTACACCTTTCGTGGGTTAGATTCCACTACAAGACCACCAGACTGGATGTAAGTGAGAGACAGTTCCTGTCAATGACGAAAACGCAGGTTGGTTCCACCCAGTGTGACGGGCAGCGAGTAAAATGCTTAAGAATCTTGGTAACGAACAGTTTATAAAGTCTGCTGACGTCGTTTGTGACAGACTAGCGCAGAGAAGCTTTCTTCAAGCCCAAACCTTTACATCTAGTAGTAATCTGTGAGCGAAACATTCTTTTTGCCTAAGGGTTGGCAGCTTCAGACCATACCGAATGTTACATCTAAAGGCCAGCGAAACAGAAACAAACCAGATCACCCTCGAAACTCGGTGAGTTTGAAGTGCCAGGAATTTTATACCCCAGTTTCACGCTGTCGGTAATCCGAATAGACCTCCATCAAAATCAGGAGAGAGTTAAAAAAAAAGAAAAGAAAAGAAAAGAAAAGGTTGAGAAGAGAAAATGACAGGGAGTTGGGGGGGAGGGGGCGAAAAGTCGCCACGCGCAAAAACGGTTTAAAAAG
>SMGT01016923.1:86891-107837 GCA_004794575.1 Lanistes nyassanus | reverse complement strand
CAAACCAGATCACCCGCGAAACTCGGTGAGTTTGAAGTGCCAGGAATTTTATACCCCAGTTTCACGCTGTCGGTAATCCGAATAGACCTCCATCAAAATCAGGAGAGAGTTAAAAAAAAAGAAAAGAAAAGAAAAGAAAAGGTTGAGAAAAGAAAATGACAGGGAGTTGGGGGGGAGGGGGCGAAAAGTCGTCACGCGCAAAAACGGTTTAAAAAGCTGCGGAGTGTCTAGGGATGGAGTTTTCGTGCGTCTGACATGAAGTTCACTTACCCCCTGCAAAAAGGACTTCATCTGGCTCATGGGCGCGAACAGCGATGATGGTGGCAAAGACGCACCTGTCTTTTGTCTCCGTATCGGCACAGGCAACCGTGCATCCCGTTTTTAGCAAAAGGAGGAAAAACCTGCTGGGGTCTCCACGCTCTGTCAGTCCTGCGATATGACGGACAGTTGGCACGTCAGCCTACGTCACGCCACGGTAGTGCACCACAGAGGCGAGTGTTACATACCGCGAGGAACGCGAGTGGCGTGAGACAGAGATATCCCAGCTTCCGCAATCGACCTTGGCAGTCTATAAATCTCGCCCGAAGATCTTCCTCCTCTTCAATGGCTCCCGCAAAGATGGTGCCAGAGATGCAAATCTCTCACTTGTCCCGAGCTGGGTTTTGCTATACCTTTAGCAACTGTCGGAAAAAAGCTATCCCTATATAGTACGTGCCCCGGAAACGGAACATAAAACAGATCAAAAACGGGACAGAACACAGGCACACAATAAAATATACACGACTGGGGTTACTCGCGCTATTGGATTCGGGGCTAGTAATGCCATGAGACCTCTGTTGAAGTGGATCTCAGGAAGACTGGTGGAGAAGATGCGTGATTGGACAGTTTGGGCAAACATGTCACTCTTGCTAGCTGAGACCAGTTATCACGACCAAGGGGAAAAACAGCGCGCAGGCTCGGCTAAAGTAACCTACTTAATGTCGAAACAGATAAGAACATTCATTGTCTCTAGTTTGGTGGAAGAGAACATGAAGGAGAGAATACACCCGGGTAACAGATACAGAAGACAGGGGCAGGCCGAAAAAAACTTCCAAGGGTGAGAAACGGGGCGCATGAAAGAGTGGAGGGGTGAGGGTGGGGTAGGAGGATGATGGGGAGGAAGAGAAAGAACTTCCTTTCTGAACTGATGCACATGAAATATGCTCTCCCACGCCGCTGTCGGACGGTTGCGAACATGAACAAAATGAAACTGTCCCATCAGGGGTGACAGAGAGAAATATCTTTCGCATGTGTGAAGCATGTCTTTTACTTGGCGCTCTCGGAAACGTTTTTGTCCAGCGCCCGATGTCAGCAGGAAGACGCTTTCCCCCTTGCGGCGTCTATCATGATTTATTACAGAAAAATAATCGTTCAGAATCATTTAGGCATAAAAATGTCTGCAAGAAATCTCCTCTTTAAAAGTGTAGAAAAAAAGACATCCGCCGTCAAAATAGGAACGCCCTTTTTATGCTTTTACGTGCTGCAGATTGCCAATCCAATATCTAATCTCACATTGAGGACTAATGTTCTGTCGAGCTTTTAGAACGAAAGGGAAATGTAAAGAAAGAAAGAAGGAAGAAGGAAGAAAGACACGCCGAACGAAGGAAATCCATGCAAATGTTAAAGGTCTATACTGCAGGATAGTACTCCTTCTGGGGATCGCTCAGTGTTGGCACCTAGATGGAAGGGTCAGACAGGCCAACAGAAACAAACTGTGAACGGCGAAAGCCCAGCCATTAATTACGCACACCACACCCGTCTCGAACTTACTCGTCACATTCTGTGGCAGGCTGCGAAGAGAAATCGGTTTTCCAAACACCGCGGTCTCCGTCTCAGGCACGCACTTCTCTGTCCCGACCACACGAGTATCAAAAGCCAGTTTTGCAGATGCGAAGTGCGCGAATGATGGTAGGTGGTCACGTGCAACCTTAGATGTTCGACTGTAGGACTATAGGGAGGGAGAAGGAGGGAGGGCTACAACGGTTTGGAGGAGGAGAGGCAATGCAGAAACTCCGATATGACGTCACTACATATCGTCACGCAACGACCCCTACCTCTTCCCCTATGTATTAAATGAGGTCAGTACTACTTTCCCAGGCCACAGTATTTCTTACGTTCACGGAAATAAATAAGTACAGAAAGAAATCACGGCAACTGACGGGATGTGATTATAAATCTCAACAGAACGACCCCCTCAGAGACACAGTGACATGCCTTCAGCTGTTACAGACGCTGCCACGCTGTCTCTGCACAAATGAGATTCTTTTTCCAGACTCGTGCAGACGCACAGAAGCTGACACACTTGCGCATGTGCAAGCAAGCAAAGTGAACACGCCGCCAAGAAATGACAAACCCCAAAAGCAAGATTTTTTCTTTGTTTCTGTAGGGGGTTTTTTCCCCTTTTTGGTCTCATGGCGTGTTCCATTCCCGCCCGCTGCTAGGATATACGACCCATCTTTTCTCCAAACCCTTATTATTTTGGAAAGGCGGGGTGTAGGGATTGGATGGTGGTAGTGGTGGTGGTGGAGGAGAGACAGGGTGCACAGTTTGCCACGGTTCGCTGACCAGAATAAACTAAGCTTAACTGTGGCTGGAAGCTGCAGGAAACATGAGAAAAGACAGATAGCTACCGAAGTTTACTCGCTGTCAGTTGACGTGCAGAAGCGCAAGCTTACGGCTTACAGTTTACTGTTTACAGCTTACAGCACTGAGCGTGAAGTTCTTTGTAATATTTAACAATCGCGACTGGCGACATGAACAAGCCGGTTCTTAATCCCAGCTCTCGAGGCTTTTGTGCGAGGGTAGCATAAAAAAAGAAAACACAAGCAGAATAAAGAGGAGGACGCTGAGAAGGACGAATCGGTATAAAATAAAAGGTGAAGAGGGGGGGTGTGTGTGTGTGTGGCAACAGTGGGCTTCTCAGTTTCTCTAGTCTTCTGACGTTAGGAAGCGAATGCAATAAAGGGTTAGTAGTACATGTGCACTGCGGTACGGTTCATGCGTCTTTCATCGACGTTTGTCGAGTGACCGCAGGTCATGCTTGGAGTCTTCAGTTTGGTCTGCCTAGGTCTTCAATAAGCTGATGCTGGCCGAGAATCTGAAACTACTGGCCGACACCGCCTACAGCCTGGGATAGCAGGTCCACCGATAATTAGGAAGAGAAGGGTTAGCTAGGCGGATAGGGACACAAAGTCGATGAACCCCAGCTCAGCAGCTGTACAAATAAGACAGTTTGTTGATAAAATACCAAGGCTGCAGGGCAAGAGAGACAACTGTCCACAAGATCTTCCCTCCAGTGGGCATCCATCTTTTACCCTCTGGACACAACTTGTTCTTTTTCTGTTATACTTGTTCTGAAAGGGGGAGGGGAGCTGTGAGAGAAACAGGCGCAAAGAACGAACGAAAGAAAGAGGTGAGAGTAAAAGAAGACATGGAGGTCTCGACGAACAACACATCAGAACAATAATCAGTCTTGTTTTGAAGCTGTCAAAAATCTCCCAAATCTATTTTAAGTCAGAAGGGTCACTTTCAGGTCAGCTCCAGGAAATAGTATTAAAATATTAACGTATCTCCTAAATTCTCTAGTTTCGCTTTTCTTTTCAATCCTATCCCTGGTACACAGCAAACACACACACACACACACGAACGCGCGCGTCTCTCTCTCTCTCTCTCACACACACACAAGCTTCCGAATATGACTTTCTTCACACAAAGTGGTTTTATCCCTTTGCCATTCAACTTTCTGTTCATAAACAAACGGGAAATGAAGTCCTTTCTTAAACTGAGAGTGGACCAAATTCAAATGAAGATAGAGAAAATAACCCCCACCCCCACCCCACTCTACCACTACCGCTTTCGCCACCAAAACTTTCGGGCACAGTACAGTAAACTTAATTTAACTGAAGCCACTCCACACCACACCTAGACTGACAAACGACATCTACTACGGTGATGAAATATGCATAAGAAAAAAGTTTAACTTCCGCAAGACTGAGCTACATATGCCTTGCTTAACCAGACGAACGTGTTTCTACTTCGCCAATCCTGAACACACGGCCATTTTTCCCGAAGGGATGCACATTCGTCTCGCTAAGAGAGGGCCCTTAGGAGACTGCACAAATAGCGCCGCGTTCAACGATTCAATGGTTTGGAGTGGATGGGATGACAGAAGGAACGAAGAGCACGTCAGCCTCGGAAAAAAACTTTCTTGCATGCTTAGGAAACGGTGACCCTCTGCATCAATAAGACTCCCCCCCCCCCCCGACCATAAAAAGCACGTGCAGATCACATCAAAATTAGATTGTTATTCCTGTCCCCACCCTCATCTCCACTCTGCTGCCTGCTGTCGGGTAGTGACAAGAAAGGAGACCGAGAAAGATGCGGAGCGAAGGAAGTTGAGTGCGCAGAGTACAAACAAACAAACAATAAGGACGGGGGGGGGGGAGGGGGACTCAAAACAAAAAACAGAGGACGATCGTACCATGGAAGGAGCTGAAAGAGAGTGGGACAAAATAAGCGAGGTGTGGAAAGGGAGTACGTCTTGGCGCAATGAGGCTGTGCGCATATAAATTAGCGGACAGGATAAGCCACCCGGCACAAAAATTCCACAAAAAATTACAATGAGCGCAATTATCTCACAATAAATGCCAGTACTATTCTGATGCTAGTTTCTTTTTTTTTTTTTTGCCCGCGAGCTCCCGGTTCCCCCTCTACCCCCAGCCTCTCTCCTCGTTTTCACGAGGCTGTCGGGATCAGATCTACCGGATGAAAGCTGCAGGTAAAAACTATAACAGGTACAAGAAGACAACAGCTGGCTAGAAGATCGAGGGAGCTGAGGGGCTGGGGGATTTCTTTGTCAGCTCTGTGATTCCAGACAAAGGCAATGCGACCTAAACCTGGACTCGCACTTCGGGGCATCTTAACCTTCCTCGAGTTTCTTCGACAAAGCGGACTCAAACAGCACGCCGGAAGTTGCACTTGAACTATTCTGGGTGGCAGGTACGATAAAAAGCACGTGCCAGTGTGACTACCTACCTTTCAAGCAGATCTTTCGACGTTTGAAGTTCAGAACTGTCAAGTTGGAGGCTGAGAATATGTTGATGTTCATCTGCATGCGGATGTCCACCTCAGCGCTCATCAGGCCAGAGCACGGCAGGCTGACCTTGAACTCTGCAACAGATCCCCACCCCCCCAGTAATATGGTTAGTAAAAACGGTCGCATAAAGGGAACTCCACTTACGAGAAATTAATTTCAACAAGGAGAAAATAATTTCACCTATTGCTGCTAGTCGCAGCCCGCGATTATTGTAGCGTGCGTTTGAAGCATGCAGATTTAACTGTTGGTATTTTATATCGGTACTGAGCTACTGTCACAGAACTAGCGCTGCTATTCTCAAAGCAATGGTGCAGTACAATGAAAGGCATGATTAAATTTTGCCATGAGTTACGCCTAGTTGTAAATATTTATATTCGAAGAAAGTTTATTGCGCCTTGGGAACAGGTCACGTGGTCACAATTGGCTGAAATTCCACCTAGGTGAAATTAATTTTTTCAAAGTGGAATTCGCCTTATGTGACCGTTTTGACCAACCACACAGCAGACGGATTGGAAGGGGGGGGGGGGACTTCCACCCGTCGCGAAACCAACAAATACGGCTTGTCACAGTTGCCTTGCCGCCGACGTACTGGTGTTTGCTTTTGGTCACGCACGACTTGCCAGCACGCTGGCACGAGCAAAAATTGGCTTTTAAAAAAATAGACGGCAACTGCGAGGTGATATTGGCGGCAATTATCGAAAGCCATAAAGTAATGACGTTTAGCTGGCGCCTTGCCCGCATTACCGGCGTCTGGCAAAGTCATCCCCATAGCCAAACGGACCAACTTCACCTCCCTCGTCCGCCTCTAGCCTCTTTAATGACAATAACAGCCGCCAAACATTACACCGAATCTTCCATTTTGGTTCCCTTCGTTTCCATTTCACTTCATTACGCTTAAAATATGAGTAACATGAGCGGTCATGTACTTAAAATGTCTGCTCGGCGTACGAAACAACAGCGTATTAAATCTCAGACGGAAGCCTTTAACCTATCTTTCACGAATTAGCCATTACCTCTTTAAACAGCGTAAGATTCTGGTGTTACACAGCGTAACTGCAAAAACGGTTTGCTGGTGGTGGTAGTGTGGGCGTGGATGCGAATGTGCGCTCGCGACTGCATTTAAATATGTGCCGATCTTCGTATGCAAGCATTAATGCGTGTGCATGTGCCCCTCAAAGTAACGATGATGACCATGACAAGGATAACAGCAGTGATACCTGAAAGTTCGTTAGGAACGACCCCGCTCAGACTGATGTCCGGCTCTGGCGTCCTCATCGCCCGTGGGTTGGACACAGAGAAGTTCATAGTGTAGAACATCTGGAACAAGAAAAAGACAAGCGTTTCATTTTCAATCGAAACCCTACGTTGTGCTTAACTCCATGCCATGAAAAAGTTGTTTCCACTAGCGTATACATAGAGCAATCCGTCCTTTAGTTTAACGACCTACCCCATCGGAAAATGTTTTCAACTGACCAGGTCCAGTTTATTACAAGACAATAGGCCTTATTTTCTCTCGGAAATTCTATCAGTGAGATACATTCTCAAAGCCATTTTTAAAGTCATATATCCATATATATGATAGTCCAGGAGAAAAGGGACCGCCTCGGTGGTCTAATGGTTAAGGCGTCCACTCCCGAGGCGCGAGGTCGGTGGTTCGCTTAAAATTTGGCAGTCTAGTAGCTGCCCTGTAGACGTGCCGGTACATACCATTAAATACTGGTACGGTCTTAAAACGTTACGGTATACCGGTACGGGTCTCCGCACCAGCATATACCGGAAGGGACAATCAGGTCAATAATAAGTCAATGCTCGGAAACAGTAATTACAACTGTACAAGAGATTATCACTTACAGCAAACAGAGTTATAATTAATTCAATTGCATACTAACGCATTTGTAAGAATAAAATTAGCGGGAAGGCGACAGGCTGCTATGTTAAAAGTTGCGCTCAACACATCCGACCTCGACCAGAACATCCAACTTTTCAATAAGAACTAATTGCGCTGATTTCAAGCAGTCCGAACATTTCCTGACAACATAAATTTGATTGCAGGTGAAGTTGACCATAAAATATTTTTTTATTTGGGTGAACAGCTATATGGTGTGTTTTATTCCTTAAGAGGCATAAACTGATCGACCAAGGATTACGGACTGATATGAAATACTAACACTTACCGAAAACATTATTAATAACCGATAGCAGCTGTGAAATGAAATCATATCAAAACCCAGTCACTAACATACATGAGTAAATAGTTATAAAATTAATGTGACACCATCGAAACGTTCTATGTCTTCTAGCTGCTGTGCAAAAGGGTAAGTATTTGCAACATGTTAATATCAAAGGTTTCACGCTTTTTTTAATCAGCTCACCATTGAACTAAGCAAAGTGACAAACTATAAGACACGTCGGATGCGGTTAGTTTTTTTTTTTAAATTTGCTCGTTCGTCCCGCCGCAAACTAGATGCCTGCACTGTGTTGCTTGAGAGAAGTTAACGTACTGCCACACATGGGACTACTGTCGCATCACAGGCTTCAGTCCCACCCAGTCACATTATTCTGATACCGGGCCAACCAGTCCTAGTACTGTTCCCTACGAGCCTCGCCGCCTGGGGTTCTTACCTCCGCTTAGGCATATCCCCGACTATTTTGAGTGAACTCACTTAACATAAGGGTCCAGTGGTCAGTAAATTTGAACGTGGCATGTGCTTGGCAATCGAAAAGGAATCTTCACTGTGCCCTGACTTGGGCTCGTGGTTAGTGCCAAAATTGAATTAACGTCGGAAAGCCGTACCAGTAACCACCTCTACTTTAAAGATGGACACGCTGAAGCAAGCCGCAATCTTACACCGAAGTTACGCGAATTACAGTTACTTTTTCCTTACACTTATCGACCCCCTACGTCTTACCAGGCTACTGACTTTGAAAAACTGGAGTACATAAAGTGGAAGCTGTTCCGATCAATTTCCTAGAAAAAAAGCAGATACGTGTATTGTTTAAAAGTGAGAACTGATGTGTTGCCTACAAGTTAACCGCTTGCATCTGTGTCCTCCGCCCTTCTCGGTAAAGTGTACTAGAAGACGAAAAAGAAGTCCCACCCCTCCTTTTTTCCCTCTTTCATTTTATCTTACACTTTGTTTACCTCGTCACGAAAAGCTCGCATTCCGAGGGGTCTTCCTAAACGAGGTATGTAAGATGCAAATGAAGAAAAATGAAAGCATTGCCCTGGTGATCAAAAGATTACAGTATCTCCGTTTAAATCGATGTGAAGTGACAGGTCGAGAACAAACCGGTCCAAGGAACTCCCGGAAGCAATGAATCTTGCCAGCCGGAAGTTGTCCGCAAATAGCAGCAACTGCGGATCTCGGCAAAGAGGAGCAGGGAACGTTGTAGTGACAAATTAACGGATTGGAGTACTCCTTAATATTTGAATAACAAGAATGAGATTCAAAGAAACGTAGATTCACAAATGTAGGGCCCAGCACCCCCCCCCCCCAAACACACACAAAATCTGGACTGGAAGGTCTGAGCTTCCGTATTGGGTTTTCCGCACAAGTGCGCGTTGGCCTCCTTCATCCCCTGAACTTATGTACAGAAAGGGGACAAAGATGTTACCGCACCTATGGTCGAGTTGCATCAGGGTTCGTAACTGCACTTCCATTCATAAACGTGGTCGTAAGGCCCGTTCGCCATGTCCTTTTAAGTACACATTTACGTATACGTAGGAGATACGAACACCCATGCAAACCAGCCCAAGGCATTAAAAGGACGAACTTTCGTGTCTGCTCTTTAGGTCATAAAAACTGTCGTAAGACCTGTTGCCCTGTGCAATTTGTACGTTCAATTTTACGTGTGGGTGGGTGTGTTTTGCTTAACGCCCCGCCGCAAACTAGGTACATATCAGGACGGTGTTCCTTAGACAAGGTTTACGTGCTGCCACACGTGAGACTGTTGTCGCAAGTACTGTTCCCTGCGTCTGGCAGGGCAGCTACTAGATTGCCAATTTTTAAGTCTTAGGTATGACTCGGCCTGGTTGCGAACCACTGACCTCCCGCCTCGGAAGAGGACGGCTTAACCAACAGACCACCGAGGGGGGCATTTTACGTGTGTGGGTAGGACACAATGAATGCCAATGCAAGTCAGCGCTGAACTAGTATCACAAACCAGAATAAGATGGAGGGGGGGGGGAAGGGGCGTTAGGCAGGTCCTCGCTTTTTTTCTGTATAATGCAATTGGGGATCGCTGATTTTTCTTTATTAAAGTAACATTTTAAAAATAAACGAACGTGTAATTATGAAGGAATGGCCGGAAGATTCAAATCGAGTATTAATCGTTTGTACGTAACTTTTCAAAGAAGGTTAATGAACAACTCTTCCTGTCCTTCCCAGCCCTCGACTCCTCCTCCAAAAATATTCATCCGTAGGAAAGAGATCCCAGCTATGAGTGATGACGCTGTCGTCACCATCCACAGAAACGTGGCTTTTGAAGTTTTTCTTCAAGCCTTTTTCATTAGTCAGTGTTTCCGTAAAAGGCACCGTAACCTTTCAGAGGAGGTAAAAGAAACTAGCAACTGCCATTTTTCATCGAGAAGAGTCCCAGTCACCGGAAGATCCAGCTCATCCTCTCTGAACAGCTTGCAGCTGACATTTCTCATCGACATGATGCTTCCGTGCCGTCTGCAGTGGCAGTCAAAAGACGAAAGCTGGAGCTGGGGCAAGTGCTGTCTTCCACCCTAATCATCCTCCCTCCGCCCCCTCCCCTTCAGCCCATACCCATCCCTTCATGCCATGTCCCCAGCTAAAAATATCCTCACCCACCCGTCTTCGTCTTATATTTCTACTGTTCCCACTGCCCACAGTAGCCTCTGGTGATTCAAGAGGAGAAAAGACGGTTCGGCACAAATTCAGTGATTCAGACTACAGCAAATCTAAACAAAGCCTCTATGGTGGGAAACGGAATTATATCACCCTGACAGGTGCAGCTTACGACTAACGTTTTCAACTACCGAACTTCAACAGATACGCCACTGCACTTTGCTTTAAAGGCCGTCTTAATCTGTGGAATATTTGCCGCTTTGACCCTTCGATGCTATGACGGTCATACCATGCTGGTCTGTAGTTACTATGAAGTTCACAGCAACATAACTGTTTCGGGCACATATTGGACCCTGTGGTACTGGGCTCAACGCGGTCACCCAACTCCCTGGCCGCTAGATCATTGCTTCAATCCGATTAGTTGACCCAGATAATTATGTAAGGTCAGATAGTCAAGGACGATTGTCAAGGAAGGGGTCACAGTTAACAAGAACATGTCTTTCTGTCAAACAACCAAAACATACATTCTTAAATATTCCTTATAATATTTATCAGGAAATATGTTCAGAGATCCATGAAATAATGCAGCTACCCATGTGGTTTTGCTCACGTGAAGAGTGTGTAATAAGTTGAACCAGTCTGAAGAAATCCGAAGGGTTTCATTTTCGATGCCAAACAAATGACACTGTCTTGAACTTGATTTATAAGTATAAATATATTAGTTTCAAACTATACGTAAATTAAGCAAATGGTTGAAAGAAAGAAAAAAGTAACAATTCAAACTATTTATTCAAAGACAAAGATTTTGGTGTGTCGTTATAGACGGTTTGTGTTTAGCGCATGAGCACTTCGCTGGAAGAAATTTCGAGCTGGCTCAGAAGCGCATAGTGCCGAAAGCACGAACAACGTTATGGACTACGAAGATATTTCTCTCGAAAAATTTCGATTGTGGACCCCAGGAGCATTAAAATACTTCCTCAGCATACGAAAAAAAGAGTGTGGAGGGTACTTTTGACGAGTTAGTGGCCAGATAAGTATGCATTTCGTTGTACCAGAAGGAAAGTTCGTAATGTTCTCCAGATAAACACTGCCACTAAAAGCACTATTATAGTAAAAAGAAATTGCTCCATATCCGAAAAAAAATTCAGAAAGATGGTGATAAACTTGAAAAAAGTAGATTCTGCACATGAGAAACGCACGAATCTACCGATTTTATCCAGGAAAACAAAAGGGAGTTGCTACTGATATAAACTGTAGGTCGAGTGTACTAGACCCCTAGTACTGTTTACTGGTGCTGTTGTCAGAATGTCACTGCCTGCACACTTAGTCAACACATACTATAGGGTACTCTGTAACATCTGAGGTGACTTTGTGTCGCTGTTAGCAATAATAATGCTCCTAATTCTGATCTATTGGTGACATAGAAATAGTCTGATATGTAGCATTTTACGTGGATGCGGGTGCCAGGAACGGACTTGGGGAGGGTTACCAGTGCCATAGTAGATGTGGTTCCAGCAGCATCCTTTGAATGCGTCGTATAACCGTAGTCCTATTCATATATTTTTCATAGATTCATCCATTTGGGACGTGAGAAGACCAATATGGACGAACACGAACAGTTTATTTCACGCCTCACGCGCCAAATCCCTGTTTATGTAATCGGAGGAAAAATGGTCACAAGGATGCTGCTGCCGATGCTCTATCAGTTGGAAAGTAAATTCTTCTGACCAGCTTACGGAGAGTCTAAGGGCTTCCATTATTGCTCCGAACTAAACTACTCCGCACTGGATAGCACGACTTTTTTTCTGATTGTCTAAAGCACCTGCAACAGTTTAAGCCTACTGCAAGATTTTAGCCCAGCATGCTATCGGTGTAAAATGTTGAGAGGCCCCCTGCAACATTTTATGTCAACATTTTAGCTTCCATATATGGTAAAAATTGCAACGAAAGGTGGAAACATTGCAACGTGTACGGACCCATTTAGACGGCCTTTAAGGGTGGTGGCGCTAATACGTTATCTTCGCTGCGAGAAAACACACCGGTACTTAATGAAAAAGACATAACCAAAGAAAACTTTTGTTTGCGATTGTCAAAATATTTTTATGGTTATCAGAAAAGACGATTGTGATCCCAAAATTGTGAACAGCAACTGAGAAAAAGTGAGGTAACGAAACATTTACAATTACGGACACTTAAATACACGTGCACACAACTGTCTTCAAAATTTGCCAGTCTGAATAAATCCGTACAGATACCGTTTTATGCACCGGAATGGTGCAGTACAATACCATACCGCGTACCGAAACAACCTCCGGTAAAAACGATTTGTCGGAAGCAGAGGCACAAACGAAATGTGGCAAGGCAGCTCGGAAGGTGTGCACTGCTCGCAAATATTTATGTAGCTGCAGTCTCAAAAAGACACGACCAGAAAGTAGCGTGGTTGGAATTTTTTTTTTTAAAAAGGATGAAGACAAAAGCAACGAACTTTTAATACTGCGACGTTCAACAATTATCGTACAGTTCTAATAATTTCTCAACAGTCAAATGCCGTACAGTTAAAGCCACCACATGCAGTAGGAATTTTTCAGGTCGCTCATTCGAGGCCCGACACAACCAGACTAACGTAAATTATATTCAACCTGACCTTTACGGAGAGACCTCATTATTCATCAAGTGCACACGAGCGCTGACTTCTGAATATTTTATTATTATAGCGCCCTGCCCACGGAGAACAAGGACACAACCTAGCATAGTTGGATGAAATAATGGATTCAGCAGTTTAAGGCATCGTGTCCGTCACTGACATTATTTACGAGATGTTTTACAACATAAATCATTCATAAATAGTAAATCCCATTTGCTTACTATTCCCACAAAATAAATATGAAATCTGCAGAAACTGTATTAAAATTGGAAAATAATGTCAAATAAATATCATATAACGGTATCTGTCATGTATATAATTTAGTGTATTTAGTAAATAATGCAGCATACGTACAGTTTTTTTTTAAAGAGAGCATGGAGCATGCATTTTTCCAATTACCTGCATACGACTACACACATATAAGCATCTTATATATATATATATCGTAGCTTGGAAAAGCAAGCAGCAGAGCCTGGCGGTAAAAAAAATCACTTCCACGACACGGGGACTTCACTCTAGTTACTTTATTTCAGAAGCAGACACGCCTTCGATGATCCGTTTCGACGCGTCACTTTCAGAAAGCAGCAGCAAGCTGCTTCCTCGTGCGACTTTGGTAGCTGCCGAGTCTTAAAGAAACAAACACGGTGCTAAAATATGAGAAAGGCGACGGTAAGGGGGGGAGGTGGAGGGGCTGGCTTCTGGCAGCCCAAGCGAAGTCAGGCGGTACATCGTCCCGCGACAACAAAATGCAGCCGACGTAGAGTGTTATGCATGCGCTCTGGCGAGACCTCCTGTCACCGTCAAAGTGTGGGGAACGCATTAATGACGTCAGCAGCCGCCGAAGAAGTAGATCCGTATTCCAGACTAGCCTACCTTGTCTCAAGCGATCAGTAGACCTGTTTGTAACCTTCCATTCCGCTGTCGCTGACATGCGCACTGAATCATTAACTCTATAGAATCCCTGCCTTGAAAGTTCACTTCGGGTTCCACTGTATGGACTACAGCCAAGTTCAAGACTGATTGCTGACGACTGACTAGGCTTTGACCCATGTTCTATTCAATCTACGTGCAGATATCACAAGCAATAATAATAAAGCCAGCACAAACCCGACCTTTATGAAGTGAATAATACCTCATACCCACGCACTAAATCTTCCGTTAAAATAACAATAAAAAACCTCCTATAAAATGCTTGACTTCAAGAAAACTTTGCCGTTACTGTGTCCGCCCTGCGTCGGTCAACGGTATCCAAGAAAATGACTAAATATGTGGCAAACGCGCAAGCGCAGACGGCGAAACGAAAAGTACTTTCAGCAACACGAATGGTTTCGGGGGTCACAGCAGAAACAGGCTGAGTTTGTGTCCACATCAAGAGCAGCCACAGAAACTCCAGCTAAATTATGAGGTTTCTTCATTTACTACCGAACTGTTTGTTCCATCCTAATCATGTGTGATAAGTCAGAAGAATTCCGTATTTTTATTTGCTGGAATCAAATCAAGCTCAGGTTGGGTTGCATGAGTGTTCGTACCTGCCCTTCTGGCCATAACAAAGCCCAGCGTTACCTTGTGTTAGGACTGCAAAGCGCAAGTATTATCAAGTAACAGCATTCTTAGACCGCGGACTATGCATTCCGCTACCCAAAGGAACCATAGTCCGGAATGTTGAAAATGACATCTGGCACTGTTTTGTTGTAAAGCCCACCATGCATTACCCTGACTGCCTCCCGGGAAACGCTGGAAGACGTGACAGAAGCATACAGCAGAGAAGTCGGGTTGCAAACAACGACAGCTAGAGAACTCCAACTGTTCCTACTTTACCGATAGTTCTCCCGTCGGTTCCGCCACGCGGCCATTCTGGCAAAAACATGTTCTGTAAGAGTGAAAGAAAGAAAGAAAGATTCTGATCAGATAGAAACAGGACAGTAAAAGAAAGAAGGAGAAAGAAGATGAGAAGGAGAGAGAGAGAGAGGAGAAGTAAGACGAAAAGAAGAATAAAGAAGAGAGAGAGAGAGACAGGGAGAGAGATACCTGTGGATTTTCTCTCAGACTCTGCCAGGTAAAGCAGATATGGTCGATGTTGGCGCTGACCGGTAGATTGAAGGACAGAGCGTAACTATTGATGATTCCTTCCCGCACGTAGTACAACTCAGCCTGAAGACCTGAAGCAAAAGAAACAACCGCTTAGCCCCATAACAGCCATCACTTGCATGATGGAAAATGTGCATTCGTTTCTCATTTTCGGTTACCTCATACAGTCACCGTAACAGCGGAAGCAGGACCAGACAGCCAAAATCATTCGCGATCACAGACAAGCTCCCCATGAAAACATTATTTCTAAATAGTTATAGCTTCCGACGACTCGGGAAACTTTATTTTATTTATTTAGCGTTGCTCCTAATTCGACATTATTAAGAGTATTACGGTAATATCAGTGCATAACACATGTCTATACTGTATTCCTGTGCTTCTTCCTAACTTCTAATGTTGCATTTCATGCGCGTTTATACATTGTTTTTACTGTATATATGATGTCAAGCCCAGCGCATGGTCTCGCCAGGAATGTTATGCTGCGCTAAGGTTGTTACTGATGTAGGGAGGAAATGCTTGCATGAAGGGAATCGGCAATAAATGTCTGACAATGACGACAGCCTTTATTCTTTCACCCCTGAAAAGAAACACAAAAAAACTGCGCAAAATAGGTAGCACTAAGGTAGTTCAACGCTATACGACGTAATACGTAGTAGTAGTAGTAGTAATAATAATAATAATAATGCATAGAGTATGAAACATTTTGTAAGCCAGAGAGGAAGAGAGGGAACTGAACTGAACTTTATTTCGTGGACATCATAGTCCTTTGAAAGAGAGAGTATGTGTTCAATACAATAAGATAGTGATATAATAATACAATGATACAATAATACAACAATACGATTATACAGTAATAATCGAGAGAAATACTGAGCGACCGAGCGGAGATCTGCAGAGCAAGCACTAAAACCTTGATGAACAATTCAACTACTTCCTTCTACAAAACTGTTACAAATAATTTTTATGAAATGCATTAAATTCATCAGTTCGTATTCTTATCAGGATCCGCAACAAGCTCTTTGATTCATTCCAGTAGAGTTTTGGTACCAATTTACTTCTTTCGGCCTAAAAAAGAAATGTACACACTAAAATATAATAATAAATTATCCCCCCAAATGTCGTTTTTACTACAATTTTCACATACGTTCAGATTTGGGAACACTACATTTGTGCTCTTTTTTGCACAGGAATGTTATTAGTGTTCTAAATTTGATAACCATTACACACTGTCGGTTGCAGTATAACACAGTTAATATATCTCATACGAACACGAGTCTTCATACATGCGATTACAGTAGGCAAGACGTTTCGCACAAGAATAAAAGAAAGGTTAGCAAAAAAAGAAAGGGCTGAATGTGAACAGTCCCATTTATAAAACAGAACATCTTGATACTCCAGCTGATGGTGCTGACGATTATCACGGTAAGAATGGGCAATGCGAGCATTAGATATTACGCTACTGAGAAAAAGACAAAAATACAAATTCAAAGGAGGCAACGCATTCTGACGTAGGCAGTAACTCATACATGGGCTCATTATTCTCATACCTCATATCAAGAACAATCTTCCAGCTAAAGTAAATAGCCACGGTGGTGTTACGCAGCCCTAACGGTGGACTGAGTGGAGTCTGTCAAGAACACTAATTAGTTCATACAGGCCAGGCCTGATAACCCCTCGGCTACCTCTCGGAGTAATCGGGTTTTCCTGAAAGTACAGTAGGCCGGGGTGAACAATTAACACAGTAAGAATTGCAGGCCACACGAGGGCACTTCGGAGGAGCACCTCACCACATGGACTGGAGGTGGAACCTGAAGAAAACGATAGCATCATGTGAGAGAGAGGAGGGGAAATAGACGAGGGGGAGGGGTAAGAGGGGGGGGGAGTGGACGGAGCGGGGAGGCCAAATGGAGATGTCTGCACGAGTTACAGCCACCCACAACCGACCTATCTGCTGTTAAAGTCCAGAATGTGATGGCTTACGCAGAACATGTACCATAACACAGACCCAAGCAAGGTGCCTTGCTCTACTAAGGTAAGCATCAAAGAAAATGCTTCCACCTCTTTCTCCCCAAATCTCGCTCCCTTCATCCCTCACAGGTGAGAGGTACAAGGGTGGAATTTCAAAATCGGAATAACAGGTCTGTGTTGAAAGACATAAAAATACACGCAAGACCTCACAATCGAGTATCACTTCCGGAAATAGAACCAAACACTGAAAAAATCTTTATTAAATGGCTTTAAATTATCTGTTATTTAAAACACAAATAGCAGTATTTAAAATTAATTTATTTGTCCCCGCAGAGCTCAAGTACTACTTTAGGAATATTTGGGACACGAGGAACAACAGTCTGGTAAGACGGACAGGTCAAAGGAGCTGAGAACAGAGGGGGGAAAACCATCACGTGTAAGCACGCGCGTACTTTCGTACACGTGCGAGCCCACGAAAAACAAAGGGTGGGGACGGAACGAGAGAAAAAGACGGTGGCAAAACAGAAGTAGGGGTGGGGTACAAGAAGGGATGGAAGCAGCCATCAGTAAACAGGTCCATTGAGCTGCTATATGGCTTGTCGCCCTTCGAACCAGCAAAAAGAATCCTGCGACTCGGCTTCCACAGCACCGCATAAATTCAGCCGCAGAACGGATCCCATGCAAGCGCTTGATTTTCTGCTTCCGTTGTCTGCCCCCCCCCCTCTCCCTCCTCTAATTTTTCCGTCCCTTTTCCTTCACCGTAGTGGATGTCGCCAACAAGGAAACAGCGGAATTCAGTTGCAAGAATAAGAAAACTCTTTTTAATGCCACCCCATTCTTCGTCTCCCCCCCCCCCCACACACACACACTTCTCATTTCCCCTCGCCTATCCTTGACCGTTGTGCTTGTCGTCAGCATGGAAATGTACGAAACCCAACGTAGGAATAAGAACATTTTTTAACATTTATGTTAATCGACTTGGGAGGGACGGGGAATTAAACCACGCGGAGTGCATGCAGGTGCGAAACATGGCGCAGGGGAGGGACCAGCACTCTCCATGTGGTCTTCATGCATATTTTACATGGGAAGGTGGATGCTACATTGAGATCAAACCCAGAACGCGAGCACGCAGTGCGACATGTGTTCGCCCTTGCTGCTGTTCTTGCGTCGCTGCTGTGCAGGTATGGCGATGCGAGGGTTAACTGAGGTCACACAACTGATGAGAGGAACATGCCTCAGAATTTTGTACCAAAACTGCTGTGAGGTGCGGTTGGGGGTTTGGTAAGAGAGGCAAGAAAGGGATTAGAAATGGTGCGGTGATAACATCATAGCGACGCAGAGTAAGGAAGGCAAAGTTGGGCCAAAACAAGAAAAATGAGCAGGGGCAGTCGACTGGTTGTCCTTATAGAAAAGGGACAAATCGTTGGATCGCCCTTCAAATAAATAATCAAATAAATACTAATTAAATCCCATAATTTTTTGTTTTAGACTTATTTTCAGTGCGCTGAAGAGCACAAAATAAATAGAAAGGGATTTCTTTACTGAACATTTTGCCAGTGTTTATCGAAGTTGACTATAACGCGAACCACCGACCTCGGACGTCTCAACCTTCGACCACCGAGGCGGTCGCAAAAAAAAAAAAATTTCTACAGAGCATCAACAAAGCTCCATATAACACGAGTTCGCACAGATGCTGAGAAACATAAGGTCCGCTGTGTATAAAACATGCATCTTCGCTCACATGGTGGGATGATTAGCCACAAACTGTATGATACAACACGCCTTTTTTCCATACACGCTGGGAAGCAAAATTCATTTTAAAGAATAAGCAGGCCCTACGGACAGTTTTATGAACAGTGTCACCAAGAAAGTCAAAAGAACCATACTGTTGTGCAATTCTGCCCAAGGTACGCATAGCTGGTGAAGTTGTATTTTCACTCCGTGCACAAATGCAGTCGTTAATTCTATGAGCTAAAAGTCCACATTTGTGCGGTGGAAAGGAGATTTACCAACCTGGGCTCCTATTCATATCCTACGATTAGTGCTGCATAATGTCTTTTTATGTGCATTAGGAATTTAAAAGTAAAAACTGCTATTCATTAAGACCTATTAACAGTTATCGCTAGGTGGAGGCTGGATCTTCACATATTACTTATTAAAGAAAAGCGACTCAACCTGAGGCCACGAAGCTGCAGCACGGAGGCGGAGAAACCGTAGAGGGTGCAGCATGGAGGAAAGTAATCTCACTTTTCGTATCACAGAATTTCCACGTGGATAACACCATACTGGTTTATTTAAACAAATAAAGGTCATCAAGTCTAGCCTCTGCGACCCAGCATGTCTAAGAATGTGATATTAATGAAACAGCTATAAGAGTACTCAAAATCTGGGAACACACCAGAACGTTAAAACATTTCCAGAGATCTGCACGCAGGTATATATCGAAGCCTGATTTCCTGTTGTGTGCTCAGCAAAGGCTTGATCTCTGGTCAGAGATCAAAGGCACCAGAGGTCTTATAATCTGTACGCAACGACTCCACGTACCATTTTATTTGCTTAAAGTCAGTGGCTGTCTTGGACTTTGCTGGCCTGTTTAAAAGAGTATCTGCATCAAGTTTCTGCCAACTGTCCTTCCAATCCTACGCCCCCACCTCACCCTCCCACCCCACCCCCACCACTACCACACACACAAACCCAGGGACAAAATAAACCGCCACAATAAATTGAACTTGCTCTTGTTCGGTGTTCAAATTGGTCTTTGGGCAAGGGTCAGTTTCCAAGCTCGTCCACAAAACTGTTCAACGAGTTGTTTCGTATGCTAAGTAATGCTGATAGAAGCTACACATAATTATGAATTGCAGAATAGACGCACTGCTCATGCAAACGCACGTCGGGGAAACACACACACTTCAGCCTGAAATATCTCCAGCATACACCCACGCATGCGCTGTAACGTGCAAACTACAATTCGGGATTTGGACAACAGTAGCGACAGCCAGCAAATAAACGGCTCCATGACATCGGACACAGCAAACACCACCACTAGACATCATGACGACGACATCAGCTACTTCCACCAATCTACACTTTACTACTGCCACAATCACCCTTTCCCCACGTGCCTCAGCCCTGAAATAGCCTTCCAGTCAACTTATGCAGTGGGGCAATAAGAACTACCTCTATGCATATCCGGCTCACCAAGCCTAACATAGATTGTTTAGCTCTGGCGGCAAAATCAAGTCCGAGCAAACTGGTGGATTTAAAAAAAACCCACGAGTAGGCATGTTCACCACGCGCAGACACTCCTACTTCGCACCCTTCACCTGGTGTATTTACACTGCCAATAGGTGTCCATGAAGGAACGACCAGAGTTTGAGAGTATTGGATATAATTATTCATGCAGGTCTGTTGATACGCCTCGAATTGCGCTTCTTTTAGCTGTCACCTCAGTGTCAAAGCCCATCATACCGAAGTTATTCTTATAAAAGTTAAATAAGTTCAATTACTCGTGTCTATTCAGGAAGTGTGAGCGTTCCTCAAAGACTTATTGTCCAGTGCGTGCTGGGATCTCTCCGCGATTGGCAGCTGTCCAGGTTGACGTCCCCAGTCTGTGGCAAATCGTCCAGAGCTACCGGTGACAGGTGGCAAAAGAGACACCTGTAAATAGCGGTGCTACGCAAGTTGGGAAAAATACCAAAAGCTTTCCTTTGGATAGATAAATCGATGAGGAAGAAGCAGTTACGATGAGGCCTCTGCATCAGTTTCCACATACACGCAGGCGCGCATCCACACGAACTCGTTTACTCTCAAGAGCGCACGCCACGTCAGTTCTTTTTAAGCTGTATGTTCGGACGAGAGCCCCTTCCCCACTCCCCGTCACACACACACACGCGCACTTCGTTTCTTCCTCAAGCTCTAGTAGTTTCAAATAATCGCACACTCTCAATTTTCCAGTTCTCTCGTCATTTTACAATGACACAAATCTCTGAAACCTAAAGCAGTCTCTCATCTCTGAATTCAGTTATTCATAAAACCTTCCTACCCTCTATGCACAGCGCAATGCTACGACACGCAAAGCCGGTACGAACATTTGTTCGGCGCTTAATCCTGTCGACTTGCTTCCTTCAGCTTACAATGAGGTCTGCTTACCCCCATCTCACAGCCGCCCTGCGGCAACGTCTATGCTATTACCAGCAGCTTTCATCGCCCAGCTTATCCCTTTTTGTCCGAAAGCCCCGCGAACAAAACCTTTGGCTATCGGGCAATACCCCCCCCCCCCCCCCCCCCCCCCCCCCCCC
>SMGT01016923.1:75373-86860 GCA_004794575.1 Lanistes nyassanus | reverse complement strand
CACACACACACACACCCTCCATCCCGTGTGTCAAACCAGGTAAGACAACCCGAACTTGGCGGCCGTCTGGACAAAAGAGACCCCAAGTTCAACTAAACACATTTCAAGAGATCCACAGCCAACACAATGCTTGGCTTCTGTTGCTCTGGCTGATAAAATACCTCCTGCGCGGGTTTTGTCCTGATCTGCAACGAATGAAGTGCAACTCTCGCCTTGTAAATAACCCGACGGACGGGGATGCTTCTGACGCTCCAGTGGTGTCAGGTTTGCTTACGTAAGAATCTGGATTCCTCACAACTCTCGTCAGATTACTGAAGTGAAAGGAAAATAAATGGATCTGTCTGCGCCAGTATGCTTCTACATAATGCTTTTTTCCCTTTTAAAAATATATATATATCCATTCATATTTTCAAAATGAGAGTTACTGACATTAATAAGAAGTACCACACTTTTATGTTCTGGGGTTTTTAAGCTTGAAATTATTATAATCTCGCTTTCTCGCGCGCTGCGTGGTGTCGATGGATTTTGTGGCAGGAAGTCTGGTTCCCTCCCCCTCATGTGGTGATCGACTGTGACGGGTTTGGCCAGCACCATTCGTCTGTTTGGCGTATACGTACTATCCATGTATACACGCACAGCTTAAGTCTAGAACTCCTAGTGCCGTCACCCACGACTGAAGGCAATTTAATACATACAACCAGACGGCCACATATTACACAGACCCGATCTGTTTGTGGACGTCAATCAAACCAGAGGAAACCTCAATTCCGAGACTGGGCAACCTCCATGGCTCCATACCGTACACATCTAATGGCCGTAGGGAGAATTTTGACGAAGAAGCGAGTCAGTGAAAGAAAGAGGTGTGCCCCCGCACGAACAGAAGCAAAACCTGACGGAACAAGTCTTTATTCTTATGTAGATCAGATAATTGCTACTAAACCCAAACTAGACGCCAACCTTTCACCTGGTGATAAGCTGGTTCAAAGTTATAAAACTGAAACACATACGTTTGAAGTATGCACGACAACCAGTAGCAAGTCGATTTGGGCGGGTGGATAGCGAGAGTGGAGGCAGAAAGCTCTGTACAAAAGGAAAAGATACGAAAGGTCGGCCAGCACCCTGGGAGCTGTGATAAGTACGCAGCCAGGAACGGCGGGTTCAAAAGGAGGAGGTAATAGACAGACAGACAGACAGACGTACAGGCAGACAGACAGACAGACAGACAGACGTAGAGGCAGAAAAACAGACGGACAGTGGAAAAACAGATATAAGAGACAGGACAGGAAGAGAGAAGAGTGAGACAGCGAGCGAGTGAGAGAGAGAAGTGGGTGTGACAAAAGACAAGAAAAGACTGAGAGGACGACAGAGAGAGAGAGAGAGAGAAGAATAAAGGAGAGAAAAGGAGAGAAAAAAGAGGATAGAAAGAGCGAGACTAGAAAGACATAGAAGGAGAGAGGGAAAAAACGGTAATCACTAGGTGACACCCGCCAAACAGACCGCACCCGGCAGTAGTTGTATGCCGACGTTAAAGTAACATTTATATCATAATCTCCCGCCACCTTCCTAGTCCCTCTGAGGCTTGTTATTAAACCGGGTGCACGAACGGGGTCGAGTCAGGAATCGCGCTGCCCTGCCGAAGGAACGCCACCCTCTTCGGCTAGCGGGGCACTGATAAACGAGATGGGCTGGGCTGGATGCGTGTGCAACTGTCTAGCCAGGGCAAAGCTCAGAAACGCTAACTGCCACCGAGGAATAAGTTTGCTTTTCACGACCTTGGGATCAGACCGAACAGAGTGAAATCGAAACGAACCGACAAACAGAGCCCTTCAGAGAGCGCGTGTGCGCGTCTTACACAACAGAGAAATCCTGCCACTCTTAAGACGAAAAGCAATCCTTAGAAATTTTAAAACCTTTCAATTAACAAGTTTGCGAAAGCACCTTTTCAGCCTCGAACTCTGCCAGTTTTTAGCACAATGAATTTCTTAGGGGGACAACTGCCTGAGACAGCCTACATAATGAATTTCTAACTTAGGGGGACAACCGCCTCAGACAGCCTACACAATGAATTTCTAACTTAGGGGGGCAACTGCCTCAGACAGCCTATTTATTAATCTTGGAGATATGTATTTTGAAAAAAAAAATGAATAGAATATACTGATATAGCTTATTCATAATGGGTTTTTACTGTAACGGATTAGAGGTAACACAGTTCCCTCTTCTTTTCAACATTATTATCCAGATTGAATGCCAGTTCTGTCAGTTGTGATAATGATGGTGAGAAGGATGATTTTATATGGTGTGTTATGCTGGGTTAGCAACCAAGGCTATATGGATGGACGCAGTCGGCCCTGTAAACAGGTGCCACATACAGAGGAAAGACATATTCTAAAACCGAGATCTGAACCCACGACTCCCGATTCTCACTATCTTGGTAGCAGCAAATGCTTGGTCGCAAAACACCGAAAGCAAACCAGTGAACAAGACAGCACACTTCGTGCTGTAATTGTGTAAAGTGAAAACCAGCGAAGACCTTATCATAAAAATGAGCCATAAACAATTTCAATATTTTTTTCAATGCGGCGTTCATCTCAGTTACTTCATTCAATGTTTTTCTTTGTTGTTCAGACTTAATTTCGCACAGTACTGTCGTTGTAGATGATGGAAGGATTTGAGTACAACTTCACAACAGGAAAGCCTCTGACGTCCTGAGAGTATGTAAGCTACTCTATAGTTATACCGAAAGCGTGACGCATGCATGCACGCCTCGCAGAACTTCACACGTTCTTTGTCATCGCATTAACCACGACCACAGGTACTGCCTCGACATACAGCTCCTGGATTTGGGGGAGGGGAAGCTTCTTAACCTTTTCATTCTAACTGCCACAGCCGAAAGGTGGGCATCTTTTAACAGACATCTATTTATTCTCAGAACTCAGTTATCAGAGCTGCACGCATACACTTTTCGCGCCTCCTCTGGTCACGTGAACAACAGAAGACTGTAGAGTCAACTTCGTGTGTTTAACTATCATCATCGCCGTCCTACCATTATTGTCCTTCTCTCCATTATCGTCAGTCTTTGCTATGTGCGCTTCAGCTGTCACATCAAACAAACCTCGATTACTTTGAGGGTTCACCTGCTAGTACAGGCGTGCTGAGATTGCATTCCGCTAGAGACACACGAACACTAAAATCCATCTCACAATGTATAAAGTAGTTATGTCGTCAGCTTTCTCGCCCTTATCTTCAAGCCGTTCTTTGGCAAGGCAAGGCTTATTCTTAGCCCGAAAAGGAATAATAATAAAGTTAAATACAACTTATACACCACCTCCTAGTCTCAATGAGCAAAAGGTGCGCAGCGTACGTGTGTGTATATGCAGGTGTGAGCGTGCATACATTCTTACGTGCATGGTGCTTTCTTCCTGGTAAGCGTCTTCCCCATCAGGTCTCCCGATTTATCTTCCTCCCTCCCCTTCTGCTTCCAAATAACTAGAACATATGAAAATTCTTCAGCTATGCTAGGTCAAGATTTTAGAGATACCGGGCAGACTTTTCCGCTTATGTAGCTAGTGTTGTAAACACTCTAGCGCTGTTATGATCGACCGTTTATTCAGGTATAAATGGACAGATAGCGAAATCTCAACAACGACCGTGCCACCCCTGGTTCCCCCCTGTTGAAATCAGTCCGCCTCATGACCATCAATGCGATCTTATTTCCTCGACCCTTCAAGGCTCGTTTGATCTTCTGTTGAGTGCTCTCCACTTCTAATTTTCTCAGGTACACACCCGATCCCCAGGCCTGCATTCTGCTCAGGTGCCGGAGAGTAGACCCCAGACCAGATAGCCCTGAAGACGCTTAGGTCCCTGTGAGTGCGCCCCCCACCCACCACCACCCCACCTCCCCCACACACAATCTGATTCGGGACACCTTGGAACCGTAAACGTCCAACGAATCCTGTGTCTCGCCTCTAAATAAGCCCTGACGTTTTTGTCTCTTCTCTTGTAAAAGCTCTGGGCAGCTGTGCTTGCCCCATGTGCTCCCTATGCACTGCATTCAAAGGGCCCTTAATCTTTCCACATACGGAAAGAAAGAAAGTTTCCATTCTGCAAGTGAAAAGAATAAAAGGAAAGATTTTAGATCGCGATTGAAGTTTTGGTAATCGGCTCTCCTGCCCGACTGTTTGATGAGACAGAGATAGACCACCAAGAGGGCTTCATGCGCGCGCCTAGCAGCATGCACTTTGGTGAGCTTCCGGCACGTGCGCACGCACTGCCTTCTCCGACTAGTCGTAGCACCCTCGTGGTGTCCAGACACTGCGAAATGCAAACGAAATCTGCAATGGTGGATGGGGTGATTGGGGGGCGGGAGTACGGAATTTCTCATGCTGATGTTTCTGAAATATCAAATGAAAAAATGAAACCAGTTATCTACGTCAACTGGTCGTTATATTTTTGTTGTCTCTGCTAAGTAGGTACTAAAGGTAGGGGCAATGGAGACTTTAAGCAAATATTGACTAAGGTTAAAGGAAAGCGCGGTGGTACAACGAAATGAAATAGGAAACGACGCCTACTCTTCTATACACAACAGGGTCTAGTTGCATGACCGTTCTTATCTCTAGAAGGCGCATGTAAAATACAGGGCGAACTGGTCTTACGACACCCCTATGCCGGGAAGGGCAGACACGCGCTCTAGCAACCCATCCCGTGTACGTGCACCTGAATGGTTTACAGAACGCAAGTGGTTACTGCCAAAAGACTTCTTTAAGATCATCGCATCTCCTTTCCAGTCCACTCCTATTCACCACCGGCTGAGGAATTTCCTGCGTAATTTTCGTCGGGTCTGTTCTGGACGCGTTCTGCAGTGGTGGTGACAGCCAACGTTCTCAGAGGTCCTCGGACTATGGCGAGTTTTGTAAAAACAAGAAACGCAAGTGACCCTCGCAGTTCCTCCAGTCGTGGACGCGACCCTGACGTAGGTTCCTGTGTCCTCGCAGAAAAACTAAACACCACAAAACCCAAGACCCCGAAACGATCCTGATCTCGCCATGCTCGGGCAGCGCTTGCAGAAAATTATTCTTTGAGTTAATGGGCAGTGGCTATCATGGTTCACCGGTTCTCCTGTCGCCAAGAATGTCTGTCTCACTCCTGGAGGTCACGCTGCTTAAGAAAAACCCAGAAAAATGGGGTGGGGGATAAAAATGCATAGGGAGAAAGACCACTGCTGTTCAATGCTGTTCTCCGCTCACTCAGCCCAACAGAGCAGAAATAAGTGTCACACTATATCAAGCTATATGCTTTTTTTTTAAAAATGAAGACACGGGTATATTTTTTTAAACCGAAGAGTGGATATCTGTGCGGCTGCAAAACTGTGGCTATTTTAACCTACACAAATAGTTTTGGTCCCATTGGATTCAGTCTGAATAGATGTTTCGAACGTTCTATTTTTTAAAAATCTATTAAAAAGAACTCCAGCATATAATGCAGAATAATTATTTTGTAAAATAGTTTGTAAAACGACCATGACGAAAGTTTTAATTAGAATCTTTCGATCTTTTAGGCCAAACTGCTGGTCACGCGACTAAATGTTTTTGCAGTATCTCTTAAGGAAACCTGATAATCAAACAACAGTAACGCTTAGTAACTTAGTAACGCTTTTCAGCTACATTTTTGGGGAGACATCTTTGCTTATTCGTCAAAAATATTCTTTATGAAAGCAGCTATCTTACCTTTTCGAGCAATGTAATTATTCGTAGTTTGCAAAACGAGGCAGATAGAATATGGTCAAAACGTACTGTCTGCATGTTCACGTACGTGCGCTGACGAAAGGAAAGCAGGGTGGAATCAGTAAACTTAACACATATCGTCTGCATCACCGTTGCGTGTTTGAAATTCAGGCCCAGAGGACGCCAAAAGCAGACGCAAAGTGACGATTCTATCGCGACGATCAGCGCTCCTCTAGACTGAAAAGAAAGCGGAAAAGAAGGAAGAACAGGAGCAGAAGTAAAAAGGAGACGAAGAAACCTGTTCACGCACCCACACTTAACATCCAATATCTTTGGCGCATGATAAGAAACCCCAAGTGTAAAACTTGGTCGTGTAAATTAATTTTGCTGACACATTCACTATAATATTTGCTTTACAAGTGTCTGATAACGCTAGACGTCACTCACGCTAGTCATGGCGCTTCTCACCAGGCGAGACTTACTTCCCTAAGGCCCGCGCCAAGACTAGCTGTCAAGGAACAGCACACTGTTCGAGGACGGACACCTCCCTCCCAACCCACGGCCACTTTCTCGAGACGCAAACTTCAAAAGACAGCCCGCAATGAATTCTGAGCTGTTAGGTCGTCTTTTCTAAACACTGTCGAGGACGAATGATAAACAAAAATAACACACTTTCTCTCTCCTCTTCAAACCCCCCCCACCCACCCAACTTCCCTCGTAAAGAGACTGGGGCTCGTGATAAGACAGCAGATGACAAGCCTCAAATCAATGTTTACTCTCTGGCAGCCAAAGGAACAATTATCGGTGGAACTCCCAGCGTCGAATCTTATCATTTCATCTTTAAACACGCATGCACGCACGCGCACTTACATTTAGATGAAGGAGGTGGAGGAACAGTCCAAAGCACTGATCTGAACATGATCCTAAAAAGGTGGGTAGCTCCCGTATCCGCTGGATAAAACCTAACATAGCACTGGCCACACAAACGTCTAACAGTCTGCAAATAAAGTGTGAAGACACCCACACTGTTCCACGAACTGTATTCTCTACATGAAAAACAGTTTTATATAACTTTTTCTTTATAGTTTGTTCCCCATAACCAACGCTTTCTCAGAAACGTTAAACTTGTTCTACCCAGCGCCTCTCTCTCTCTCTTCCACATCCAGCGGTACTAGCACAGCTAGGCAAAGAGTTCAATGTGTCAAGCTGCCTTCATCACGAGGTGGAATCTGAAACTGTTGCGTAGGAAGCCATGATACCCGTGACAGACCGATCAGTTTTCCTGTCCCATAAATAACCCACAAACCAGTTTCCAAGTCTTTAAAAAAAAATGCCGAAAAGTTTTCCATCGGTCGTTTTCCCTTCCAGCCGAAACACAGCTAGCTGCCCTCCTTTCATAAGCTGTTTTGACGGCTCCACTATCGTAAGTTATTACAAACGATGTCATCACGCATGTTCAAGATGAGGGTTAGGCCCGTTTCCACTATGTATTTTACATGCATTTTTATGTAAGAACGCAACCCACCTCCCCCACAATCTTTTTACATCTTGTGAACACCTGCGAATATTGTTAATGACTAATATATTAGTAATAACTCAACATTAAAAGCCCTAATACTAATGATTTTATTTTCAACGCTTTGTAACCAATAATTCATTTAGGCTAGTCAAAGATGTAAGGAGCAAAAGAATACTGCAGTTTTCCTATAAATAAAGGGGGAGTGAGGATACTAAATCTTATTTTTTTAAATAAGCTTTCAAAGACTTTCGTTCATACTCGTTATTCGGAACCGTGCAAACAGGCAGTCTGGGCGGATACTACGTACTGCTGCACTTGCAGTCAACACAGTTTTCCATTTTTACCAGGGTTCGTGGCTTGACGCCTGCCTCACACAGATCTACTGAGTAGAATAAAAATTGCTACAAAGTTTCATTCAATGTTGGTATTAAGTGTCCCTTGCCCCCCCCCCCAGGAAAAAACAAAACCAAAACACATACAGGCACATACGGGAACACAACCCCCACCCCCGAACACCTTCTCTCCAAAGAAAATCTAAAAAAAGAAAATATCTTCACCAAAAAAGTCCGAACCAATTCGTTCCAGACGGGGGCGGAAGTGAGGGGCTAGTCTTTTACTGTTGTTATCATTGACATTCGACCTTGTCAAGCCGTGTGAACCGTGCATTTGCCGCAAAGCCTGTCGCAATGAAAACTCTGGAATATTCGATCACCTGTGCACGTGTTTGTTCGTCTGCCTATCGCCCGTCCCTGTGCAGAAGGGGTGGGGGGAGAGCGGCCTCTACAACCCTCTCCTCAGACCGAAATTTATTCAACGCCCTAGACCCAACAGTGGAATCATCTCGCCAAAGACCCGCACAGCACAAAGCCCTTTGATGCAGAGCTGTGGGGAAGGGGGTCGCTTTACAGCAGCCGCTGGGGTAATCTTAGCTGCGGCCCAGCCACGAAATACTGTTTCTTAATGGAAGATCATTTTTCTGCCCTGTGTTGAGCGCGGTGCGGCAGCCATCCCCACACAGTGATTCCACCTGTCCGATCAACATGATAGATGATAAGACAGCCAGATCTTGCTGCCTTTTTACCGTCTGCACGCGGCTTGGCGCGAACAAAACTTCTGACCCGCGCCTCTGAGAATCTGTCTTACCTTCCCGTGCCCTGACAGAAACTGTAGACGGAGATCAAAGGAGACTTCCCATCATCCGGCTGTTTTGTCTCTCTTTCTCCTCTGCACGTGAACTATAAAGATATAAATTTCTCAGACTACTTTTTAAAAAAAATTAAATATTGCAATATTCTGTGGGCGTGCGACGTGTGCGTATGGATAAGAGGAGTGGGCGGGGGCGAAAAGTGTGAAAGAACTACGAATTAAGACAAAGACGGAAGGGGAAAGCGTTTAATGCCATTTGCGTTCTCTCATCCTGTTATCCGCATGGGTATTAAAGAAGTATTTTTTAAAAGTATTTTTTAGAAGCCTGTGCTTTCTGAATACAATGCTATCTGTACCAGCTACGAATTTTCACTTCCATCCCCCCTCATCCCAACCCACACCCCGTCTCGTTCCTACAGAAATCAAACTAAATGTAATACCTGCACATCTGGTCTTTGATAAAAGAACCCTTTGCGCCCGACGCCATTACTGTACCACCATTAACGTTGGGCGATGTAATGCCGAAAGCGGACGTGTCCGGGTGGAAACCTGAGACGAAAAAGTGAGTAGTGGACCGAAAGAAGAAAAAATTGAGGATGGGGAAAAGTTGGGCTTGGGGGCCTGGTGTGGCAGAGGTGACTGGGGAGTGAAGGCGTAGGGTCGGGGAAGGTGAGCTACCAAAGGTTTGCTCTATGGATTCCTTCTGGGCAGCCCTCTTAGACTTTCTTCGCGGGGGTGTCGAAAATGCATTCCAGCTTTTTAAGCCCATTGTCTTTCGATTCGCACGAGTCACTTTCACTTATTCACCCAGCCGGTCGCCCGACTCGGCCTTTTTCTGCACAAAGAATGGAGTTCCCTCCTCCCCTGCTCCCGTGCAGCCTGCGACAGCCTTTTTGGAAATGGGCAGACAACTTGCAGATTGCTCACCGATGCCAAAAAGCCTAACGCGACGGCCCATGTGCAACTACAACGCCGCCGACAGCTCAGCGAAAGCCGCCCTTGCGACAATGCTGTGTGAGCAGGCGGCACTTAAGCATAAATCTGCGCAACGGCGCTTGCAAAAGAAACGCCCTGAATCATTCTCTGCGCTTGAGCTACAGTAAATAATTGGCCCATAATAACGCAAACTCGCCAGGCCTCGAGCAGTTTTGACGCTGCAGAATAGCCTGATTGATGAGCCCACACGGCCCGTGACTCTATCGTAACTCACTCTGAGGCAATGACCTTTCACCCGTTTCTCTCGTTCTTATGGTGTGTTCCTAAAAACGACCACGATATTCTCCCAAATGACAATACGCGATTGGGGGGAAAAAAACAGAAAGAAATCTAAGCCACAGAACTCGAAGTACCGATACCTCGTTAGAAACAAACATCTTTACTTCTTGCCTACTCCGCAGCAAACATGATCTGTGTGTGTGTGTGCGCGCGTATCTTGGCAATGCTTCATTCTTCAGTTTCACATAGCTAAAACTAAAGACGCCTAACGAACACACAAAAAGACATCTATATTTCATTTCCCATTTAACAGACAATAAGACAGCTGCCGTAAAGGAAACGGAGAAAGTCAACACTGTTCTGCATATTTACCTTAACGGCCATAAGACTGTCGTCTTGGCGGTTTTTTTTTTACAAAAAAGCTGGCACTTTCATATGAACGTTTACTTTCCACTTTATAGCTCCAAAGATTGTTTCTCGAACAATCGAGTTAAGCTGTAGTAAGGGGGGAGTGGGCGGGAATAAGATGTGAGACAGCCACTTGACACCGACTTCAAGTGAACTTCACAGTGAAGGGTAACTGTTCAAATGTTGTTTATGTCTGGCTAGACTCCGGAACACCACCTTATGACGGCTTGTCCTCCACTAAGTCAGCTGCATTCTTTGTAAATCGCCAGTACCAGCGAAGAGGGTTAAAATTTTCTTTCGCTAAAAGATATCAGCCTTGAAAACAACAACAATAAAAATAGCAGCCCCAAGAACTAACCCGACCGCACCTACTTATAGAGCTCGAAAACGTTTGAAATGCATATACACATGTAAGAGGATATTATTCACTTTTGTAAAGTAACTTAAAAGGTAATGACCATTCTCTCAAAACAGAAACCTCTCCAGGGAGAAAGCAGGTAGTAGTACTCTTACGTTTTTAAATGTGACAGGCATGCTGCAATCATTGCGTGATTACAGAAGCATTTATCGCATTGGCAAAAGTCTGTGTCCACAACAAAGCGTTCTAACATAGTTGTCAGGATCTCTCTCCCTCTCTTTCTCTTGCTGTGTTCGCCTGCTACGATGGGGGTTAGGGGCTATAGATCTGTGTGCTCCTGCGTGCGAGCAGGAAGAAAATGGAATCTAACAACCATCTCTGGTTGTTAGCAGTGACCACAGAGGAATGTCTCCCCGTTTCATATTTCGCTGACCTGTCTTAAGTCGCATAGTTCAAGTTTGGTGATTACACACCAAATCCTGATGCGCCGCCTCGGTGCCTTGACCCGGTATTATACGAGCTGCGGTCGGTCGGGGGAAGGGGTGGGGGCCTGGATAGTTCAGTTGAAGATGCGGACTAGCAAGTGAAAGGTTTCTGGTTCGAATCCTGGAGTGGCCAAGGATTATTTCCGGGAGTTAAAAACTGTGCAGACTCCATTCGGCCTTCTCCTCGCACATTAAACTGTTCACACTGTCTGGTGGTTCTTTCAGTTCATAGCTTAGAGATTCCCCCCCCCCGCCCCCCCATAGTGCGAAATCGCCGCCAGGTGGAAGCAATGTGCCTCTAAATAAGTAACCAAATAACCAACCGACTCCGGTTGTGAGGCTCTACAAGGAATGTTACAAGGCCCCATAGCTGTCCCGAGAAAAGCAAAACTGTCGTGCTTCTCTGTAACATCCCTTGTCGCGCCTCCCAGGTCCTATCAACCGACTGCTCGCAGCTCCTATATCCCTGGGCCTTAGAGTTAGACTGGCTTGCATAAGCATACATAAAGTGTGCGCTGCTTTAGCATCCGTGCCCTACTTTCCACACCTCCAACCAGTCCCTGTTCACTCTGTCCGTTCACTCTGTGAACTTAACAGTTTTCTGTCTGAAAAGGAGGCGCCAGACAAAGCCTGGCT
>SMGT01016923.1:41909-75024 GCA_004794575.1 Lanistes nyassanus | reverse complement strand
CTTGTCGCGCCTCCCAGGTCTTATCAACCGACTGCTCGCAGCTCCTATATCCCTGGGCCTTAAGAGTTAGACTGGCTTGCATAAGCATACATAAAGTGTGCGTTGCTTTAGCATCCGTGCCCTACTTTTCACACCTCCAACCAGTCCCTGTTCACTCTGTCCGTTCACTCTGTGAACTTAACAGTTTTCTGTCTGAAAAGGAGGCGCCAGACAAAGCCTGCCTTGCAAGAGGACTTCAGAGGGGAAACTGGCATCTTTAAGTGTGGAAAATGAGATGCCTGACTCTATGCAGGGTTGTGTAAGGGTTCGCCTGTACTCTTTCCTTCATAAACGACGGTGTAAGGTCCGTTTACTGTTTACGTGTAGACGGAAGACGCACCTGACCAAGCGAAAGGGCCCATAAACTAGGCTGCACTACGGTTTCAAAGGGTAAACGGAATTTTACGTAGAAAGACAGTGGGGGAGATGAAGCAGCGTTCGCATCTCCACCTCGTACACCGCGGTGCCCTTTGAAATTTACAAACATTTCAATTAAAGTAAAGGAGCGTACGACAGTTCATGCAGCCCGCCCCATGGTTTCCAGTGTTTTATCAGGGGTCTTAGCAAAGCGGGTTACCTAAGGGATGCGCAGGGAAGCCTGCGATGACAGTCTAGTTCAATGCGCCAAATGGTCGATAACCTTTAATTAGGTCAGGTCAGCTACCGCCTCCTACCCTCCCTCTCCACGTCTGGGACGTAGTCGGTCGTTCCCGTTACAGCAGCGGCCGCAGTCTTGACTGTCAAAGTGGACCGTCGCGATCCGAAGTTATTTATTGCCCTTTACGGCTTAATTGAATTTCAGGACAAATCTCTTAACCCTCTACCAATTCTGTCGCAAGCCCTCCCTTTTAGCTCTCCTCCCACCCAACTAGAAAGGATGTCACATCGCAGAAAGAAAAATATAGCTGTGCTCACTAAAGTTTTCTGCCACACGACATCCTCTGAAGCGCCTCAACTTCTTGCAAGCTGCTTAAGAGGTGCAGTGAAACACGAGGCAAGTTCATGTCCACATATGACAAAGGATTATGTGAACATGGGGTACCCTCCTTCCCATTTCCCCCAACCCCACCCCACCCCCCAAAGAAACCGTAACTGCATGCGATCAACCTATCAACTTCTCCGGAAGCTAGAGTATCTGTCTCAATCCATATATCTATCTCCACAGCAGGTGAACCTTTTCCCCCTTCCGGTACAGGCGGAAACCATCATTAATCAGCATTCATTAATGGAAGAGCATAATGAGCCTTTTACAGAATTTACAGCAACCAGGTGTGCTGTCTCGCAAAATGAACCGAAGAAGAAGGAGAGCCAGGTGCTAAAGAAAAAAAAAAGGGGGGAGGGTGGGGAGCTTCTAATACACTTGAAGAACGCTTGAAGAAAAGATTGGCATTTTCGAAGATTTCAGTTTTTGTTTCTTCCGAATTTCGACCAGAAACTCCAGCGGTGAAGTAAGATGGCATTACAAACAGCTACCACCCACATCGCGACGAATATCCCTCCACCCCATCCCCTCCTCCATCTCCCTCCTGTAAAACCCTATCAGCAAAATTCTGAGGTTACTCTTACATCACTGCACACCTAGAATCGTCAATTGTGTGAAGGATCCACTAAACAAACGTCAATATTATCGCGATTTAAGGTACCTGTAATCCGAGTTCGATATGGTTGCGTATAAATAAAACCGCTTAAGTTTGCAACACCGAACTAAACCTTATGGATGTCTCAAATACTTGCACCGAACGAAACATAAACTCTTTATTCACTTCCCACACGAAACATAAACTCTTTATTTACCTCCCACATTTTTAAACAGTGCAGCTTTGGAATGATGTTCAGCATAGTCTTAAGTTTAAATCTTCTATTCAGTTAAAAGCCACTGAAAACCAACACAAAGATTAAGAGGAAGACGACGATTAGAAGAAAGACTGTCCTGTACACGCACACCAATCCACAAAATCCATCGCAACATGCATGGCAAGAGTGCGGAAGGCGGGGGTGCCATACTTAAAAATCGGAGTTGTTTTTGTTCAAGCACTGGGGACTCGACCATAAAACGGCAAGTAAGCGCATCCTAGATAAGGGAGACGGGTTTGTTGACAGGAAGTGCCAGATGGCGTATACAGACATATAATTACCGAATCGGTTACAAAAAGAATGACCTTAATAGTTGTAACCCCTTCTTCTCTTTAAACAAGAAGAGACAAGGGGGAATATACCACGACATAAAACATGCTAGAAAATGAACAATCTTCACCATGCATTAGGACTAGGGAGGTAAGCCCCTGCTGAGATAGGAACCAGTATTATTTATCAGACCAGTTGGAAAAGTATACAGTGTAGTAACAATGTGTGTGTGTGTGTGTCAAAGAGGGTTTTCCCTTCTCTTCCTCTCAAGCGCAACTTGCGTTCTCGCAAAAAACGTCAGCGACTGTACACGTTGAAATTTCGAATACTGTGCGGTTTTCTTTCCTCTTTTCGGTTTTTTTTTGGGGGGAGGGGTGGGGGAGTGTCCCATGGCGTCTCCTACAAGCAGGTCTTTTCTTCACCCTTCCCATTCGCTTGCTTTCTGTAATTCATTCGTTGGCCGTTTTTTCCTCGTGCTCACTGCTAAATCAATCGTCTTCTCATTGACGGGGCGGGCTCCAACAACAGTCGAGCGTTCCTGCAATCTCCAGACTCGCTATGCACCGATTTTTCTACATGCGAAACGCGCAGGCATAGGTCGCGACGTGCGAGCTCCTGCTGGCAAATGAAAGTGACGTCACGACCCTGCATCGCTCGTCGCTCTGGGGTGCTGCGGTTGCCGAAAGTGAAATGGAGATATGCTCGAACTGCCCGCACCGCACACGCGTTTGATAAGGCTCTGCTTAACCTCGTGAGGCTGCCTTGCCATGTGTTCGTGCCACAGATATCGTTAGTCGAGAAGAACCTTCTTTCGACTTTTTTTTTTCAAATGGGGTGAGGGGGGGGGCATGCAGACCCTGAGAACAAGGTGCTGGTGGAAAAGAGTCTGGTGAAATCGAGATTTTGCATGAAGGAAACCAAAACTGAAAGACGGGACGAGTGGGGACCCACTGTTACATTTCCCAAAAGAGCTGTGGGTGTTTTTATTTATGTCCACGCTGGCCGATGGCAGTCCCCATTCCTTCGCCGTTCCCTATTTGTATGTGCACGAGTGCGTGAAATAGGGGGAGGTTAGTCGTTAGTAAAAGGACTTAGCCAGCTCCTGGACAGCTGAGTTGTCACAAATGTCAGCGTCTGTTTGGAAGTACACGTGGGTGGTCGTCTCTGGAGGGGTAATCGGAGTTAGGTCGGCGAGATCCGTCTGCAAAGCTGGAGACAATGGAAAACACCAGAAAGCCGAGTTTGGAAGCACGACAGCAAGCTTGGGGTAGGGGGTGTTGATCTGATCTGGCCAAATACGATGGCGGAAAGCTGAGCGCGGTGAACCAGGCACAACGGAATGAGCTTGGCGAACCTGAAGCTAATAGTACTGACCAAAGACGACGGATAAATTGAGCTTGCTGAACGCAAAGGTACTGACTAAGGGTGGCATGCATGAGCGTTCTTATCTCCTGTTCATACGTAAAGGTGTACATAAAATAGTGTCAATGGGCCTTACGACCACTCCTAAGATCGGAAGAGCAGCTACGAACGCTCATGCAACCCAGCCCTGGCTTCGTGTGCATACTGCCCGTACACGTAAAAAGTGCACGTGAAACAGTGTGAACAAGGCTTACGATCGCTCTAATGACTGGAAGGAGAAAGGCGAACGCCCATACACAACCCATATCAGGTTAGCAAAAAACAAAAACAAATAACGGCAACCTAGGTTTTCTTCGTCTAACAAAAACCTGCGCCTGCATCATCTTCTAAATAGCAGTGTCTGCGATTGTTTGTAGACAGCACCCTAAGACTTTTAACATTCAAACGGCAATAACTTTGGTTTAAAAAAATAAAACCCCAAGTCCAAACCTATCACAGTATATTTAAAATTTCTCAGTCTCACTCCTAGCTCTTGTCATGGCGAAATGGTCTGCACATAAAGAGGTGGGAATGGGGAGGTGGGTAGGACTTCTGTCTATAATAATTTACCTACATTAAAAAACCCAGTTGATTGGTCACAATCTCTCCAAAAATAGTATTTTTAAAAAAAACGCGGCAGTCTCATTCCTCTCTCACCCCACCTTCCCAACTTCCTAGAAATCATCTGAAAGCGAGTCCAGCACAGAGACAGCCACAGCACAGCGCAGTACGGTTAGGTGCTTCTGGCTTTAGCTCTAAAGCAAGCAAGATCAGCTGCTGACAGTTTTATAGACAAAAGGGATCAGATAACAGCAGGGAAATCCATTTTCCCAGACTCACAGAAATAGTTCGAATCATACGCATCTATTAGCGCTCTGGCGTCCCCAAGGCCAGTAATCTGGTACAGGCAGACGTGTTTCTGTTCGCAGTTGATTCTGCCCTTGGCTTGTCGTTCCTGGCTTCGGTTTTGCGCGCACGAAAACGTTCGCGCTGGATGTCCAGGTCTTCAGGCTTCGTATCCGTCCGGCACAGTAAGGTTTAGAACGATGAGGCAAGAGCGACTTGCTGTGTTTTTTCTCTCATCAAACGTCTGTAAAAGCATTTTTATGTTTTTCACCTCGTAGATGTTCACACTGCTTAACATTTTCAACCAACTCTGCACTTTCCCACTGACCACTGAAACGTCCTACATGCGCTACTTTCTTTTGCCCACAAGGTGCGAGTAAAGCCCACAGGGTAGGCTCGCGTGAGCGTCCGTATCTGCTGTCCATACATCAAGATGCACGTAAAATACACAGTGCGAATGGGTCTTACAACTCTTATGACTGACAGTACAGATAGAACGCTCACGCAAGTAGGGCCAACGAGATTTACGATCGCTGTTAATAAAAAAAAAGTGTTGCCCTCTATGCCAACAGGCACAACGGGCAGTAATTGAAGATGATAACGAAAGAACAGACACGAACGTTCAGAAAACCCACCCTAGGTCTGTCAGAACTGCGCAGGTGAGAGGTTCTGAGGTCCATTGCATTACTTTAGCCATATATAATATACCTTTAATTATGTTAACAGAAATATTAACAAAACCATCGATGATGTATTTTGAAAAATTCGTTTTAAAAAGTTATTCTGACGTGCACCCACTGACCCAGTGCACAACTCTTCTAATTTCGCGAGCTAGCACATAGCAAGTTCAAGCAAAACCGACAGCTTGTCTTGGCAGATTCGTGTCTGTAATCATGCTCCGAAAATCTCTGCGTCCTACGTAAAAGATCCCTCACAACCTGGATGAATGTAAGATTCATGTCTGCTGACTCCAGTAGACGGGTGCTAAGCAGCCCGCCATCGCTGGCCCAAAAAGGTTCGCTTCAGCCCGACTGTCATATCGCCGTAGTTTTCATTACAGGCGTCATAACCGTTGTGATTGAGCCCGTCAGATCCGGTGCATTCAATTTCCCTGAAGCAATCACTGGCTTGTCAAATTTGAAGAATGCGCGCCGGCCCTGAAACTGGTGTGAGAAATTAACTGACCCGGGGAAAAGGCCAGGGACCCAAGGGGGTCGACTGCTCTGTATCCACTGGTCGTGTGCTGCTGCGGCAGCGCTGTGAGCGCGCCGTCGGGTACGTCAGTCGTCTATCGAACCGGTAAAAACAACGCAAACGGAGCTGGCACAATCGGTGCCAAACAACTGAACCAACCATTTCCAAGAAGACTTTCGCTGACCAAGAACTGTCTCTCAGTTTCCTGGATGACAGTTTAACCAATACAGATTCAGTTATGACAAAATAAAAAAGCGTTTTTTTCACGGTTGACTAGTTTGCTGCAATTTGAATTCGACCCTGGCTTAAGCATTCTAAGACATGAAGTGCTGAAAGTTCAGCTGTGCAGGCAGAAAACTTCTACACTATACCGTACACCAAAATCCAGTGTAATGCCCTGATGGATTAGAAATTCAACTTAAGATCAGTTTCGCACAACAATCGTCATCCCTATTATCTTGGTCGTTGTCCATGGCGTTCATCCTCGAACCAGGAAAGTAATCCAAAGACGTAACGAAAGTACCACATCAATCAACCACCATCACCACCACACATGCATCAAGTTTCCGTCTCGCCCTTTCTTCGCTCATACCATAATCAGCGCACAAAACAAACAGCAGACGTCACTTTTTCACTTACGATCTTATTTTTTTTCTTTTTTCTAACTCGATTGATAAAAGGACTAATAAAATGTTTATTTCTTATATTTATACATCTTGCCCTTTGCTGTGTGTACCTTCTCTCTTGACCCAACAAACTTAGAAGGCCCATCGAGGGCAACATGGAGTCCTACGTAAGCCTTTTTCTCTGCCTACCTTCACAACGCGTTCGCTACTTTAAAAACAAAACAAAAACCGATCAGGCTGGGTACATAACTTTCCGTGTAATAACAGAAAACTCCCCTCACACTCACGGACACGCATAAGAAAAAAGAAAAGCTAACGGAAAGGAACGTTTTTTTCCCCTCGTGAAACAACTTCTTTTGGTTTTCGCATTTCCTTCACAATCTCTCTGTTAACGGATTATCGATTCCGGACAGCAGCTCTAAACAAGATGACGCACCCCATCCTGTTGCACCTTTAAAAAATACATGTTTTGCCCTGCCCCCATGTAATCGCCATGCATCAAATCCCTGCTTGGAGTGACGCCATTTTGATTCTGTATCAGTCCTAGGCTGGCTTGCATGAGCCTTTGTAGCTGCTCTTCCAGTCTTAAGATTGGTCGTAAGGGCCATTTACCCTATGTATTTTCCGTGCACCTTTACGTACGAACAGGAAATAAGAACGCTCATGCAAGCCACCCCTGGAGCCAACGCTGTCGGCCGAGGGCCAGATCCAATCGGAATGTCAGATTTTGCGGGATGCGGAAAAAAATCTTGAGGATTGAAATCGTTCCCTAATACCGGGACTGGATGAGGTTGTTCAAGTGGCTACTATTCTTGCTGGAGCCAGGCGTCAAAGGAATAGACAAGAAACCGCCCACGAAACATGACGAACGAGCAGGGTCTTAAAATGATCAGTGACGCGTTATGACGAAACCGACGCCACTGGGACGTCATTTGAAGGGTCCCCAGAATGTCAAACTCAAAGTGGCGCTGACTGATGGAGAATCGAAATCGACAGCAAATGGTCAGAAAGCAGCGGTTCATTTATCACTGTCTGCTAGTTTCTTTTCTCTCCCCTCATTTTATTAAAAGGTTGTTACTAAATTTGGTTAGTTAGGTTTATCTGATATAATGCGGGGTTTACACGACATGACTCAGTTGAATGAAACCAATCCTAAGAAACTAGACCATGCCTTTGCAATAAAACAAAATTTATTAATGTATTTAAAAATTGGATTAATATTCATTACAGACCCATGGTTGTACAAACATTTCAAGGAGTTTTTCGGGACAGGCATTCTTCATCCAGATGAGACTAATAAAGTAGTAAATGATTAGTTCTTGGATTAGTTCTTATGACTGCTTTCAGAATCCAACTTAGTCAAGCCATGTAAGTTCCCCCATAAGCTTCTACTTGGGAGTGTGGGACTGCCATTACTGAGGTTACATCAATTAGCCACTGCTGCTCTCATTTCTAAACCTAAAGCCATGATAAATCTACTGAAGCTTAGGATAACTTTGCCGAAGTTTGGACATCTTGACACAAAAAATTAGGATTCACAGTGCCTGAATGAGGTTCAGTGCTTCGCCTGTTGCACTGTGTGAACTCCGAAGTTGAAAGAGTGATGTCTGCAGTGCATCCTGAGTGGCCAGAAATTGGTAACTCTTTCGTGTGGAATTGCAGAACTCACAGTAACTCGCTTTCATTTATATCACTTTTATCTCTTCTTCAAACGAAATAGCTACCGAAGTCAACTTCCTGAATTGAGCTGCGCACTCCATTCTCTTCAGTAGATTTGAACACGGTTTAAACCCGTAAGTGCAACAGCCTTCTTTCTCTAACCACCCCAGCCCCATCTCTTAAGTTACTTCCCTTGTCTTTCTTTCCTCCCCTTTTCACAGAAATGGGTGGGTGAATAAACACATGCTTACAGTCATACACAATCACTATAAAAATAATCAGATTTTACTAAGGAAATTATTATACTTTTAAAAACGTGTAGCCTCCGAACTTATTCTGCTCATAAAACTATTTCAGTAAGCCTAATTTCTTTACAGCTTAACAGCATTCAATAAAATAAATCTCTTGATACTCAGTGAACACAAATCTTAGCAACAGGACTTCTTACCACCCCTTGTGTTTGGCTGGACAAACGCTGCTATTACTTTCTGGCAGCCAAGCAACAAAATGAAAATCAAGGTGACATATGACTATCCAATGACATCTGCACCAAAACTCTGAATCAGACTGCAACCTATGCAACCCCAGACTTTAGGCTGCTAGTCAGATTTAAACAGCACTCTCTGATCTTCTGACAAGTTCACACCTTGCTAAAAAAAATTAATATTATGATAACCCTAACAGTGAGCCTTTGGTGGCAGTAACAAGGGTGAGGTGTGAAGGTGTGTGCATGCCTGAGTCAATGTGAACTCCACCTTAAGTCCGGGTCTTTCAGGTTATCAAACTCAAAGTGATAATGCCTGGCTGATCTAGGCAAGTTCATTCCTTAGGTTGCAAGCCTGCTGATATTTTTCTAAAATAAATCTTTAACATTAAAATATGAATCTCAAACAGTGAATTAGCCAGTCAGTATTGACTGGACATAGCGATTCAATTTTTTTCTTAATGTGGGCTTATGTTTTTACAGTTCCCTTGTAAAATAGTTGCGTGTAATGATGAGTCCCAGGAAGATTAACAACAGTACTTAGGGCTCATGATCATGTTAATCTAGTGGGGAACCAGGACTTGTTTCAAAATTAAAGTGTGCTTCGCTGACTACTTCCTGGCAACATAATTTTATTCGATGGGAAGTTGTAAAACACAGTGATCAGATCTCAGTAATTCGTAAGTCTTCTTTGACAAGGAGCAGTTTGGGCTGTGGCTTTATCATACCCCTTTTTAGTGTTATATTGTTTATATTAACAGATAAAAGAACACAGTCATAAAAATTACTCTTTGTACTGTGCCAATATCCCAGGTCCTATAATGTACTGTTATTTTTCTCCCAACACCTACACCTATCAGTGAACAGAAGATGGCCCACAGAAGGTCTAAGAAAATTCATTTTCTAAGCATATTTTTGGTTGTTCCCTTCCACACTATGTAAGGATGTCCCAGTAAGATGACTTAGAGGTCATGATCATGTATTAAAAATCCTACCTAAAATTTATTTCATTCTACTATTACTGTTTGCACTAGTCTGTTCAGTTATGGTCAATATTGGTATTATTAACAGTAAAATGCAACAAACAATCCCAAGAAGAAAACTGTTTATTTAACCCTTACACTGCAGGATATAATGAAATACCCAAGCAAAAATCATGCTTAAATCGAATGGATGCACGGCTGCCATGACCTGTGCTGCACTTGACAGAGAAAGCCATGATTGTGGCCTATCGTGCTATAAGGGTTAAGGTGTAACCTAAAGTTACGTGTGGTAGCTTCATACAATATACTTACATGTATTATGGACAAGTAACTAATTTAGTAAACCTCATAATATTATCATAAATATTTATATCTATGCATTCTGCGTTAAGTTTTAATGGACTAATCAGATAACAATAAAATGGAATGATTCTGGAACACTAGTAAATAAACTGGCACAGCCTTTAAGGCACAAAGCAAATTTTACATATGCATTCCCTATAGCACTGTGTCTGTTTCATGCTTTTCTTTATCGAAACTTCAGTGAAATACAGACCACAAAGGATCTGGGGAGCCTGCTGCAAAAACATAAATACATATGCTCCGCAGCAACACAAGAACTCTCTTCTTCTGACAGGCCAGAAAGACAAATGTAAGATTCATACATTCATACACACTGCCGATAGAAATGTGTGCTGGTTACTTGAAGTTGAAATTGTAATATTAATCTACAGTGTTCTCAAGGAGACTCTACACCAGAGTCCAAATAATAGGGTGAAGATTTAAATATACACCTCATATCACTGCAGTTACATCATAATTTTATGTAGTCAACAGGTTATTTAAAAGGGAAAATTTCAAACACTAGTGAGAGCAAAAACATAGATTGTCATTTTGCGTTTTGGTCCTTGATTTAGTTTATATCAATGTATGTCAACTAATCCAAATAACTTAAGCAACACTTTAGTATTATTATATTAATAATAAAGATAACGGTTAAGTATCTTCTGACAATTCTGAATGTTTGGTAACATTAACAAACATGAAGATATTTATTAATATCTAAGGACAGGCCAAATGAGTGTTCCATGATGACCATGATAACTGCAAATCGATCTAGCTTGACTCCACACTTGTAAGCTGTTTATGCATGTACTACTTTTGTATCTGTTCTACTGTACTAGAGTACTACCATAGCGCTATATTCCACATGGCACATCACACATACCGTTGGCCTACATGATAAAGCATTGTAAGTCTGGTCATTTTAGATCACCAAAGCAGCAATACTGGTCAAGTAATAGCCACAGACGCAGCAACTGCGACTACACTCAAGGGTTGAGTACTGCACAGTCAGTAGCGGTACAAACAGGCACAGCTTACCCCTCCCCGCCCCTGCCACGATCGATGTAGCACTTGCACTGTTGAGTTTAAAGTAAACACATCACAGCTGCATACACCAGCCATTCACTCAAACTGAAACCGTCTTTTTAAATCATTAGATAAAGTTCACTGCCTTATACAGTGTAAACGATCATGTGCCAAAGTGCTGGATGAAACTGAAAGCCCAGCACGAGGATTGTTCTTTGAATCTCACTACCCCCTCAGCTCTCAAACACTAAACAGATTCAGAGATTGGCAGACGATAAGTGATGTACAACTTACCCAACAATCTCCTCGTCTCCTTTGCATCCATGTACAAATTAAGATTTGAAGTTGTAACACATACAAATCCAAACAAAGGCAGGAAACGCACAATGAGCCACGAGAGCAGCATTTTCGAGGAAAATGCTGTTAACCTCCCAACATCGAATCACGCTCTATTGACATTCCCACCATCGCCGCTGTTTTTGGTGCCTACAGCATAATCTCTAATAAAACGAGATAGTGTCTACATGATAGTTTATTTGACCAAACTTTCCATATCTACATAATTTCCGCATCCTCGAAAATTTTATTTGTTGCTATTTATGTACAATATTTTGTAAAACTTCTATTACATATTTGAGAATCAGAAAATTGGGTGATGGAATATGGGTTCGAGATTATCTAAGATGGCCGAAAAATTAAGCTATTCCATTGTGGCATAAAGCATTGCAAAACCCATTAGCCTTTTAACGTTTAGTACAGGTATTTGAAAGGTCACAAAAGTAAACAGCTCAAAGGTTGGACTTTCGATGTTTTAATAGTAAATACTTTTTTGATATTTTTATTTCGTTTCATAGAGTTAGAAAAGAAATGTTTTATTTGACTAGTACTGCTAGTGCTACTGTCGTACTGGAGTAGTACCACTTTAGTACTTAGCACTGCTTACTAGATCTATACATGTTAAAGTATTACTAGTTTATTTAGTCAATACTTCTAGTTACCATTACTGTGATTACGGAAGTATGTTGTTATTGGCATTTATGAAGTGTTTTTACTGTTCAACGGAAGAATATTTCACGCAGAAGTTGTTAGCTTAACTGTGGCAGTGAGTGAGTGACCGTCTCAACGGCTTTGTGACTTTGTCTTTCTCATCTAACATCTCTTTTCTGTTAGTTCAATGTGTTAGTAAAAGCTTTAGTATGTTAGACCAATGATTTATCGCTTAAAAGTAAAACTTTGTAAGTCAGACTACTTAAGTTAAGAAAATTGTGCAGATCAATGCAGAAAATAACAGGAAGCAAGCGTGTGCATATTTGTTTTTCAAATATTAAAATAATTTTGGTTGACAGGAGGGTATATAACTGAAGAAACATGACTACAGCTGCTCGTCCAACATGGGAAACAGCAAGAGGTGGGAGAGGTAAAGGTGAAGGTGACTTAGGTGCCTTGTCAAAGCAGTATTCCAGCCGAGACTTACCCAGTCACACAAAGCTCAAGTACAGGTAACTAGATCAGAATTTTAAAATGCATTATTATTCATTGGATTTCTTAATGGCTCTTATTTCAAGCTGTAGAAGGTTACTTTATCGTGTTCCTTCTGGTTACCTAATGAGAGGCAGAGAAGTAGTTCTTGGCAGTTTTTTTTTTTTTTGGAGGAGGAGGAGGAGGAGCCTTGGTGTCTTTTTTATTGTTGAAAAGGGGAGGGAGGTGTTTAGTTTCTAGGGATACATTTTTAGGGTGGATAACTGCATCTGATTAATTTTAATAGAGGGAACTCCTTTAACTCCCCTTAGCAACCAGGTCATTTGACAGGCTCTGGGTCAGCATTCATCTTGGTTAGTTTCAATTGACTCTTCATAATTCATTAACTGTCAAACATCTGTACAATAAATCATGCTCATGGTCAAGGTACTGCATACATAACGGTAATAAATGCTTTCCAACATGTATCTATCTCACCCACTCCTTAAGCCATCGCTTCCAAAGTTCCACTCAGGCCAATTACTGACCACACATGAACTGAACACTGACCAGCAAAAAGAGCACCACGAAACTTCATGTGGTGCCAGCCATGGGCCAGTCACTTTCTTGCAAAATAAAAGCAGTGTTTAGCCCCCACCTTTTCTGGTTTGTGTTGTACCAGGAGAGTAGCAATGCCATTCACTTGTGCTAAAACAAGGCTCTGCCAGAGCCCCTAACTAAACAAATAGTTGGCACATGCTTTGCTTATTTGAAAATACATTGCAAGTTTAAAAAGGCATTCTGTATATTTAGTTTGCCATTTGCCAAGAACCCCAAGCAGGTTATGGAAGTTGTAACTACAACGGAAGCAGTCTGACACTATCACTAACAGCAAAATGGTCCTGCAGAAAAAAAAATCTATATATGTATTCCCTTGTGGTGCTTCACCATCTGGCAGGCTGAGACAACCAGTCACTGCATGAAAAATGTTTGTTAATAAGGTTCCACACTGCCAAGACAGTAAAGTGTAAAGGTATATAGAGATTTATATTGATTCAAATAAATATATTTCCTCATTTTATTTTTCTGATGAATCTAAACATGTGCATAGCTTCAGGAATGCTTACAAAAATTTAGGAATAAAAGTAACTATTTTGTTTCAATGCCCTTTTTTCCAGACAAGAGGGCCAGGGCACTGTTGAAGAAGTACGAAACCGTGATTTCCGCCGTGAACTTGAGGATCGTGAACGATCTGTTCGTGAGAAGCGTGACAAGCACAGAGGTTCGTGGCTATATTTGTGTGTTAAACCACCAAGATGGTCATGGAAATGGAGGGAAACTGCTAAATTTAAACAGTCTATTCTCTCTACAGTCATTTCCTGTTAGTTTAATTGTGAATTAGATAACACTAATAAATGCAGAATGGTGAATTCTTGACTTCGCATGAGTCAGCATATTTCTGCTGACAGTATGACTAAGAATCTGTTAGCTCATGATCCATCCGTTATATTTTTAAGGAGCACAAACCTCAAAAACTAACATAATGGAATTAATGAGGTAAGGACAGTCACATTCTTCTGAAGTTATTGGAATGTTATTTTCAATGATGTGCAAATGAAATTTGTGGTTTCATTATTTCTTCAAAAGATCGCTTAAAATCGTACAACTGTGAGCAAAATTCAGAAACATGTGGCCAACTGGTTAGGTAATTCTGTAGTCAAAAATAATGCCCAAAAGGAGATGTGTCTTGCCTGGACTAGGTTTCCAGGGTTACTCCATGTCCGTGCCACCCATCGAAGTGCATGTAAAGTAATACTTAGACTAGAGTGAATGAGCTTTCAGCCTGTTTTATACACAGAACAGCAAGTGCAAACACTCATGCAGCCCAACTGTGGTTTGAAATGTTCATTTAGATTCTTCAAGCAGTGCTGGAAACAGCAGCAGTAGCAGCAACACCAAGCGCCCTCGCCTGGAGCAGATCCCTGCGGCAAACCTCGATGCGGACGATCCACTGGATGAAGATGTATGTTAAGTTCCCCCACTTTCCTTCAGAAAATAAGACTAAATAATATTTTTAAGGATGTAGGAGTTAGGACATGGTATCTAATATTTGTTAGGATTGAAGACTTTTTAAAAATATTTTTGTGGGTGTAAGACTGTTTTTAAAAATACTGGTGTTTTTCTGTCCTTGCATTTTCATTTTGTTCTGCACTTTTAAACTCCACTAGTCTTGTGTGAGATCAAAAAAATGAACAAAATGCAGCACTTAAACAAGAGTAACTCTTTAAAAACATATCAGTGATCCATCATACCCTGTGGTATGGCTTTTTTGCAAGATGAGCTTGTCGGAACTTAGCATAAAGACACAAAGTTTGTTTTTTGATGTTGGAGCTTGTTAGTTCATGTCAAATGCCATGAATTATGAAATATTTGATCAAAAGTGGAAACATGTAAGTAGATGCTTGCACTCTTATTTAGGCTTTCTGGTCAAAAGCTTAAATTAAAGCACCATAAAATGAGGGCAAACTTGCCTTATCTTCTTAACAGGAAGATGAGGAAAACTCAGATGCTGAGGATGACACAGCAGAGCTTTTGGCTGAGCTGCAGAAGATCAAGAAGGAACGAAGTGCAGAGAAAGCAAGAATGGTGAGTAAATCAGAACTTCCCAAATGCACAGTCGAGGGTGATTTACCCAGAAAAGTTCGAGAATGATGCAAATTTTAAAGTCGCAACTCACAGTAACGCACAGATTTTTTTTATATTTGACCAAGTAACAGCCAAAACCGCTTGGGGTGACCCCTGCTTATTACAAAATGACCTTTTGACCCTTGGTTTAAAAAATTCCAAAAACACCAGTGAATAGTTTTCTCTGGTTCAGATCTCTGTTTCTTCCACCCTTCTCTTCCCCCAAACCTTATTTGTAATGTGAGATTTGAAGAACTGGATATTTGTTTTTATGCTTCAGGAGGCAGAAAGAAAAGCTGAAGAGGAGCGTATCCGAACAGAGAACATACTGAAGGGCAATCCCTTGTTAGCAAACCGCATTCAGGTGCAGGACAAGACAGATTTTAAAGTGAAAAGAAGGTAAACAGTGGTCATCTCTGTCTACAAATTTGCACATTAGTTTTTGCATGTACGTTCCACAATGAACAGTATGATGGTTTCTGTACCACGTGTGGGTCTCTTTATGCAAAAGTGCAGCTGTAACATAAACAAGGTATCCGGATCATAAATATACCAAATATGGTAGACACCACCTGCTTGTAAATTATGGGGTGAGGTTGCATGGCATTGTGTGCCCCTTAGTTATAAAGTGTACTTGCCTTTATGTATTTTGTGCACCTTTACCTGTGGAGAAAACCCTAAAGACTCCACTGGTGCATACTTTCTAGGATTTCCTTGGTCTCTGAAACAAGCATAGACGAGCCTTCTAACATACCATACAGCTGCACGATGTGTTTCTTCTGTTTTGCAGGTGGGATGATGATGTTGTGTTTAAAAACTGTGCTAAAGGAGAGGAAGACAAGCGGAATCGTGGCTTCATCAACGACACTCTTCGTTCAGAATTCCACAAAAAATTTATGGAGAAATATGTGAAATAGTGACGATTTCATGTCACGATATTGAGCTCAAGTGGTGTTGAGACTTGTCTCCCTTTTGACTTCTTTTAAGTGCAACATCACTGAACTCTGTATACACAACTGCTAATGCAGTCATACATTAAGTTGAACGACTAGAGCAAAAGGAGAAAGATAAGAAGAAAGGCTTGAAAGAACGTTGGGAGGCACCTGAGAAGACTGATAAATGTCAAGAAAAGGTGCTGTGTGCGGGTGGTTGTGTGTTTGGTTGTATATGAAAGAAAATGGATTGGAGAAGATGGATATGTGTAGATGATGCTGCACACAGTGAAGACAAAGCATTTTTTTTTTTGACTAGTAAAGTTGATTTGTTCCTAACTGGATGTGTTTGGTGGTGAGAGCATGGAGCATGAATGTGCAAGAATTTGAGCAGGTAGTATGACCTTGAATGTTCTCTTGATAAAAAGCTGCATTGCTTCAACGTTTCAAAAACACTGTAATCTCTCCACTTTAGGATGAAAAGTCTGTCTCTTCTCTCACACATGCACGTGCATGTGCATCCACACACAAGTACAATACTGCAAATGCTGTTGGGCAAGAATAATATTTTCTGTTTTCAATCCTTATTTCAGGATTAATAAATTAACGGCTGTGGCAGATCAAAACATGGTACAAAGTGTTGTGAATTTGCATTTATTTGATTGTGGCTAAATGTTATAACCGTGACTACTGCTTTGAGTTTGTGACCTAAGACCATTATTTCAACTCCCTAGTAACATGGTATCTGCCTAAAAAGTTCAGTCTTTTACTATATTTAAATCATAAAATACCTTCACAAATTTCTCATTATGCATGGTTAATGGTTATGATATTGCTAAAGGAGAAAATCACAAGAACTTCTGCCCCTCTAACCCTTGTTAACAGGATGTACAAGTATCTTTCAGCTCGTAAATCAAGCCTTAAAACTTTCCACATTTTTACTTCAGAGGAAAGGCCGAGGTCAAAAGACTGCAATACCTTCATCAGCATGAACAGGGAAACCATATGTAATAGTGGCGAGAGGCATAGCACCTATCCGAGGGCACGGGGCGAGTGTTGTCTGTAATGAGAGCACCACAACCACATCCCCACAAGAAAGGGATTATGAGGACAGGGTGTATATCCCTGCAGTAGACCAGGTTGTATCTCAGCCAGCACTCATTCCATGGCAGAATGGAGAAAGTTACAGCTGGCTGATTGCACTTTGTGGTGTGTGATAGCACGTGGAGGCAGGTAGGACAATAGCGGCTGGCAATGCAGACATGAATCCTGCAGAAATGACTATTTATGGGCAAACAGGACAAACTAAAAATGAGAGATTGTGTGTTGCACCTCCAAGTACTGGAGGAGGATGGGACATGGCGGTGGCAACTGGTCATCCTGCCATCACACTGACAGGATGCCTTGGGAGGGGTATACAAAGACCTGCTTCTTGGACAATGCCATGCACTACATTTCTTCCGACTCTTCTTGAAAAGAGACATCGAGCGGCGAATAAACAGCTGCAAGAGATGCACCAAGCGAGGTGCCAGAACAGAGAAAGCTCTCATGCAAAGCGTCGTGACATTGCCCATAGGACCAGTATATGCACTTCAAAGTTGGTAGTTTGAAGCACTTTTCAAGTCTTGAACCAGCCCAGAACCGGTCCTGATCTTAAGAAAGGGGTGAACGTGTATGGGAGGTTTGCTGGAAAACATAGCAGACCAGCAATGCTTCAGCTTTTGGTTTTTCCATATCTCTCACTTCAAATGCAGTGGCAGAAATAAACCCTCTCCGTTACAAACTGCTGGGTTGGCTCTTTTCCTTGTGTAAAGGTTACACAAAATAATAATGAAAGTCAAAATTTACTTGAAGTAAGCCAACTTTGATCCTGAATAGCCTGTAAACGGTACATGTTCTGTAGCAGTCGGGTAGGGATCAGAGATCTACCAGGACCAACTATGCTTGCAAGACACGATTCTCATGCAGTACCCATTATATTTAACAATTTTTGTTCAAATTCATAGCCAGTGGTGTAGGTAAAAGACATACATGAAATTTTAAAAAATGAGTCCATTCTGTCATTTGCGCAATACGATTAAAAGTCAGCTCCTTTCAAGAAGCAACTGGAAATCCCAACCCTTTCAAACAGTGATATAGTCTACACATCAGCTTCATAGGTAATATAAACTGAATGAAACCTATTTTATGTGCAGCCTTTCAAAGTAAAAATAACTTTTGGTCATGCATGAGAAGTTAGATTTCTCTTCTCATACTGTTCTGTTGTTGTAGGCCGTTATCCGCTGTATATTTTCAATTATTTACACCTCACAAACATTTAGTTAGCTGTGCACATCCAAATTTCTGTCTTTCTGACAGTGCCTCATGAAATCTGAAATGAATTTCTCTTCTTTAAAAATTCTAAAAGAGGAGATAAAGGATGTCCCATGGCTTCGGGGGGAATTTGTTTAAGTTGAAAGGAGCTGAGTTGTTTGAGACCAACACTTTTCTGTGGGCCAGCATCTTGAAGGCGGTGTCCATCTCCTCTCTGTTGCTGCCTTACCTTCCCTAACAAATGAGGTCATGTACCCATTCGTGGCTGAGTGAACTGGGGCAGAGATTGTGGAAGACTGTTGCAGTATACAGATATATAACAGTCTGCGGCCCAACGTTTGGGTTCGGAGGCTTGCAACCACTCGACCATCTGCATCCCTTTGAAAGCTGTACAATTAGAATATTAATATTCTGTCCTCGTCCCTTACTTTCTCATTTCTTGTCCTTCCCTACCTCCCTGTTTGCCTCGATCTTTACCTGTTCATCTCAGTTTTGTTCTACCCCTCTTTCTTTCTCATATACCAACTTTTTCTTCTTTTGTGTGTGTGGGGGGGGGGGGGTCGCATGTAGGCTTTTTTTCTTTGGATGGCATTGGATCATAATTCCAAAATCAAATTTTTATCTCTTCTTTTGCTTTTTTTTTTATATACGTGTTAAAAATCATATCTCTCTCTCTATATATATATATACCTTGAACATTCTCAGATAACTTTGCTGAAGACTGAAAACTGTATTAGTATTACTGCACAATTCTCAGCATATTCTCTTTGTTATTCACTCGCACATCGGTACTGATTTTGTGTCCATAGGGTATAATGAATAAAAAGTTTTTTCAAAGGTTGTTGAAAGTTATCTAGTGGTGTTTTTTTTAATTAATTTCGCTGAGCTTTACGTAGACATGCAAGATGCAATGATGCATGTGGAAACATTATTTAAAAGATTAAATATATATGTATACTTCCTAGTAAGGAGTATATCATCTTTGATGATTTCGGGAGATTACAAGTGGGAATGTCGCCGAGTAACCAGTCTTTTTTAATCTTACGTTGTATGGTATTGATTGGCAAGGTACTGCCTACTGGTAACAAACTATAAATTACATTGGGTGATTGGCCTCTCTTGTCAGATCTGTTTGATGGCTGAACAGAGGAACAACTAATGATTTCAAACGACAACAATCGGAGTATAATTTATCTGTATTTTCATCCAAATTAACAAGGAATGGCTGGTTTCTGAAATCATTATTAACAGCGATAAACTTCTTTGCTTATACAATACTCGTCGTATTCAGTAGTAGTGTTTCTTATGTCCAGATTCGTTCGTGACTGACCAGAAAAGCAAAAACAATGGTTCATTATTTGAGGTGATTGGTCTCCCCTTCCCGCCAAGGCTTCTGGGGCCAGTGGGAGTGTTGTGACAATGATATTGCAGTGATGTAACTTTCCTCTGCAGTTTTTCGTAGTTCTTATATTTCGTAATCTCTGGTAGTTCCTTATGGTCAAGTCGACCAGCCAAGTTAGTCCACCTTGTGAATCAAGATCCACTAATGAGGTCTTCGAATACAACCAAATTAATTTGACCAATCCCTGCCGTCGTAGTAAATCTGTTGCTTTCGCGACTCGAGGTGTATTTTCCCTCAATATCGGAGAGTTCAAAAGCAGCTACATCTCAACCTCTAATCTGTCAGAAGTTGAGCTTGGTAGAGCATATAGACCAGAAAGAGGTATAATGTTTTACTGCTATTCTCTGTGGTAATTTGTAAAGACCACAAAGAGCTAACACAGTAAGCAGGATGGATTTAATAAAAATGACAGTATACACATACAACATACATTCCTCTTCTACTGCATTTGATTATTGACCATAGACAATAAGACATGCCATGCTTATAATAATCCAATGCTATTAAAGTATTAAGTATAATATTATTTATTAGTATGAGAGAAAAAGCTAATCACTAAACCTTAGTGCTTCATGTGTGCGCACTATAATATAGGTTAAAAACGAAACAAGATTCATTCAAAACGAAGTTTAGAAATATTTTTACAATACAATGAAAAAGTTTACTTTTTAAAGCTACCCCAACCTTCCACTAGACTACTAGACCACTGAGGGGGTCACTCGACAACCAGGATATTAAAATTATTATTAGATTATAATAATAATGTATAGTAGTCAGGGTTCTGATAACATGAAATCATATTATCATGCACAGAAATTAGAACTAAAAAGATTGCACAATCTGCAGACATGTCTGTACCCGTGGCTTTTAGGGAATGCAAATTTTTTTAAAAAATCCAATATATATATATATAGCAATCCCTGTTTGGAATATTTCTTGTCAAGGGATCCTCAGTATCTCCAAGCTGATAGTCTGAGGAAACTTCAGTTCAGGTGATGGGGAACCCTGCTAGTGTTAACAATAGTATTAATACAGAGAACACTTAGATTTCAACTAATTCCAGTACTTTGTAACTTATCATATAATGGCAGTTACCTGGAGCCAACAGAATTCCTTTGCAGTCAATAAGGGACCAGTTCCGCAACAAGTTTGTTAAATATTGTCAGTAATTAAGAATTTAAATTTTAAGTGTAATGTCCAGCAAGTTTATTTTTCCTCCACAAAACTGTGCCAGCAGTATTCAGTAGATGCAGTCAAACCAAAATGACAAGACAGAAAACAGTTGACAAAGTTGGCATGGAGTAGGTGATCTTCCTATATCATTAACTTTTGCCACCTCTCACTGTTGTTCACTCTGTTGCTTGCTTTTGGTTGTCCAGCAACAGTCTGTGGAATGTTGAAGTCAGCTTTATCAAGTCTGCTTCTGAGATGTCAATATCTTGGTTTCACCCAGCTGTTGCATAGCAAACGACAACTTCGACTGTGCCATGACAATGGTGGCCGAGGAGGACCCATATCAAAACCTCCTAAAACCAAAACCAAAAAAAAAGAGTTGTGCACCTTAGACAACAGGGATGCAAATGGAGAAGCTACAAGTGTGGTGCGTCTTTTTTTTTAATTAAAAGAAAATTTTACAGATAAGTTCAGATTTTAGGACCAATGCCCTCCACAACTTTTGTTGAACAAAAAAATGAAGGATGTTGTTCCTTATACTTTCTGTCAAATAACAGTAAGTTGAGTTCACACAGTTTGCTTTCATTAGTTTCATGCTTACACCATGTCAATCATGTAAAAATTACAAATTGTTGACTTATAATTATGCTTGTATTTTCTGAGATTCATGAGATTGAGAAAAATAAGACTTCAGTTTGTGATTGTGTGTTTCAGTATATTGTGGTAAATATTTTCTGCATGTAACAGCGGAAATATTTTGATCTCCGTATATCATAAATATGTAAATATTTTCAGTACACTGATCTGGGCTGCTAGTAAGCTATTTTTCAGGTGAAAAGTTTGATAATTACACTGAATGAAGTGGCAAAAATCTTGCGCAAATTATGTCTGTGCCAGTGCACGTGTGTATATATTTATGTGTGTGTGTGTGTATTTTATTTTGCATTTTATTGTAAGCCTATAAAACAAAACAATTACTGGTATTCACAGATTGTGGGACAGCTGAATGACATAATTTCAGGACGAGTGTCTGCAGACAGACTCAAAGTACTTGGCGAATTTCTGCGACGCTTAGACGCACTTGTTGAAGTTGGATGCACCCACGATGAAGTATGGAGCAATCCTGACATTCTAAAGCTGACAGAGCAAGAGGTTTTGCAGAGAGCTGGAATCTTAAAGGTGAAAAGAATTTGTAATCCATAGTATAGAGCACCCCACCCCACCCGCCAAATTTGATTCTCCATTTTAATCTCCTTAAATGTTTAACTCTGTGGAAGTTTTTGTGTGATATAAATATGGTTGGAATATGTACATTTTAATCTTTCTTTCTTCTAGTTCTACATTCTCTTTCAACTATTTCCAGTTATATTTTGTATTTAGATTAATAATGACATTGTTTGTTTTAGAGTGTGAATTCTGATTTCTGCTGTGTTGAATATATTTCTTTTGTAATTCCAAACTTGTCTGTGCTAGAAAGAAGACTGGAGTCAAACAATTTCTTCAGTTTTTGAATGTATTTTTCTTTTGTTTTATGGCACTGCAGGGAATGGGGCAGTCAACTATCTCTGCTGATTTGCTGTTGATCGTTGGTTCAAGAAAACCAGAAAAGGTTCACACTGTCTTAGAAAAGAGAGAGAAGATAAAACAGTTTCTCTGCAAAGTGTTGGACTGCTCTGATTCTGAGCTCAAGGTTCTTGAAGAAAAACATAGTCTTTTCAAGAAACTGTATGTGCGCAGGATGGAGGATCTGAAGGAGAAAGTGAGGATTTTGCAACAGTATTCTGTTGGCCCCAAGGATCTTCAGGAATCACCAGAGATTCTCAATGTCAGAAGGTCAACGCTTTTGACTCGCATGCGCATGTTTCAAAAGCTGAGGGAGGAGGGGAAAATTTTTTTTCAGAAATGGCCTTTAAATATACTAGCTGCTCGAAAATGCACATTCAATTTAAGATTAGAACAAGCTTTGGACAAGCGTAGGGAAATTGATGGAACTCCTCTGAGTTATGCTTCTTTGGCCAGCTTATTGGGTTTGATGGAAAAGGATCTTCACGATGTAATCGTCAACATCCGGATTTTCTCTGTCTCCACTGCATACAACAAGATCCAATACCTACTTAGTGAAGGGCTGCATGCTCAGGAAATACTCAACCACATCTACATCATTAGGCACCGTAAGAGCAAGCTTGAAGCTGCCTTGAAAATGTGCCATGATCTGGGCTTCAAGAAACCACCCATGCCCCTTTTCCTCAGTTTCTTGCGCACTGGGCAGCTGCCAAAAACTTCCGGCTGCAAGTTCCGTCAGCGCCATTACCTTTGCACTCTTCTGGGCTTAGATCCTCTACAGTTTACACACCCGGACTCTCTCAGACCTGTATGGGCAGCTGAGAGATTGCTGATCAAGCGCAATTTTGACTTTCTGGCATCTGAGGGGTTCAGCGTCAACGACCTTCTGAGCTGCATCACTATTCTGGCCCATGATAACAATATCCTTCGAGAGTATTATCAGCAGCTGTGGCAGAGACCTGATGTAGAGCCTTTTGCTGGGCTTGATGTGTGGAAAGACAAGAAGCGCACTCTTAATCTTTTACAGTATGTTCTTGAGAAAGACATGAATTTTTCATCCCAGGCATTTGATGCTTTTATTGAACTGGGTCACGAATCGCATACAGAACATAATGTAGAAAAGACTGAATCTAAGCAGGAGTAAGGATCGTGATCTTAATGCTTAGCCTGGCTGAAAAGAATAGATGGGACACTCCATTCAGTGCAGTTACCAGGAAGTGCAGTAATTTCAGGGCCTAGCGTTATATGCCAAAAGGCATATTAATGATGACCAGGATCCAAAAATATGCCAAATGCAGTATCGCCTATGCTGGAATGGCGATGAGCCTATTTCCAATAGCTTTATTTTGTTCTAAAACAGTTCTCATATCCTGCTCATTGTCATTCTGTACAAGTTGCAAGCAGTTCCATGGCTTTATCTTGAGCACATTGCGCTAACAACAGTGACTAGAAGCTCCAGTTCACTGAAGCCAATCAAATGCTGAGCTTTATTTCTGAGGCTTTTCCAGGGATGGGGCGGGGGGGGGGGGATGTTTCAGGAGGAGGGGCGATTTAGGGTAAGGGGTGGGGGTGGTTGTGACGGAAGGGGGATTATACGCAATGTGATCTTCCAGGAAATCAGAACATTTTCAGTGATGACCCTGTGAGATTAAAATATTTGATGTAAGACTGTATTTGATGGGCTGCAGTGAATCACAGCTTTTACAAGGTCGTTCATGGAAGTGGGACCAGTTAGATTGGATTTCAAAGCAGTCATTGAGGTGGAAAAGAAGCCAGTCACTGTCAAATAGTGCTAATTCAGAGATGAGAATTATCAGGAAATTTCCTGATTGCAGGAAATTTGGAAGCTCCCTGGACAGTTCTTGAGAACGTGCAAATCCAAATCCACTGTGAACATTTTGAGGTGTATATTTATATATAGGTGGCTCAGAGACTTGTGGCTGATCTGTAATTTTTTTTCTACATTTTCATCTGTGGAGAGAGGGTGTGTGTGTGTGTGCATGCATGTGACTTTTTCTTATTATTGTCCTTCCATTATTAGTAGGTAAATGATGACTGAGTGACTGAATGGTACTCATGTTAAAAAAATGTTTTTGCCTGCACCATTGTGATTGTTATGCCACTGAAAACACAAATCACACAAATGTTTTTAAATTATGAAAAGGCCACAAATTTTCATAACTAAATTAAGCAAGATTATTCTCATGATTTGTGGTACAAACTCTTGCCACTATCCAGCAATTTTCAAGAATTTATAGTTTTAATGAAGTAGAAAAAAATTCAAGAAGAAAAAGCATAGATTTAAACAAATCATAGCGTTCTTAAAAAAATACAGCCACAGTGCTGCAAACACTGCATTTTTCACTGTATTTTCAAATTTGTGTTTCTGTAGGTAAGGCTGATTTGGATTGCAGGATTTGTTTGGTTTTTTTTTTGAAAGCATCTGTGAAATGTAAGCTGAGATGATTTTTAAAAATTGTTAGAGTGTACAAATTATGTGCCTTTGAGAACGTTTCCATATTAATGATCTGTGTGAGCACAAGAGTGTACATTAAACTAAGCATTGTAAATACATATTACTGTTGATGAATTGTTTAAGCAAGGCATTTTCGCATGTCTGTGGGCATTGCTTGCATTTTCTGTTCATGTCTGTACACTGTGTTACATGGTTGAGGGGAACTACTATCAGTCTTTGAGCTTCAGGCAATGAGCTGTTTCATAATATTTTGTAGTGCATGAAATGCTGTGGATGCTTCAGTGATTTTCCTTTTTGCTTCTTTTGCTTGCTTCTGTGCCAAGAGAAGTTGGTTACTATGTTAGTTTTCTAGAGTAGGATTTCCAAGTGTCAAATGACTAGTATGAGTATAGCATACCTTCTCCCCCTCCATGGAGTGGGGCGAGGGTGCAAAAGAGTGTGTGGAGGGTGGTTCGTAAAAGACTTTAAGTGTCAGGGTTGAGGGATATCCTGGCACCTTGGGCAGGTTTTACAGCACCTTGGAAAGCTAGCCTTTAGGTATGGCAAATCAAGCAAAAAATAGATCAGTTGACACTTATGTGACAACTTACAGAGGCTCAAAAATGGCAAAGTAATATATACTCTGTGTAGAGGTTTCACTCAAAAGATATGCTCTACTGAAATAGACTTCAATGAACAATCCGAAAGAATTGTGGACTATTTCCTGGGCCTTAACTATCCACATGATCTACACTCTGGTAAACAAAAACCCACCGCACACCAAGCATACTCACACTCCAGCCCATCTGTAACACCAAAGACAGAGCCTTGCCCCATTGCTGTACTCAGAGGTGGTTTTACCCACCACCCACATAACCTGGCTGTATGTAAAAGCCTTCTCTCCACCTGGCACCTACCAACCAAATCAGAAACACACCTCTTCAACAAACCCCTTGTCCTGGCATCTAGGCATGATAAATAGCTACAAGATCTTCTGGTTCAGTCCAAACTGAAAACGTCCACCTCTTCTCCTCTATCCTCCGGAACCACCCCATGCAACATTGCCCGTTGTCACAAATGTCCGCAACCCCCACCCTTTCCTTTCCTCCACTCAACTGGCTGAAGGTTTTGTCACCATTGATTGGCAGCATGGTGTCTTCACATGGTAGCTAGCTTTTTCTCTTAACGCATCATTTCTTGTGCTTGCTGCACACAACTACCGTTAAGAGGATGACATATGCGTAGGCAGAGATGTTATCACTGTATTACTTTATGATTTCATAATATTTTACTGCACACTATGGCCTGAGTCCCCATCCACCTACAATCTCCCCACAACACAAAGAATCACAGGCTCCATAATACAGTGAACAAAAAAGAGATTATTTACAGACAGGAAGTATTTACAGAATAAAAAAATCTGATCCAACAGTCCAATGATATGATCATTTGTCCACAAGGAAAAGGAAGTCTGGCAATAAGTTGATTACGCATTTGGTTTTTCAGACAAGTGGAAAAAAAGAGTGTGCAGTACACCCTCTCCACCTCCCCGAATCATTAATGAGTCACTCGTCCACAACACAGTGTACTGTTGATTTGTTCCATACCTGAACAACTTGCAATATTAGATGGTCTAGTATTTCACCAAAGAGTTGTCCACCCTGGCATGCTCCTAATATGCAACTTGAAGCTGCCTTCACCCCTAGTACAATCTCAGGGGGTTTTACTACATAAATAGTCCCACAGACGGGTTTATCTGTCTGAGGGACTACATTTCTAGCCCTACCCACAAGCCTTTTCCCAAGTTAGAGGGGAAGCAACTCTTGGTAATCTGGTAACCTCGAGATGGTTACACTGGCATCCTTGTTCTACTCAGATCTAATTTTGGAAGGATTTGTATACAGGTCAGGCATAACTACTGCATTTTCCCATGCAGGAAAACTTCATAATCAACAAATCCATTTTTAGTTTAAGAGGGAGAAAAAAAGGTCAAGCCTGTTAAATAAGTGAACAAATTTTACCATTTACAATTTATACAATTTATATGTAGAAGAAAAAAATTGTAACAAATGCACACATATGACTGTCTGAGTATCCGCTGACTGTGGTGACAGAAATAGACTTATGACACCATGTCTGAAATGTTGAATGTATCACGGTACTTTGACACTCAGAGTAAAATGTGCAGTTTAAACGTACATCACTTTGTAGCTTAACATTATCCAGACCAAATGTAAAATTTTAGATAACTCCCACCAAATCCTCTTGTGATAATCAGTTATCTTGCATGAGTATTAGGAACAGCAATTAGTCTGAAGCACTAACCCTGATCATGGAATTTTGCTTAATAGAATCTCTTTCTTTGCGAGGCAAGTAATGGTAAGCTCTTTTTCTGTCTTCATCACGGAGGTTAATATTTGCCTCGCTGTCCATTAAAGCTTCCAAATTCTTCATGTGCCTTGCTTTTGCAGCAATGTGAAGGGGTGTTGAAAACCTCTTATTTGGTACATTGACATCCGCTCCGTGTTGAGTCAAAAGGTTGATAATGATGTGATCGTCATGGTAATGGCATGCCACATGCAGAGGTGTGTTGCAGCTGTGGTTCATGGCATGGACATCAACAGGTGTTGTCCTGAGATACCTGGCCACAAGCTCAGAGTTTCCAGCAGCTCCACAAGCAGCATGGAGAAGAGAGTTTCCCAACATATCTCTGAATCTGGCATCTTCCTCGGCACCATGCTGGAGAAGTAAATGAACAAGACCCATGTTTCCACTAGCCACTGCCAGAAACAAGGGGGTCTCGCCATACTCATTTGTGGCATTGATGAAACGGCTAGCACCTATGCCTGCATCACTCAGGAAAAGTTGAACAACATTTTCTTTTCCGTTGCAGCATGCCTCGTGGAGAGGTGTGTTTCCAATAGATGATTCAGAAAATGTGATACCCACCTGTAGAAATTTGTTCACAATTTCAGTATAACCAAAGAAAGCACTAACGTGTAGAGGTGACCGACCCATGCTGTCTTTGACTTCTAGGATTGCTGGATATTTCTCCATCAGCAGGTTAACTGTCTCTATGTTATTGCACATGGCTGCTATGTGCAGTAGAGGTAAACTGACTGAAACACTTCTTTTCACTTCCACCGAAGGCATGCAAGGCATAGCCTCATTAATTTCAATGCATTTGCCACCTGGTAACTGATGCAGGTGTTCACAATCAGCACCAAAGGCTCTCAAAAGATCCAGGTGTCTTTTCCAGGACTCGTTTAAACAATCCTCTTCGCCAGGCAGTGGTAAGTTTACAATGCTGTCTGATCCTGTGCCACCCCCCAGGGAGTAGCAGCCTTGAAGGAGAGTTTCAGGTCCATCCCCAGTGCTCGTCTTCCAGTATTTCAGAAGCATTTCTAAGCAATCTCTTTTACCTTCCAAGACACAGCATAGAATCACCGCTGCAGTTAGGCCCTTGATACTTTGTGTTTGCATGTTTTTATATTTCTTAATAAGAACTGTCTTGAACACCCATTTGGTTAAAAACGCAGAAGAGTTCCAAACAGACCAGTATAAAAGGGTCTGACCATGGATTCTGTCAGTGTTATGCAGTATCTTCACCAGCTGATTGTCTGTCGCCATTTTCTTCAAGTCTTCGGCAAACTGGAATGCCTGGAGTGCCCTGTGCTGACAAGCTTTCACCATTTCTTCTGAGTTTTCAAGTCCAGAAAACAGCCTTCTGACCAGTTGACAATATGCTGTCTGGCGGGTTCTCTTTGCAGCGTTTTCATCAGAGCCAACTCTCTCAATGATCAGATCGCGTGGCCATTGAGGCCTGTGGCTGGGTTTCTCTCCAGCCGGTGGAACATTGCATCTCTGCACAAGAAACTTCCAGTCTACAACTTGAATCAGTACTGCAGGGTCGTCCCTGCCTATGGCCAGAGCTACTCCATTGTATGCATGTCTGTTTGCAAATGACCGAATTTCTCTATTTACCAACACACCTACAAACTGTTTTAGAATGTTTCGAAGAATGCATCTACTTAATTTAGGGAATCCAAGCTGTTCACACTGCTTAGATATGATGCTTCCATCAGAAATGTCATCCATATTTATACCCTTCAACAGTAGGCAAAAAGAAGCAACAAGCTCCACTTTCTTAGAGCAGTCAAGCTTCATAAGTCTCCAAAAGAAATCGTAGTACATGACAGAGGGGTGCTGAAAAATTTCGTCGATGGCCACATCATCCAGATTCTCCACCCACCTCCTACAGCATCCGACGAACAGCTCCCCACTTTCATCATGGCAAATAATTTGCGATATCCTGTTTTCAAACTCCTTAACACGCTTCCTTTTACTTTTCAAATGCCTGACAAGGATTTCTCTTTTCTGGTCTTTAGTGGGTTCTCCTATACAAACGCATGCCTGATGATCAAAAAAAGTACATTTTCTGCTGTTCAGCTCCTGGAATATATGAGGGCATACTGTGAAGATGAGGACCATGTTTTGACTTCTGCAGCATTCTGACATCATGTCTAGGTGCTTCTCCCATCTTTCAAAGTGCTTATTGTTAAATGAATATTCGCCAAATAAATGCTGCAGTAGAAGGACTTGTCGATTCCCTCTAGTCACATGGGTTTCCCAGAGTTTAGCAGTTTTCACAATCATACATGAATATCCTTTATCCTCTAAGTTTCTCATCACCGCTCGTGCAACCGTTTGTTTGCCTGACCCAGGGGGCCCCACCAAGAAGACCTTTCCATTCCCATCCTTAATCATGTCAAGTGCATCATCGAAGGCCTGAGTAGGGACAAACACTTCGAAATCAATCTTTATCTCGCACTGGGTTTGGTCTGAAATAAAAGGACAAATACATTAAAATCTAGTCATTAGTGCTAAAAGGTATATGTCCTAGTGAACCTGTGATGAGCCCCTCATGGCCAAGGGCAGTCTAGCATATGCAGGATTTGTGTATGTGCAGATGCATGCATGTAAGTGTGTGTTAACAGTCATAAAAACCCAATCCTTTCCTGCAGAGTTTTAGTTTTCTTTCTCACATGATCGTTCAACAATCTTCTAGGATCAGAATATGATGCAAGAGAAGGTAATCCATGTGCCCATAGTTTCAAAGCATTAGGCTACCCCAACTTAATTTTTTTTTTATATATATATAGAAGGGTATTGCCAGTGACCTCAACAGCTATGATAATTTCTAAACTCTCTTGCTGAGAGTCTGTGGAGGCCTATCTTTAGAACTGGTTTATTCTTAAAATTTGTTACAAAGTAATTTCAAGGCATTTCTTAACCAGATGAATGTGACCCTTGGTCCACCTAATCTGGCTGTATGTACATGTACGGTAAACTACAGTACACATCTGTTCGCTTAAACACCTTATTAAGCCGATATTAAACTAACCAATGATGGCTGGAGGTACACAGTGCTGCACTACTGAGAACAGTTCCCGAGGCTGCATCTTGGTTGCTGAAACATAACACAGTATTTCACTCACACAGAATGTAATTGTTGATGTTTGTACATCTGCATGCAGTTTAGCAAAATCATCTGACACATGAACCACTATGGTATGGACAAAAAGGAAAGTGTTTCAGCTATTATAATTTCTAAGTCAAACTTCCGTTTCATTAGATTTTAAAATATACATATAGATATTTATAAATTGTAACATGTATTGTCATTTTAATGGTACATTAAAAAGCTTTTTGTTCTCAATGCCAAATGAAGATGAGGGGCATGTGCTTGTATGTGTTTGTAATTTGAGTATGTGCAGATTTGTGTGCAAATTGTGCATTATTTTAATTTTGTGTACACATGTATCTGCCTGTATGTGTATGTACACCCGCATACATGTGTATGTGTGTATGCATATATGCTGTCTGCTAGTAGCTAGAGATTTACCTGCTATGTTTACAACAGCAGCAGCAGAACAGACTCCCTGTATATACTGTTTTGAATCATCTTCTTCAGTTTCATCATCATTGCCCTCATCATCGTTATCATCATCTTCATCATCATCATTGTCACTATCACTGGTATATTTGTCCACTACAACAGACGAGGGACCCGCGAACTTTGCAGGTGAGGAAGGAACTTGTACAGAAAGTGGATGCACGTCAGGAGGATTTACTTGGGGTGTCGGTGCATACACACCCTCATTTGGTGCACGTGCACTAGCATCTGCACCTATAAGGCGATTCTGATACTGAAATTCAGTGGTCTGGTATTTTGACTGGATGCCGTCAACAGACCCCATGGCACAGGACCGTTCTGCCTCCGAATGGAAGACGTCCTCTCTGATTCCTGAAGATGACTTGGAAATGTTCTGAACACCACTGGTAACGATTTGGTTATTTGAAAACTGTCTATCGCCACAGACACCTTTTTTATTGTCATCATTGCTGTGCTGTGAGGTAAGGCTGAGGGTAAGACTGTCTTGTAACATATCGTCTAGCGCTTCTGCAAGTCCTTCGCCAGAATCGGCAACAACGTCACTTCCTGTCAGTGATGCACATGCAGACGCTTGTCTCGACAATCTGTCTCCACCGTGCCGAGGAAAATGCGGCCCATCTTCTGCCCAAGCAGCGACTCTTGCCCCTTGACTCTGGGTGCTAGAAAGTTCTCGATGGACAGATCTAGGGTGCTCAAGGCTACCATGCACGGAGCGTTCCACGCTCTCTTCTCTCAAATTCATGCGGCGGTTTTCACAAGAGTCTTTCACCATGTTCCAGAACGTGCTGGTATTCAATGCTGGCAGTGAACTGTTACCTACTTCAGCGCCTAGAGCTGTCTCTCTCGGTACAAAAGATTCCATCACTGTGTTTTCCTGTTTATTTATTTCACCCTGACCTACATGCAGACGAGCGGAACTTCCCGCCAGAACGGTAGCTTCGTAATTGTTGCCTCCAAATTCGTCTGCATCCTCTCCGTGATCGAAACACATGAGATTGAAGTCTTCAGCTCCGTATTCAGCATCGTAATCATCAATGTACACATCGCCGTAATCACAACAGTCGTCCTCATAGCCACTAAGACCGAAATTGTTGACGTAAGCCATACTCATACTGTGCACATCAAAACGCCACTTCAAGCAGTTAAGCGTGTAACCATCTCGTATATGAGGATTAAACCACAGATCGAGTCACTCATCGAAACATTTCGAAAAAATTGTCTGCCTGAGAAGCGTTCTTGTGAGCCTAACAGTGAAACAAAAGTAAAACTTCCACAGTATAGGACACGTCAGGTCTTCCATCTTGCGCTACGCGCATTAAAGAATTTTTGGGTACGTGCATAGGTCACAAAAGTCTGCATTTAAGCGATAAGAATGTTATGTAGATGCTTATATGAGATCACGAAAAAAATATTTGATATTCTGATTCCTGATATGGTAAATTTGTGGAATAAGTGTGTGGAGTATAGAACTAGTTTCTATCGCGAAAGCAGAAAGCTGTAACAAGAACTAAAGCAAAACCAAAAGTAACTGGGGATTCCCCAACACACTAACACCAAAAGCGCGCTCGCTGGCGCAGTGGCTTTGTATACTGCTCAAAAGAATCGAAAGACTAGCTGCACTTCGGCAGGCAAGTCACGGACATTTGTAATTTGCAAGAACACAACATCCAACCCAGTATACATGGATGCACCTTGTTTCATGCTGCAACAGAATGTTCGTGTGCATAGTATTCAGTGCTGGCGTGATCGTGCACACCACAGGATGCAGCCAAGACACCAGACAATATGTGCAAATCAACTGCAGGTGACAAAGACTAGTGGGAATCTCCGTAAATCTGGCGTTGGTGATGCTGGGAGTTACATTAAGAAGTACAGTTCAGATTCACTGTGACTATTGGTTTGTGTTCTGGCAAAACGTAGCGCATGTATTTCGCCACAACAGTGATATGAGTGGGGGGGGGGTCTTGTTTTTTCACCTGTTTAAATAGGATTATATTCTCTGCAGGTAACCCGTATAAAGTTTCCCTTCCTCTTTCATTTGCACTTTAAATAAAATATTCTAGTCTTTTTATGTCTTTCAAAACGATCTCGTCTTCTGAACTGATTTTTACAAACTTAATTGTTGTGCACTTCCAGATAGCCTTGACCGCCTCGGTGGTCTAGTGGTTAAGGCGTCCGCTTCCGAGGCGGGAGGTCGGTGGTTCGCATCCCGGCCAAGTCTAAAACTGGCAGTCTAGTAGCTGCCCTGCCAGACGCCTGGCACTAAAGGGAACAGTACTAGGACTGGTTGGCCCGGTGTCAGTATGATGTGACTGGGTGGGACTGAGGCCCGTGTTGCGCCATCAGTCCCACGTGTGGCAGCACGTAAACTTTGTCTAAGCAACACCGTCCTGATATGCACATAGTGTGCGACTGGACGTTAAGCAACAAATACCCCCCCCCCCCCCCCCC
>SMGT01016923.1:24228-41890 GCA_004794575.1 Lanistes nyassanus | reverse complement strand
CCCCCCCCCCCGCGCCCCTCCAGATATCCTTGAATACCGTTATCAACTGTAAAATTAGTTCCCCCCCAACCCCCCCCTCATACTCAAAAATTATAATCCCCCCCTTCCTCCCTTAAAAAAGGGGGGAGACGCATTGTACATTTTCTTTGCATCCAAAATGACGACGTAGATATGGGTAACCTGTGTGCCATATTTCAGAGCTGTGTAGCGAACTATACATAATTTAATGTACAGTTACCTACTCCTGAACAAGTTGTTCTGTAAAGTATTTCCGTATCAAGGGATAAAAGTCCAGGGGAAAATCCACAGGGCTAAGGGTAAATCAGTTCCCCTTTCCCCACGCAGTGCCCAAAGGCATAATTGATGCCAGATGGAAGCGTAAGTATTTCTAAGTAAGTCAGCTAACAATTTAATACGCCCAACAACCTTTTCTCTCACGCGCGTACGCCCGCATGCGCACCAGCCTGTTTTCCACGCACCTGCAGTTGATCAGTTTATGTAGTGGTATGTGTTTTTTTTTTTAAACCTACTGCATAAATCAAAGTGGAAATGTTATCTGTTGGAAGGATCTTTTTTGTTTTATTCCAATTAACATTTTCTGCAAACCGCACAGAATGAAAACAGATCTAAATAACATGCAAGGTTCAAAACCTTAAAAAAAAGGAAAGCTCATGTACTCGAATGACCTTGCTCCATGTACACCTTTATGGTGATAAACTGATCAGAACAGCTGGAGAACAAGTTCGAGAGTTTGGAACATGTCTTAACAAGGTCTTGGACCAAAATAATTTCCTTTAGTTCACAAAATACCTCTCAGTTATTTACACACTTATAAAGAGTTACCCTAAACAAGACACTGCGTGCCTGCCTGAGGTGTTTAATTAGTCAGAGGCACTCAGTCTGAAGAGCTGTTAAACACGGCACCTCTCATCTTAAGGTAAGTAGTGGTAGGGTCGCTTTCTGTCAATGTCAGGTGAACGAATGTCGGCATCGTTGCCGACAAAAGTATACAAATTCTTCAGCCGTGTTTGCTTTGCAGCTCTGTGAAGGGACGGAGACAAATGACTGTTGAGGGCATTCACATCTCCTCCTCTTTTAATCAGTGTTAACAACAGCGTTGTCGTCGTGGCAGTGGCAGGCTACATGGAGTGGAGTGTTGAGGTTTTCATTCCTCAGGTTGACATCGTCATCTCCAGAAATCTCAGCGCAAGTTCAGTATTGCCAGGAACTCGGCAGGCAGCCGGCAGCAAAGATCGAGTTTTCGAAAATGTCTTGCACATCTTCTCTTGCACTATGCCGGAGAAGTAAACGCACTAGACTAAGGTTTCCACTAGCCACTGCCAGAAACAAGGGGTCTGGCCAGAAACGTTTGCCGCATTTATATAGGGGTTACCAGCTGTTCGTAGATTAGAAAGAAACATATCAACAATCTGTTATTTTCCCTATAGCTAGAGATACCCATCGCAGGCATGCCTGTTTACGAATGACTGACAATCCTCGCTTACCAAAAAATTCACAAAGGACTTGAGACTGTCTCTAAATGAGTATGGATATAATTCTGGGAACCCTAGTAGAATACACTGCTGTGGGACAGAGCTTCCACCATCCCTCTCATTCCATCTCACACCTTTCAAAAGCAGGCAAAAAAGAAGCAACAAGCCTCTCTTTCTTAGACTGAGACAGGTTCATTAACTTCGAAATGAAGTCACAGTACATGACACAGGGACGCTGAAAATTTTCATCGATTTTTGCATCATCAAGGTTTTCTGTCCATCTCTGACAAAAGCCTGGGAACAGTTCATCACTTTGATCGCTTTCTATAATTTTTGATACCCTGTCCTCATAATCACCAACAGCTTTTTTTTTTTTTATACTTTTCAAATGCGTGATAAGCATTTCTTTTTTCTCTTTTTTTCCTGTGAAAACACATGACAGTCTGTCAAAAAAAAGTTAGGTTTCCTTTTGGTTAGCTCCTGGAATACGTGAGGGCATACTGTGAAAAATGAGTTTCATGTTCTCATACTGAGTGCAGTAGGTGGACATCAGTTCTAAATGTTTCTCCCAATTCTCGAACTGTTTATTATTAAATACAAGTTCACCAAATATATGAGGCAGCAGTATGACTTGGTGTTCCCTTCCTATGACATAGCTTTCCCACTGCTCGGCAGACTTCACGATGGCGCATGAGTGACCTTTGTCTTGTGAATTCCGCATCAGTGCTCGTGCACCTGTCTGTTTGCCCGACCCAGGCAGACCAACCAAAATTCCTTTTTTACTCCTATTGCGGTTCCTTATTATGTCAAGCGCATCTTCAAAGGCGGTCGTGGCAACAATCAGTTCCGTCCATCTCCATCTCATGCTGGGTCTGATCTGAAAAAAAAAATACGATCAACTTCTTTAGGCAATCTGAGTGCACTGCTACGAGAACAATGCAATCGAAAGGCACTGTTCTTCGCTGACCAGATCTTTGCATCAATTATCACATCGACAGTCAGTTGACTTAAATACGCAAAATCGCGGCCACATTTTTTTTCCAGAATGTGCTTACTGTTTATGAATGTCTCATGGCAGTGAACTCAAACTGCCTTTGAAAATGTAGGTGATAATGATCAAATTTGATGGATATTGTCTGTAATAACACAACCCTACTTAGCTATACTGACGCAATTTGTCATACGTTAATTATTTTTGTATTCTATACTGTCAGTTCATGCTTTCTTTCTTTATAACGGGTTTTCTATAGCGACATACAGTGCTGGATAAACGCGCAAACTGCGGTTGCTCAAATGAGGGTTTGAAAGTGTTGTCAAAGAATTTTGCCAATGATTGTGCTTAATCACAGGACAATACTCGACAAATTCCCTGGAGGGCGCGGTTTGCACCAATAAAGTTTAAAGTTCTTGCCAGCGTTGTTATTAACGATTCTTGGTGGGTTCATGAGTATAACCTGTCAAGTACTGTATTTTCCCAAAATAAAAAGGAGCGCGTGACTGCCGCTTGGAAATAAAACCAAAGTTAACAACAGATGAACTGAGCCAAGCTACAATTGTGGTATAGACACAGACAGAGTCAACGTTTTGGGGAATTAGCTCTTCGTCAGGACAACACAAACAGATAGAGACAAAATCAGATAAAGACAAGCAACAGGCACTTAGCCGAGTGAAGTCAAATAGGTCGCACCGTGTGGGACAAAACTCCTACGTTTTCGTGGGAGTTTCAAGAGCGGGGTAAGTGTTTTGTCCCACGCTGTGCGACCTGCTTGACTTCACTCAGCTGAGTGCCTGTTTTTCTCTTTTGTGTGTGTGTGTCTTTATCTGTTTGTTTTGTCCTGACGAAGGGGTAATGCCCCGAAACTGCTGACTCCGTGTCTATATTTATCTATGTCGTTTACAGCTTGGTTCAGTTTCTCTTTTAAGTATTTTCCCTTTATTTAAGCGAGGTTTTATGAACGGGTTCGAATCTTGTCTGCAGTTTTGTACAGCGTTAGTAGTCCTTCAGCATTTTTCTGCAATCATTTTCTAAAGCTATGAAGTAAATATCCACCTCTTCCCACAAACACAAATCAATTCTCGTGCTTTTTTTGTTTCAGTCAAACTGACAAGAGGTTAACCTACCATGAATGGAACTCCAAGGATTTCCAAAGATGGTTGCAGGTGTGAGCTCCTGTGCTCCTCAAAATGTCAGGTGGGATACCGCCCTGCCGGCTAAAATATGGCACACGTCATTTCCATAGTATCAGAATATAACAAAATCTCTCTCTCTCTCTCCATGAAGGCGCTTAAATTCTTCCTTAATAAAGCACAAAAAATCGAGTTTTAACCTATAGTAAACTTTGATTTACTAACACGTAGGAAGAAGCTGTCATTACCTACAGATAAAGCAAGCCCCAGTTGATATGGTATAATTAGTTGTTTTTAAACTTTCACGAGGGAGGTAAGTGTGTTTGGCTTGAATTGATTCGCTTTAGTTTTGGGTGCTTAACATAAAATAACAGATATGATATAACAGCCTTGTCCAAAAGCATCGGTAATCCAGTTGTAGAATATTCTGCTGCCACGACAGGCTACAAGTGTTGTCTAAAAGCACAATGTTTGCCTTGTTTTCGTTACAGGCAGAAAAAAGAATGCACTAAATTAATACTTGTAAGTGCCTGTATGAATTTTCATAAAGATTTCTGCATTCTGAGTATTATTTTATGCTGTCGCAATAAAACTGCGTATGCGTCTTTATATGCGTGATCAAGTATGTAGAACACGTTTTAAAATTAAATTTAAATTAACAGATTACCTTCTGATATTTGACCACCAACAGTTGAATAAATTCCTAACGTTGCTGCACTCAGACATTGACTAGACGCGTCCTCACTGCATTCAGCTGTATCTTCCTCAATGTCGTCAGTATTTTCGTTACCACTTTCATCTCCGTTCGCAGCTGACATCGCACACAGGACGTTTGTGGGTGACAAATCGTTGACGAAAGTTAGAAGCCGTTGATCAATACCTGCTAGGGCTGTTGGTGGGCATGCACTCTCGTCAGCTTCAGCTGGTGCTCGTGCACTGACATCGGCTTCCGGCATGAGCTGACATCAGCTTCTGGCACATATATCTGGCATCGGCTTCTGGTGCCCGTGCACTGATGTCGGCTTCTGGTGCACATGCACTACTATAGGCTTCTGGAGCACATGTACTGATGTAGTCTTCTGATACACATGCATAGGTGTCAGCTTCTTGTGCACATGCACTGGTGTCGGCTTCTGGAGCTCGTACATTGAAATCGGGGTCAGTTACACATGCACTGGTGACGGCTTAATGATGCACACGCACTGACATCGGCTTTTGGTACACATGCACTGTTGTCGTCATCTGGTACAATGCACTGGTGTCGGCTGCTATTGCACTTGTGATTCCTACAGGCACCTTTTGAAATTGCTGGCTTCTCTCCAAAATGCTCTCAAAAGCGACACCTTGCGCGTGCTGAGTCGACCCTCCCAGACCAGTCAAGTCTGTAATGAACTGATGAACTGTTTCCTCTGGTCTCTTCTGCCACGTGACGCTTCCTGGCAAACAGGCAACGTCGTCTGCTTCTCCGCCGGAGTAATCAGCTGCAGATCTGTAGTCGTCAGAATCGTAACCGTCTCCGTGATCAGAGTAATCATCCCCATAATCACTATAACCTACATCACTGTAACAGTCGTAACCAGCCATGATGATGATGACTTTCTGAAGTCTGGTCGATTTAAGTCACATCACCATACCAAGTGCACAGCATTGCTTCTCACCGAACGAATAACAGTATGGGTTATCTTGCGGACAGGAATCTCTACCCACAGAACGTCATTCGAGATCAACACGAGGACCAGTAATTAATCTTGCAGATAGGAGACCCTCCACACACTATCTCAGCTAATGGGAGCCCTCATCAGACAAGGAATTAATTTGCTACCCTTCATTCTACGTATCCAGCCTGAGTTCTCGTATTTGGTCGGATTGGCTAAAGACAAGAATCAACTAGTGCAAACAATTTTTCCTGCCCTTAAAACTAGTGCCAAGTGGACTTGCACTCCATTTCCTCTTTCAAACAACCAGAGTGAATGGAAAAGTGGGAACACAAAACTTGTTTCCAGAGAAGATGTCAATATCTGCAGACTGTAAAAATGCCTTACACTGTTTGCTTATTCAAGTAAACAGAGCCATTACCTAGAATTTTTGAAAAATATACCCCTAAACTTTATGCTCCAATTTTAAGCCATCATAATCCTTAAGTACCAGTACAAGTTTCAGAAATGATCAAAGGTTGAAGTCAGCTGCATACCGTCCATCTTAGACAAACTTTTCATTCATAAAAGCCAGTTTTAATGTGATTTTAATAATTTTACTCACTATCCTGTTAGTAAGCCATACTCATACCGTACACATCAAAACGCGACTTCAAGTAGGCGTGTAACCATCTCGTATATGAGGATTAAGCCATAGATTGAGTCACTCATGGAAACATTTCGAAAAAATTGTCTACCTGAGAAGCGTTCTTATGAGGCTAACAGTGAAACAAAAGTAAAAGGACACGTCAGGTCTTCCATCTTATCTTGCGCTTGACGCATTAAAGAATTTTTTGAGTACGAGAACAGGTCACAAAAGTCTACAAATAAAGGAAAACTTTAACTTAGACGCAACTCGAGATGAATTCATAGATATTGATATTGTGAGTCTTGTCAACCATAAATTTCAAGCTTCACGTTTTAATATCGGTAAATAATGCCACACGGACGTCGCCATGTTGTGGTAGTCTTTCGCGAATGAAAGCAAAATATCGCTGCTGTTCCCCAGAACCATTCTTCAACATGCCACACTGCAAAGCGTTCGCTGTTTCAACGAACAGTGCAAATCGTTTAATGTAGAGTCACACAACCACCAAACTACTAGAGTTCATTGAAGTTTTTTTTTTAACCATGACTTTCTGGGACATCTGAGTGCATGATGTGTGTGTTTGGGGGGGGGGGGGGCAATGTAAGGTGTTAATGTAACAAGACTGAGAATTTTCTAAACTTTGTAGCTACGCATTCAGACCTAGAATATTATGCCTTTTAATTATAAAAGCAATAAAGTCACAAAATCCAGACCTGTGTTAAAACCACTGTTTTAATTTATTATCTGAAAAACTAATAAAAAACCTCTCATTTATCTTAACATGGAAAACACAGTCAATTGTCATGTCCACAGAAGCTGAATAGATTCATTTGTAACTTTTCTAACAATGTTTGTGGCCTGCACAAACAGTTCTTCTGAAAGTTCGTCAACACTCTTGTCAGCATCAATTACCTGCACAAAAACAGTAAAAGGTAACAGGTTATGAAATAATCTGCAACGTTTTTTTCAGTACGTTTATACAGTTATAATACATCTATCTCTTGGAATCTATCTAACAAGTATTGGTTCTCAAATCTGACAATCTTTCTTATGAAATATCTTAAATCTGATGCATTCTTTCCAGAATATTGGAAAATGTTCCGGTTAAAGATTCATCACACCTAGACAGATGAGTAAAACTTTCAACAAAACCCATGATTTTTAATGACATGAATAAATCTTAGATGAAAAGTACTCACACTCCAGCTGCTGTCTTTAAGAACCTCAAAAACAGAAGCAACTTGCTTCTGAAAATCTGTCCGTTCATATCGTTCACTGCCATAATCACCCCTCTTGGCTGCTGCTTCTGCATTCAAGGTTAGATAGAACACACAGTCTGGCCGTAAGAGACCCTTCTCTGGTGCTCTGCACCACTCGAAGTCAAGGCCCTTGGAAAAAATATCAGTAAAATAGGTTTAATGCGGATTGTGCAAATAAACTTAAACCACATCCACCCATGCCTAAATTAAAAAATCTGCAAAGCTGAGAAAACATGAGAAAATCGTTCGTACCCTGCAAAGTGAAAGGTTAAGAAGATGGTCACAATGGCACAATTATAGTTGCCGAATATATCAAAACTATCACCCCACCCAAAAAAGGTGAACTTTTTCGTTACTTACTGGCTTAGCTGCTGAGAATGCAACCCCTGAGAAAGAGTAGCGATCCACCACAAGTGTCACCCCACTCTTTAAAAGAGCAGTCATTCTGGGCCTGAAAGAGAAATGGGTTTTGTCTCACATGAAAATACTCAAAGCAGGGACCAACACTAAATTATGCAAGACGTTTGTGGTTTCTTTACAATAACGTTTTTATACTTCAACTGAGTTGTTTTCTTTACCTAAGACTTTAAGCTATATACGAAAATGAACAAGTGTTTAAGTTCCCATTTCCAACACTCTCTGCAACAGCAACCTTGACAAGCTGCAGTCCATCATATTTTCAACATTCAATTTAATGCAGATAGCAAAGTAGACCCAGGGGTGGTGACTGAACAAAAGGTTGTTGCTGATTATGTAGTCCTACTGTTGGACTCGCATTTTAACCATTCCTTGTTATGTCAGGGCAGCCTGTAGCACAGCAATAACATAATCTTGACACAAACTGAGAAGGTTGTGGGTTTTAGTTCCTGTGTCGAGATCAAATATTTTCTCTCTGTCCTATGTGGCACCTGTTCAGAGATGGCCATCTCGGAGTTTCTCTGGCTACATAAGTTTACTAGCTCTTCCAACCTACCCTGTCATGACGTTAAACAATAACCAGCCATTCTCTACCGTTACACTACACCAATAACACTTTTTAGTTCATTCAACTGGTTTTCCTTTGCACTAAAAAAGGCGAAAGGACTACGTCAAATTCCTTACATGCATTCCCACCGATTTGCTGCAAACAGAAGGTGTATGGCATGATCCTCGATATTGCAGGCATTCTGCAAGTAGCGGTCTATCATTTTCCCAATCTCCGTGGTTCTGTCTGAAATGTAAAGGAGAAGAGGGTAGTTAAGTCTCTCACAACGTTCACACACACACACACACTCACAGGAAAGCTACCGCAGAGAAACAAGAATTTCACAAATCAAATGATATGACAACAGACGCGAAGGGGAGGTAAATACCTGGGAACTTCACAAGCTCGGCTTTGATACCAGAGCTGTTTAGGTTATCAACAAGCATGCTGCACTGTGTTGATTTTCCACATTTATCGCATCCTTCCAGAACAATAAGAGCGCCTCGTTCCTTCCTGCCGGACATCGTTGCGAGAGATTTTCTGCAACACAGAGTGCTGGAAAGATCAAGCAAAATGTCCAGATGGCTACAGCTCGTTTTCCAAAAAGATGCAAAATCATTTAAAATGCCGGAAAGCGGATCTTCTGGCAGGAAGTAATCTCTATGTTGACAACTAACAAAGAGGTAAATCGCTAGATAAGAAAAGTAGGCCTACCCCATACTAAATGCTTTAGCGATACAGCATACTGTCTCTAAAATACTCATGCAATTTCCTGGTTCTGTCTAGACTGCCAATGGAGAAGGATCGAACAAGAACGCAAGGGGAAAAGGAAGAATTGACAAGAAAGGTGGCCTGAACCAAAGACCGACCATACAATTGAATTACGGTTCCCGACATAAGCAACATACAAACTACTGCTCTAAAATTCCTGAGGCAGTTTACAGCTAGATGCCTCCAACACAATATGCAACCCTCATAATGGGGAACAGACCTCTTAAGCGACCATGTGGTGGCCAAGATGGCGGCGCTCTAGCGCCTCAGCACGTGTACGGTACAAGCCAACAGAAATCCAACAAAATCTACATCATCCCCAACCCATCCCGATCTATATTATGTTTCACATAAAGAACAATGAACTTTCTCATGGGAACAATATTTTATACATACATCGCCCCACTGCATGCACTGCAGGGGAAAACAATCCGAATCCATAACCGCGTCAACACATCTCTGCCATTATATATTTACGACAGTGCGGTATACACAGAGATCGTTCTTTACAAATTCACTAATACCAAATACAAAGTACAAAAATGCAATATACCTTTTACAAAAAGACACACCGGATAAAAGAGCTGTCTTCTCTCCTCCCAAGTCTGGACTCAAATGCTGAGGCACAGAGTTCCCGTGAACACGTGGATGCCGCGATTCTTCCGCGCTATCGCGCAATAGCGTAACTCGGTCGCACCGATAAATTCACTGGGAAAACTCTGCCTCTCACTTCGGCCACACTACAAAGGTACACATTCCCCCCTAGTACAAACTGATGGGGGTTTTTAATATACAAAAAGACATGTCCCCAGACAAAGGTTTATTTGTCTGAGGGACTACATTTTGTCCTACTAAACTGGTATCTCCCCAAGCTAGAAAAGCCGCAAGGGGAAATAAATCTGGTAACCTCGAGGGGGTTACAGTAGTGTCAAATATTTCATTTTCTTATGACACCTTCTAGGCCATGCGACCCTTGAACGAAAATGGCGTCATATAAAACCTGGTGTTTTCGAAAATACGTACCATGTTATTATTCTGATTTGATAGATGTCGGCATCTCTCTCTCTCTCTCTCCCCTCTCTTTCTCTTTTTCTCAGTGTAGCCCAATTGATAGCGGTGTTGCATACCTATCCAACGTGCCATGAAACTGTCGACCGATTCACCGGAAGCGTTATCTCTGTGAGTCTATAGACCAAGTTCAGCGACAGTTTTTTCTACATGGCCCCCTGTGACATCAAGTTGGACCAATGTGACGCCTATATGCAAGCAGGCTCTTAGCAGATTCCTGTTAAGGCCGGTATTAGCGACATTCCGTGTACCCTGCGCCTTTTTCTATAGCTTTTTCTTTGAAATCTTTCTTCCTCGAAAATTCCTTACTCAATCTTTTGAGCGGTCTCTTTCTGTCCTCCTCACTCGATTCCCCCCCCCCCCACTTTCTATGTGCGTGGTTGCTCCTTCCCGTTCGTGAATGTGTGCATGCGCATATGTATAATAATAATAATAATAATAATGAGGATTTGTAACGCGCGAGAACACATTTCATGCACACTTCGCGCGGACGAGGCACACAGACACACAATGAAAGCAACGAAACACACACACAGAGGGAGAGATGAACACAACACTGACCAACAGGTTGGGAAACAGATCGTCCTTCAGTCACAGATGGGTGGAAAGTATCATAAAATAGGATGAACAAAGAAAGTTGAAGTTAATCCAGACAGACAGTCGCGACGTCAGTCAGGTACTTGCGGAAAAGATAAGTTTTTAAGTTCCGTTTGAAAGTCTGTAGTGATGAGGAGTGGCGAATGTTGTGGGGAAGTGAGTTTCATTGGGTGGATGCCGAGAAGGTGAACATGCGCTGTCCGTATGTTTTTGTCCTGATGTGGGGTACTGAGAGAATGCGGTCGTCTGAAGAGGAGCGGAGCTGTCTCACTGGAGTGTAGATTGTAAGAAGTTCCGAAAAGTAGATGGGGCATGCACCGATGAAAAAATTGAAACAGAGAGTAGACAACTTGTACTCGATGCGAGCCTGAATGGGGAGCCAGTGCAGAGTGCGGAGGAGAGGTGTGGCATGGTCTGTTTTGCGCGCTTTCAAAACAAGGCGAGCGGCCGAGTTTTGAAGTTTCTGTAACTTCTGTAGCAGATACAGAGGACAGCCGGCTAGCAAGGAATTGCAGTAGTCGAGTTTAGACATAACGTGGGCACATACAAATGTGTTTGCAACCTGGTCGGACAGAAGGTGACGAAAGCTGCTGATTTTTCTGAGTTCAGAATAAGCGGATCTGCAGATGTTGGAAATGTGTTTGTCCACTGTCATGTTAGAGGTAAGAATAACACCGAGGTTTCGTGCAGAGTCGGCGAAAGGGATGTCGACATCACCAATTCGAACTGCTGTGGGATATTCTGTCACTCCAGCAGTTCTTTTACTGAAGAGAAGAGCCTCTGTTTTTTCGTCGTTCAACTTTAGCTTGTTCAGGACCATCCATGCTTTGACACCAGATATGCAAGTTTGCATGGTCATGATGCTGGCATGTACATCAGCTGGAGGACAAGAACTGTATAATTGGGTGTCGTCTGCATAGGACTGGGTGGAGACCATGTGAGCGTGAATGAGTGATGAAAGTGGTTTGATGTATAGGATGAAAAGGATAGGGCCGAGGACAGATCCTTGAGGGACTCCGAGAGACAATGCTGATGGGGGTGACAATTGGTCAGCGACAAGTACAGACTGAGTTCTACCAGAGAGGTAGGACTGGAACCACGCCAGCGCCGACCCACAGATGCCATATACATCATGAAGACGATTGAGGAGGATGGTATGATCGATCGTATCAAACGCTGCGGAAAGATGAAGGAGAGTTAGAAGAGACACTTCGCCTCCATCCAGAGCAGACAAAATGTCGTTGACAGCTCTAGTCAGAGCTGTTTCCGTGCTGTGGAATGGCCGATATGCTGACTGGGAGTGAGAGATAAGGTCGTTTGAGTTGAGGTAGGCGAGAAGTTGATTTAGAACGACCCTTTCAACCACTTTTGAGAGGAAGGGTAGGTTGGAAACTGGGCGGTAGTTCTTGAGGCTGTTTGCATCAAGGGTGGGTTTCTTGAGAAGAGGCTTGACTATTGCAGCCTTGAAAAGCGATGGAAAGACTCCTGATGACAGACTGTCGTTTACGATCTGAGTGAGAGATGGAAGCAGAACTTCTAGGCAGTCAAGGAGAAGGTGGGTTGGTATGGGGTCTAGAGGGCAGGTAGTAGGTTTAGATTTTAATATCACAGCCTTGAGGTCTTACTGAGATATGGGCTGGAGGGAATGAAATGAACAGCATGGTAGGTTTTCAGCAAGGGTTGGAGGTCCAGAGTGTAGCACCATCTCGTCTAGCTCAGCTCGAATATCCGAGACTTTACGTAGGAAGTACTGAGAGAAAGCCTCGGGTAGCTGTGTGACAGGAACGTCAGTGGGTAGTGGCGATGCCTTGTTTCGACCTGTCAGTTTGTTACAGATTTCAAACAGCTTTTTGCTCGAGGAAGAGTTGACAAACTGTGCTTGAAAGAAGGATGTCTTCGCTGCATAGACTAGCTTCGAAACAGAGCGTTTCGCTGCAAGATATAGTTGTCTGTGTATGGTGAGGTGTGATCTCAGCCAGAGCCTTTCTGCGCGACGGCGCGCACGCTTAGCCTGACGCAATTCGTCATGGATGGTCGGGTACCAGGGTGCTGCCTTTAGCGGGTGTACTCGACAGCGCCGGGCAGGAGCGTGTGTATCGAGCACTTTACGAAGAGCTATATCAAGCTCACCAATCGTGAGAGGACCGCACAACATGTTCCGTAGATCTGTTTTGAAACTGCTCAAGTCCATCAAACGAATGGGGCGTGTGGTTATAAAAAGCTGAGTTGGCTTCGGGCACTGGATGATTAAGTCGAACTGAACACAATAATGATCTGATGATAACGTCGGGGAGACTGTAGTCGACTCTACAATGCTGTCCTCTGGTCTGTGCAAAACCCAGTCGAGAATGTGGTTTTTTTACATGCGTTGGATGGGTGACAGACTGGGTAAAACGAAAAACATCAAGCAATTCACACATCTTGATTGTGAGCGGGTGATTAGAGTCATCAAAGTGCGTATTCATGTCACCAAATACAACAGCAGATCCGCCAGTAGTGTTGCAATAATCCATTAAATCCCTGAAGTCCGAAAGAAACATCGTGTCCGTCAGCTTGTTTTTTCTGCTGGGGGGTGGTCTGTATAAACAAAGCAGATGCACCAGTTTGCTTGACGCAACAAGCGTCACCTGAAGACACTCGAACGACGGGTGTGGGAAAGGCAGTGTGTTGCTGAAGGAAACACAGTTTGAGAGAGAACATTTGTAGATAGCTGCAATTCCGCCGCCACGTGTAGCACGGGGAAAGGACCTAAGAGAATAACCCTGTGGGGTCAGGTCTTGGCATATAACTTCATCACCATGTTCTCTCAACCATGTCTCCGTGAGAAACATAATGTCAATCTCTTTGTCCCTGACGTATTCCATGATCTCAGCGCGTTTAAGAGCTTGTTGGGCAGAAGAGACTGACTGGGCATTGAAGAGCGCGATATGAAGACCCGTGATAGACGTAGACGAAACAGAAGTGTCAGTACGAGCCTTAATTGTGACTACTAGCAGATGGGTGAGTGGCGGATTTTCGAAGCCTGGGTGTCCGCCGTCGCCCCCTGTGCGCTTTCTTTGTCGGACAGTGGAAGCACGGAAGATGACGACAGTGTATGCCGACATCATGCAGGGTCCGACAGAGCGACGAACCAGTGCTGGAGGTTGGAGGCAGAGGAGACAGCCTCGGTACTTGATCTAAATGATATGTCGGGGATCCACGCGAGAATGCAGTAAAAGTCAACTGATCCCTGGTGTAGCAACGACGGAGCTTACACGAACAGCTGTAGGAGTGTAGACAATCAACCGTAGTCGCAATCGCTGGCTGGTACATAGTGGAACCGCTCAGCGAGAAGTAGGTTGGCTGAAACAGCCCGCAGTACTGTGTGTATCTTAGGCACACTGTGGGTACACAGAGCTCCAACACAAAAAGTAGAAAGTTGATTCCAATTAATGGATGGAACAATGCAAAATTACACCACTGTGGATCCGGATTGTGACGCATAGAACAATGCAAAACTTCATTAAAAAGTAGTAATAGAACAATGAAGTTAACCATACAATGAGAAGATAACCATATAATGAGAAGATAACCATATAATGAGAGGTCACGGCAGGTGTGTCAAGCCCGCACAGTGAACCAGGCCCAAGGTCGAATTGTATACACCAATTCAAAATGCATCAATTTATCAAATCTCGTGCCTTCTTTGCCGCTTCAAGTGGCAAAAACGTAGTAATCCTCTAGTTCTTGCTATGAAACTCGCTCTACACAACGCTACATTGGTGGTGCCTTGACGTGTTCATATTGTTATACATTTGGTGGCGTGACGTCCTCTGCACGACACAATAAACGGGCCTCTACCTGCTGTTTCTTCATATTGTTATACATTTGGTGCCGTGACGTCCCCTCGCCACCATTTTACAACTGACGACGGGCCTCTACCTGCTGTTTTGATCATATTGTTATACATTTACCAGTACAACATCAAGACAATACGTAACACAATAGGCACCACCAATGTAGCGTTGTGTAGAGCGAGTCATCGGGACGGGTCATCGGCACCATGAATACAGAAGTCCACACATGATTTGTAAGCCAGTACTTTTATTGTCACATCCCGATCAACTGTCTCCATATCCCCTGCTCTGTAACTCCGGCCAGTCCATCGCACAAAAGCTCAAAAAGCCAAGACGAACCAACAACCGTTTACAAACTCAGTTGATATCCATAGTTCTCAGACGATCCCACTTCATCAGTCTGTCAACTTCTATCTCTATTAATTCCCACTAAAGCTTATATACCTAACCGTTCCCTATTAAGTTCCCACGATCTGTATGTGCTGTTGTGAATGTGATTGACATGTGGACAATGCCTGTTGGGAACTACAGCTTCTATGTTTATGGTTAACTGAGTGCGGGGCTAAAGGTGCTGTGTCTGTGCTCCCTAGTGTCTGTCGTGCTCCGTGTCAAGTATAGTTCCCAGACCTATCATATGTCCAATATCCTCTCCCAAACTGTACTAAATGCCCCTCACTAACCTACCTACTACCTACGGTTGGCACGCATATTGTTATATGGTGTGACAAACCCCACTTCATCACCCAACGATTGGTCAGGCTTACTTGCTCATGCGTCTTCCATTCCATTGCTAAAAACCACGATGTGAAAATTTGATAAATTTACTATAAGATCAAGGTGCTTAGGGATGTTACTAAGTATATTTAGCTGGCTTTGGAGCACAGTAGCCGTGTTACTAAGTATATTTAGCCTAACAGCAGTGTCGAGAAAACAGTGTCTTCATCATACACAAACATTTTAAAGGAGCAGAAAAATGAATTCACAAGCGACGTGGCCCTAATACGATTGTCTTATCTTTTAAAGATAGTGATTGGGTTTTCCGATCCCCGCTAAAGAAACAGATGTTGAGGCCAAATACTGCGCATAAGCGTTGAGGCCTTATAACAATAAAGTGTTTTGAGGTCGATCGGGTTTCGAGAAAATGTTTCCACCATGGCCGCTCTTGGTTGCGATGTTGTCGCACTGCACGATGCAGACAACAGTCGGCGATAACAATCCGGGCACGACGCCAGACATTCAAAGCATCTTCATTGGGCGGTGCTATGACTACGAACTCGTCAAGTACAAGACTTTGCTGCCTTCGTAAGTGAAGTTACTTATTCGGACACGTGTGACGCTATGGGTACTTCCTCCGAAGATATTCCCAGTTCACTTTTTATCACACTATAATATGTAGTCTGAATCTTTTTTTCTTTCGGTGTTTATCATATGCAGTCCTTTCCTTCTCCTCCCCCCCTCCGCTCTACACTCCCTCCATCCCGTTTCATACTTCCAAATTCTGTGCCTCACCGTAGCGTACGAATCCATTTCAAATATCGTCTACGGATACATACAATCTTCCTCGCTTTCTCTTCTGCCTGTATCTTTTTGTATTCCTTCATATTCAATCTCTCCTTCCTCCATTTCTGTCTCTGTGCATTCCCTCCGACACCTGCTTTCGCTTCTTTCACCTTAATTGTCCCAAAGTACCCATAGCGATGCAGTAATCTTTTACATGCCATTATTCAAAATATGTTATCAGACCAACTTGGACCTGTGAGAATCTTTGGACCATGTTCAGCGCCAGTTTTTCCTACATGCCACCCTGTGACGTCACCACGAACCATTATGACGCCTACATGCAAGCTGCCTCACAGCTAATTCCTGTCAATAAGGCTAGTATATAGTATATTTATACAGTATATGATACAGTATATAATACATTTTGACTTCAATCCCCGAATAACGGATATCAAGCTTACGCCATGTTTCTTGGAACTCGCTCACCCGTCCTCTCGGTTTTACCCTCACCCTGTGGATCACTTCTCTCAGATTCCCTATATTCGTATATAATAATCATTTGTTTTCTAATGTGCTCATCAGTCATGTATCTGAAGATTGCGAAGCTGACCAGGACACCAATATAAACTGCCGACTTGGCAGGTGACCATCATTAAAATCCATCACTACATAGAGCGTAAAGTCGTCGTCGATAATTTAAGATTAGCGAGGGATTAAATTTAGCATAGGATAAATATTTAAGAGCATCGAAAATCACAGAAAAACCCCGGCTATAACTAGTAAAACATGCAAACCGCAGCTGTATCTGAGACCCCCACCCAATAATAAGTATTACGTCATGCTTTCAGACTATGTTTTGGTCCGGCGTCAAGGAACTAGTTCACGAGTTTGCAGCAGACGGACATCGTTACGTCACGCTTGAGGACACACTGATTGGCTATCTGGCAGACGGACTAGTCTGGTGTGGTCAAGGAAACCCTCCAGGCATGAACTACTCGCGATGTCCATCTTGGACTGACTGTCCGTTCGAAGCTAGCGAGTCGTTCTGGGCTCACGCCTCCAAGACGGTGAGTTTTAGGCCACGTGTGGCCGACTTGTATTTGTTGAGTGCATCTTTGCACGTCCACTGTATATGTCTGTATACATGTGTCGTGATGTTTTAGCAATCGAATGACACTGGTGATTCCACAGCTCTTAGAATGAACAATCACGTAAAAAAAAATGTATACATGCGCAGTTCGCGTCAGTCGCTAGTGGACAGGTGACAGTGATGCTTGATGGCTCAAGCACGGGCATGCCTGCATATCGCAGAGACAGGTGAGTTTAATCCTGGCTTGCGTTCCTGTAGTTTAAAAATTGTTCCTGTTAACCTACTTGCTGTCGGTGTCCACAATGTGTGACCTCCTTATCCATACAAGAAACGCGCAGCTAAGATTGCATACGTAACTCCCCACTTTCAATTTTGACCAACGTGTAACTAAAAAATGACATTTCTTTAATAAGAATTGCATCATTGCAGAAACAATAACGAGAGAATCTAGTTTTTTGTTGTTGTGGAATTGCATAGTCACAATAAAATGGATTTCTTTTGGTTATGCATACATGAATATTGATTATATTTGGCTCAGCTTCTTCGGAAAATACGAACTGCCATACCTCAAGAAAGAAGGGGTCACGGAGGTCAGGGTTTTACTGGTACATGCTCTGGACGCTCCCATGAGGTGAGCTCAACTGGGCGGAGGTGTGTGTGGGGGGGGGGGGGGG
>SMGT01016923.1:0-23383 GCA_004794575.1 Lanistes nyassanus | reverse complement strand
TTCTTTTGGTTATGCATACATGAATATTGATTATATTTGGCTCAGCTTCTTCGGAAAATACGAACTGCCATACCTCAAGAAAGAAGGGGTCACGGAGGTCAGGGTTTTACTGGTGCATGCTCTGGACGCTCCCATGAGGTGAGCTCAACTGGGCGGAGGTGTGTGGGGGGGGGGGGCGGGGGAGAATCGTGTGGGATGATTATATTCGTGTACAGGACCGACAGCGGTAAAAAGAAAAAAAGACAGAGTGGGATAAACGGAGGGTAAGATACGGAAGCTGGGTGTAAAATAGATCAGTCGCCAGATTTACCTTCTACATACCTGTGTAGAGACACATGTATATTAATTTCATTTATAACGTTCGGAACTGATGGGGGAAAACGATTTCGTTAACATATGTTTAAAATATACAAAAACCCGTTGGTAGAGGGAGGAAAAAAGAACAAACTAAGAAATTCATTAACTGAATGGCACAACGAAGGCATACATTCAAGATAACGTTTGACCAGAACAAACAGCTGTTTGACTCACCCTCCTCCTTCCGTGCCCCTCTGTTTTTTTTCAATGTCAGTGAAACCTGTCTCAATGGATCGCTCGAGCTTCTAAAAGACGATGTCTTGAACCAAGGCTTTCAGTTTTCTTGCCTGGATGACCCACTGTAAGTATAATTGTTGTTTCTCGGAGACTTGCTACACGTATTTCTATAACCGTGAAGGAATCTATTTACTGTGGAATTTACTATTTACTGGATCACTGTGGTCAGTTTTCAAGCTTTTTTTCTCATCCTTTAACGGCATGCTTAGGTCACTACTACACTTGCCAGAAGAAGCTGCCCGAGTGATTTACGACAACTGTCACCAAGGAATTCGGTTGCCATCAAACAACTGACTGCTAAGGTTTCATTGTTCCCCCCAAAAGGATCACTACCTTGACGTGGTTTGGGGGTTCGAGAACCTCAGCGACCCAGAGAGCTGTGCTGGCCGGAGCCTTGTGGTCCTGGTAGGGCCACCCAGGCCAGACAGGTCAAAGGGCAGAGGTCAGACTAAGAGTGATCCCTGGTTTTCCAGGTTGGGGGTTGGACACTGGGCTAACAACCCAGTTCCATACAAAACCCAAATGTTACAGAAAAAGCAACAAAAGGAACCCAAATTATTGGTTGCAATGGGCTTTCAGAGTTATCAAAAGACTCTCGAGTGAATGGCAGTGGTGAAAGCCAGATGGAAACTACTGTCAGGAAGAGGATGGAAGTCTTGAGCGCCACAACCATGAGTACAGTATGGCTTTTGGAACGTGAGAACAATGTATGATACTGGCAAATTAGCGCAAGTAACATCAGAAATGAGAAATTACAACTTGCATATCCTGGTAATCTGTGAGAGCAGATGGAAAGGCTCAGGAAAACTCGGGACCTGTACAGGGGAAACAATCCTTTACTCAGGAAGAGATGACAACCAGCACCTCAAGGGAGTAGCTATTATTCTCAAGAAAAGAGAAATGTCTGGGGGAGTGGCTATTATCCTCAAGAAGAGAATAAAGAAATGTCTGAGGGGGTAGCTATTATCCTCAAGAAAAGAGAAATGTCTGGGGGGGGGTGGTAGCTATTATCCTCAAGAAGGGTGTAGAGAAATGTCTAATTTAGTGGAAGCCTGTCAACAGCAGACTCATCAAGATCAGACTGATGGGAAGCAAATTAACACAACTATTATACAGTGTAATGTCCCTACAAATGACAGCGATGAAGATGTAAAGAATAGAGTTTATGAATAGTTACAAGCTGAGCTGGAGGAAACTCCAAGACCTGACATGAAGATTGTGATGGGTGAACGCAGAGGTTGGAAAAGATAAGACCAACTGTGAGAGAAGCATGGGAAGAGAGGGTTGTGGTACCATGAATAAAAATGGAGCTAGACTAATAGAGCTCTGTACCACCTGATCTAGTCATTGGAGGGACGTTTTTCCCTCACAAAGATATTCACAAATTGACCTGGTACTCTCCTCATGAAAGGGAAAAAAATCATACAGACCACTTCATGATTAATGGTACCTGGCATATATATGCCATTCCTGGATGTCAGAGTTAGGACAGGAGCTGATGTAAGCGGCGACCACCATATGGTTGTAGCAGCAGTCAGGGTTAAGCTAAGGAAGGCAGGGGACAAAAGACCTGGAAGGCAGCTATTTGACATGGAGAAACTACAGAAGCCTCAAATCAAAAGTGTCTGTTCTGAAACTGAAGAACAAATATCACGCCCTGGCAGATATGGAAGACCACACACAGCCAGAACAACAAGAAGTAAACACAAGGTGGGATCACATCAAAGCAGCAGGTATCCAGACCAGCGAAGCCTGCTTGGGTACCAGAGAAAGGAAAAGGAAAGAATGGATCACAGCGGACCCCTTTCAGGCAATCAACACCAGGACAGACTTGAAGAAACGGCTCTTGGATGCTAAATCAGAGAGACGGAGAGATAAAAGCTGTGTTCCCAGCAAGCAGATATAGAAGTGAAGAGACTGGCAAGGTCAGATAAAAAAACATTCATGGGTAACCTTGCAAGCCAGGCAGAAGAAGCAGCTAGCAGCGGAGAACAAGGCAAGGTGTACAAAGTAACAAGGACAATCTGTGGCAAATATTGCAGAACTATGGATACACCAACTACAGACATAAAAGCGGCAACTATATTGACTTCAGAAAAGGAAACTGAAGCTCGTTGGGCTGAGCACTTCTGACAGGTACTGAACAGGCCACCACCAGCATCACAAGCTGAAATTCAGGAAGCAGACCATTATCTTGACCTCAACACTGCACCACCAGAAAGAGAGAGAGAGCAGATCATCACAGCTATAAAATCTCTTGAAAACAGAAAACCCACAGACAGGATAATCTGAATGCAGAACTGTTCAAGGCAGACCTGCAGCTTGCAGCCAAGATACTTCTCCTGCTCTTTACAGCCGTATGGAAAGAAAAGAGATTCCAGCAGACTGGTCAGAGGGCATCATTGTGAAAATAGCCAAGAAGGGAAATCTTAGCAACTGCAACAACTGGCGTGGAATAGTTCTTCTGTCCATACCAAGGAGGATCTTAGCAAAAATCATAATACAAAGAATATTGAACGCAGTTGACCAGCATCTTAGAAAGGAACAGTCTGGGTTCCTGAAAGGAAGGGGAAGTAAAGACCAGATCTTTGTAGTGCAAAACATTATTGAACAGTGCACAGAATGGCAGGGACATCTATGAATCAATTTTTTTATTCTTTTGAGAAGGGTTTTGACAGCATTCACAGAGACAGTCTTTGGTGCATATGGAATACCACAAGACATAGTCCTCCTCATTAAAAGTAACCACTGTTTCCATGTGAAAACTGGCGTACGGCAAGGATGCATGATGTCGGCCCTCCTCTTCAACATTGCCACTGACTGGGTGATTCGGAGAACAACATAAAAACCAGCCAAGAGGAATAAGATGGACCCTCTTCTCTACACTTGAAGATCTGGACTTTGCTGACGATCTGGCCTTAGTCTCCCACACATACCAGCACATCCAGGAGAAGACATTTTGCCTCAATACATATGCTGAGGATAGGCTTTAAGATCAACCTGAAGAAGACAGAGGTGATGAGACTTAATATCCTAAACCTCTCACCAGTACAGGTAAATGGAGAAGGTCTTCCACCGACCAAGGAGTTCACATACTTGGGCAACATCGTATGATGGAGTAGCAAACAATAACATTAAGAACAGTCTCAGCAAGGCCAGAACTGCCTTCAGAATGCTGAATAATGTTTGAAAGTCCCAGCAGTACAACATAAAGACCAAGAGCTGTGTGCTTCCCACCCTGTTACAGGGCTTAGAGCACTGGAGGATGACAGACAGCGACATAGAAAAGCTCTCTGTTTTCCACACTAAGAACCTGAGGAGAATCTTGAGAATTTTCTGGCAAAACATCATCTCCAACAAGCAAATCCTTGCTTGTTACAATCAAAACAGCACTGGGACCATCATAATAAGAAGGAAATGGAGGTGGACTGGACACCTGCTAAGACGAGAAGGAGAAACTATCACCGGCACAGCCCTTCACTGGACACCAGAAGGCAAAAGCAAGAAAAACAGACCCAAAAACACCTGGTGTCACACAGCAGAAGGAGAACTGAAGACCCTGAACCACAGCTGCCACTGGCATATAGGGCAGTAACAGTTTTATTGTTGGCGTCAGCCAACTGACAGCTAAGGGAAGCTGATGGGTGTTCTCAGTAATTAACCACAGTCCTTAGAAGATTTTGGAAATTCAAAGATTAAAGCACATGAACCAGGATCACTGGTTTCTTATATTTGCAGGAAATCAACTAGGAAGATCAGATATACTTTTCATGTCTGCATTTTCTTCTCTGGGCTTTCTCTCTGACAGGGCGATCCTTCACTTGCTGTGTGTGGATGACCCTACAGACCGTGAGTGCACGCTGGCATCTGCCCACATGGCCTATGGTGGTCACATGACCACCACTTCTCCAAATCAACCACTAGTTATTTCTTCCAAACTGAACAGGTTCGCTGAACTCCCAGCTACGGTGGGTACAAGAAAATCAGCTGCCCTTTTCCCCTGCTGTTAATTTCTCCAAAACGCTACGCATGAGCAACTTAAATGATGTTATTAAAAAATCAGACAAACTCCAAGTCGCTTCTTTTGTCAACAAAGCTTCTGCACTTTTTAAAAAAATCTAGAATTTGCTTTGTGACTTAATTACAGCTGATAACAGTGATTTGACCTGAGTAAGATTGGATGCAGATTAAGGCAAGTTTACTTAATGGCTGCTTGACAAAACCAGATGATGCAATGACAACAAAAAGCTCCCAGAGCAGTGATAAGGAAACCAGTTTGCATGTGCTACTCCTGTGCATGTGGGAGGAACAGAATCTTAAGGAACATTGTAGAATATGCTTATACAGACATGACCTGTAGGCTGATCAATGTGTTAAACTGTGTCCTAAAATGATCTAGGAACCCTCTCTCACACATATATACACAAAGACGCATGCATTTTTGGGGGTGGGTGGGGGAGTCGATGCACATTTCAGCTGTTCAAAATATGGAAGACAACTTCCATTGCCTTTTGCAATGGAATTTTTTTAAAATCCCAAAAGGCAAATTTGCGACATCAACCCTACATCAGTTTAAATAATGCATATTGTCTCTTTTTATGGTTTTGTGGAAAAACAAGCTTCACCTTCATTATGTCATAACAGTGCAACAGCATGGGTGCATACATGCATTTTTACACTTGCAACTAAATATTTGCAGACAGACAACAATACGTTTACAATCACATTTGTTCAAGTAGCAGAGACTTCATCATAAAGGATCTCCGCCAGCTGCTTGCTGCTCAGTCCTCTGAAAACACTCAGACAGTGTGGCGAGCATGAGCGAAACATGATGGGGATGTGTTTGACTCCAAACAACAGTGGCACTGGCCGAATCGTTCTCAGTCCTGGTCCATAAAGTGGGCCTCGACAGCAGTCACATTTGTCAACTCTGCCAACAAAACCCAACTTAATTTTACTTCTTCATAGGGATTTATTTCAGCTAATTTAAGTCCATTGAGCTGCTAAAGTACCAACAAAAAACCTTTCATCCTTAAAAAAAACCCAAATGAAGTGCACATTACGAAGTCAGGCAATAAATTATATCAATAAATGAAAACTACACTCCAGGTGAGGCCCTTTGCACTGATGCAGAAAAGAAAGACTATTAAACCTGACTCTTACAAATCCATGCAGAGTTGAAACAACGAGGCGTTTTCATAAAGCAATACAGATTGATGTTTAACTACTGGACACAAAGATTAGCAGAATGTTGTTGTCCAAGGAACGGATGAATTAAGTAAGCATTGCATGTAGCATAGCATAATCAGTGAAAGCAAACTTTGCCAAAGATGCATTGACAAATACAATTACATTTTCATCATGCGTGGCACAATGTCTGGAAATATGGCAGTGTTATCTGGAAGGCCCATCTGATGCAGTTCTAGAATAGCCAGGTCGGTAAGTCTCTGGAAAGAACATAAAATATACAGAATATCTGTTTTTTATAACTCTGACTGACTTGAACTAAAACCTTTTTTTTGCCTTTAAGTACAGGTGAAAATGTTGGCTTGCTTGTATGACAGGATAATATAATATAGTCAGCTCATGAGCTCAGTGTTTACTATGAAGAAGTGGAATAAATTATGAACTCATATATGCTAAGGATATAATGCCAAGGATATGACAACACGCAGCAAACTATAGGAATCTCAGCCTATTTTGTTGGTCATTTTGAATGAATCATGCATTCATTTCCATATTTGTCACTTCCTTTTCCTTCAGGGAATTGCTGACGACCAATGAAAACAGATGCGCTACTGTACACTATCACGTCATGTGTTCCAAAAAAATGCGTTTTAAACATGTATAAGATGGATAGGTGGGTGGATGGATGGATGGGTGGATGGAAGGATGGGTGGATGGAAGGATGGATGATTGGAAGGATGAACATACAGACAATGATTACAATTCTGTGGCTCAATGTGAATAGCAGAATAAACGGCAAACCTGGGGCTGCTGTTTGATGTGATCCTTCCAGAACAAAGGGTGCATAAAGTTGTTGCGGACAAAGATGGCCTGCAGTTTCAGATGGAGAGTGCCAGGTGGAAGTGCAGGCAGTTCATTTCCTTCCACATTAAGTACCTCCAGTTTCCTTTTGCAGTGAACACACAGAAAATATAACTTTGCAAAATTATTGTCAACATAGATCAACCTCAAAGAGTTTAACAGTTTAGTCTGCCAGATTCACCTCTTGAAAATAATCTATTGGTTTTGTTCTCATTCATGGAATCCTGGCTGTTCTTGTTAGTTCTTGAAGGTTTATATAAAAACACATGTAACACATTGTGTACTAAGTAATAGCTCATACCCTTCTTTAGTGGCTGTAAATCTGAGAAAATTCATATGGTACTAGTCTAAACAAATTCAGGAACATTGTTCTTACAAGTGTTATCAACAAAAGAAAGTAACAAGAAGAATTTACGATCATTAAGCATGTGCAAGTGCATCATTACAACACCACGAGAAGACTACTTAAAAGCTGCAAAATTCCATTAACCTTAAAAATCTGATCTCATTTGGTAGAAAAGTCAGCTTGTTATAAGACAAGTTCAGACGCCGGAGATTGTCAAGGGTGAATAATCTGAAACAACAAAAAAAGGCAAGGCATGCATTAGTAAGCCAGCATCATGCATTAGTAAACAAGAAATGTATGGCTATTTTCCATACTGTTGACTTCTATGATTGATGTGAGTTTGGCAAGTCAACACCACAAAATGCAGCCAGAAATTACATAATGGAAACATCATTTAACTCTTAGCGTCCTATATGGTTTTCTGTGCATTTGTGCCTCTGTCCTGTAAGGTTTTGAAGTTTATTTTAAAAAAATGGGTTATAAATTTGAAAAAAATCCTGAACATTTATTTATTGTCACAATGACTTCATATTTTAGGATATGTTTGCAGAATGGTTATTCTATGTAACCAAAGGACCATCTTGAGTTTAGAACTATTTTTACCTGTAGGAATATTGTAATTAATTCATAATTACAGGTGTGTTTGGGACTTTGTCAATAAAACAAAATAAAAAAACCAAGACAGTATGAATTGCATGTGAATGTGAGCACAGACAACACAGATAAGAAAACTCTTGCAAATCAGGCACCTACTCTTACATGTGGGGATGTATCAATGAAGCAAATTACAGGTAACATCTGATTGTCTTCTTTCAGCATAAGTAATTCAGTTCACAAGTAATGTAGAGCAGTTACAGTCCAGAACAGTCAAAACACTTGCAATAAATGAATAATCATCAGACTTGAAGCTTACACTCCTATGCCTTGTCACAAAAGTAATTTCAAACATTGATGAGGCCAGTGGCAACAGACAGGTGGAAGTTCAGGTGTGTCAGCCGTTTAGGGCGTGAGTAGGTTTTTTTTTTTCTCAGCAGTGTTTCAAGAAGGTTAACCGAAGGGAAAAAATTGTCAAAATACACATGATGGAACTTGTAGTACAGAAGTCTTACTAGGTCACACACAACTCTAGTACTGAGTGGGACAGTAGTGCCTGTAACTTGGAAGTTGGGTCGCACCCATCAAGAAGAGAATTCCCAGGTACGCTTTGATTTCAGCAACACTCGTTGTGAAAGTTCCGACTCCTTGCTGATGAGCATACCTTTCTGTTTCTGTTTTGATCTTCTCAAAAATATTCTAAGAAAACAAAAGCAAAAAATAATCCACAGGCTTAGCATCAAATGGCAATGGTTCACTTGGCCCTACTTCACTTTCAAATGCATTCCTTTCATGATTTTCAACATCACTCCACTCGGCATCGCCATCAAAACAGAACAGACACTTCCACCATCACTGAGATCGCTAGTATGCACAGAGGACACAGAAATATCGCTTTGATTGTCCACACCAAGTCCTTCAGCTCTTTCATCAATAAGTTGATCGATTAGATCGCCAACTCGCTATCGCTATCGGAGCTAACATCCGCCATCTTCGCCGTAAAAAATGCACAAACTCAAACCTAAAAAAACCCCAAAAATCGTCCAGAAAACAACACGATACTAGCAAAATCGATCGCAGAAAACATACACGGACATTTCCGGAAGCCGAATAAACCTTCTCTCATCCACTGGAGAGCTCCTACTTCCTAGGATATCATCGCTAACAACAGCACTGAACAAGGTGCGTATTACCGCGCTTCAGGATTAGAGGCGAGGCGCGCATTACCGCGCTATAGGACGCTAAGAGTAAAGCAGCTGTTTTTGCATCCCGGTTTTGTTTGCAGTGCAATGGATGGTGTGTTGTGTTCAGCTGGAAATAGGCGTTTGCCATCAAAGGTTGTGCATCTCATATCAGGACACATGTACCAACAGCTCTATGGTGCCACTTACCCAGGAGGTAACGTTGTAATCAGAGCATATGATACATCCAAGACGCTCAAGTTTCTGAGACGGTCAATATCTTGCGGGAGCTCAGTCAAAGGGTTGTCTCTAGCCTTCAGCACCTCTAACTGCCAGAGGTCAAGAACTTCTGCAGGCAGAAGCTGTAACATATCACAGTTTGCATTTCTGTTCAAATCCAAGGAGTGTGTCACATTACAGCTTGCATTTTATTGTCAAAGCAATGTATCATATCACAGCTTGCATTTGAATTTCGAAGCAATTTGTCATTTCATTATTCAAACAATGTGTCATTTCTTATATTTTAGAGAGTGGATTCCTGGATCAGCTATTCAGAGAAATAACTGAGGCAACTTCAATATTCCCTTTTCTTATTTATATTTATAAGCAGTTCTTGCATATGATTAGCCACATTCAGGAACCTTCATTTTCTGATGAAATATATCCTTATATTCAACAACACACAGAAGCCTCTTCTCCCACTCACCCACACACACAGCTCCCCCCCACCACACACGTTGAAGAAATGTCTCACCTTAAAATTGTTAAAAGAAAGATTCAAGTAAACTATCGTCCTTGTCAAAGGTGTGATATTTGGTAAAACATCAATGAAATGGGCCTGGAAAATTAAAAAAGGAATCATGCATTTGAAAAAATCTGTTTCAGGAAAAAAACCAATGGGGTCAATATAAATACCTAAGCTGCTTTTAAATTTTCAGAGTCTCTTTCTCAATACTTTTATTGTTCAAGACATTTGACACTGAGCAGTGATTCTCCCATTTTAAAATATTGGTAGAATATTCAACATGGTACCTTATTTAAGTACCATATTTTTTTGTTCTGTATAATAAATTCTAGGCTACACTTAAATAATTTGTGCTGAAGAATATTTTAGTCTGCATGGTAGTGTGCAGTACATGTGTTGTATCTTGCTGTGGTTTGATGTTCCTTCCTGATCACTGTTTTGCTTGGCACCCTCCAGTGAATTTTTTCCCCAAGAAACCTTTCCCTTGACTGCTCTCACCTTCAGGCTAAGTGCTGTTCCACCAGCAATCAGAGAGTCCAGGATGGCTAGCTCTGACGGATTTATGGAGGCTTCCTCTGGAGGGGCTAGGATGACATTTACTCTATCAATGTGACAAACGTGACAACTTGCAACAACAATAAAGCATGGAACAAAGAAACATATGAAGATGATATTCTTAGTTCATTATTTCCTTTGGGTTTTACATTGTTATCTCATTCTAATGAAGAATCAATATGGATGGAGCCACTGAAAAAAAGAGTGTTTAAAAAAATCATATACCAAAAGGGGAACCACTTCTTTCTCGTGATGCATCCTGGAAGTAACGAGACTTTGCTGAGTGAATGACAGCGTCTCTTCCTGGGACCTCAGATTCCCTGTTAGCAGAGCCACATTTGCACAGAATATGACGTCAATTCATTAAATTTTGAAGAACAACCAGCACCATTCCAAAATGCCATATCAATTCATGAAGTTCTGAATAAGCAATAATGTTTACCCCCTCTCCCTCAAAGACAAAAATTATCATACTACAATAAGTAAAAAAGCACAATATAAAATCATACTGCCCAGAACTGATTTCAATAAATATTTAAAACTAAATCAACAAAAAAAGCTTTGCTCTTCATGGTTAGCATACATCACTGCAATGCCTTCCACTACAATCCACGCATGCAGTTAAGCAAGTCAAGTTAGTCAGCTTACTGGAGTGCCTTTGTGGTCTGGCTAGCATGCTCCACCACACTGTTTTCATACAATATTATCTCTGTGTGTGGAACGGTGGCTGCATCTCCGCTGTGGTATGAAGGGCTGTACTTGGGAGCCGGTTTGATGACAGTGCGCACATCCGTCTGCATGTGTTGTCGCATGTGTGAACGAATCATGGCTGCCATCTCCAAAAGCAGCTGATGCTGTGGAACACGAGGTTCGCATGGAGGCACATTTTTCTCTGTAACAGTAAAGCAGATGCTGCACAAAGCTAATGTAACAATAAAAATGTGAACTTCATCATCACCATCAATGGTCTCTCAATCACTGTCACCACCACACCAACATTACCATCAATGTTGTTCTCATCATTGCTGCTTTCATCATCGTTGTCATCATCGTCATCATCACACCACCTCCACCATTGTTATCATTGGCATCATTACCACCTCTGCTGCCATAACACCCCCACCATCACTGTCTTCTTCCTATTATTATTATTGTTGTTGTTGTTATCATCACCAACTTAACACAACCCCAGACCACCTCCATCGTCACCACTGACTTGTCACCCTTAAGTCAGAATATTATACAAATTTATCAACATACTGCATCCCCCCCCCCCACAACATCACCATATAAAAGCATGCAAATCTTAGTGCCCGTACATACATTTGTATATATATAACACTGCATATACAGAACTGATTACTGATAAGTCTGATATCCATGAATTACATTCACTTTAACATCAGCAAGTATGCACAGCCAAGTGAAAACAGACAAACAGGCAATACTGCTTACCGTCTGGGTCAAATATCACTGTATTAATTTTGGTCTGCATCCGAGGGTGTATATACATCTCTGCCAACAAATCAGTCAGTTTTTTCACATTATGTTTTGAACAGATGATCCGCCGAACTTTTGGCAAAGGCATCTGCTTTTGTTCAGCCACATTTCTCAGAAAATGCTCCAGTGTAAAGTCTGGAGGATTGAAATAGCGGGCATCATCACACTCAAAGTCCAAAAAAATGTCTGGGTTTTGTCTGGGCGCACGCAGAGGAAATGGGTCAGGTCCTCTCGTCTTAAAGGACCTGACGAGGATTTTTCCATCTATGCACTTCCCAACGGCTGTCTGACCCCGACAAAGAGGGTCAAGCACAAATTTCTCATCATTCCTTGACGTAAATGATGTGATGTTGCTCAAGCGAGAATGATATGGGTGTGTAAGTCTTGTGGGTGCCGACTCTGAGGGTGGTGGGGAAACAAGACTTGGAGCACCACTTGGGATTGGTGAAGCCTGGTGCGATGTTTCTTCAGATGACAAGTCAAACATATTGAAAGCATCTGACAGGAGATTTTGTCCATACATGCCAGGTACCCCTTGAGGCATGGCATTTTCAGTTGCTTGACTATCACTTGCTGATTCTAAAGGACGTAACTGTCTTGGTGCTCGTGGACGACGCAGAAGTTTGCCTGATATGTGTCTCTTTGGTGAGCTAGACAGGCCCGGGATAAGAAGAAGCTAGACAAATAAACAAAACAACCCAAAAAGCTCACTAAAACATGTAAAATTTGATGATATAAGTTGAACCATAGTAATAAATAAACCTAGAGTGGAAAATGGTTCCTATGACCTACAAACAAGATCAGCAATGGGAAGAATGATAACTGTGTTGTTGAATCTTGCAATATGATGATGTGATTCTGCCCCTTATCATTCACTCCTTTTTGTCGGATGATTTTAATTCGCAAAAACAAAAAAAAAGTGTATAATAATTTCGATACAAAATATACATATAGATTTTTATTGAAATTCTTATCCACGGCAAATCAAAAGAGTTACAAAGGGGTACATCTGGCTTTACTAAAATCTGACTAAACCACACAAAAACTTAAAAATTTAGTGTTAAGGAGTAATAAGATCCCAAACTTTGCAAAATCAAGAAAACTGTCAACTGATGTTGATAATCATCTAATTTCACTGCAGTTTAATTACCATAAACTTCAGTCAGTAAAGTGCAGAAATTATGCAGATGAAAGTAAAGTTTTTCTCCATCATAAAGAAATTCCGCCTAAGTGATTTGCTACACAAAATATTAAAACATAATCTGTGCCGAAGTTGACACACCTGAGCTTCACATGATCAAGAACACAAAGCATTCCTATGTGCTGAGCCAAGCTGTGCACACATCTATCACCAAGGATAAGCCAAGAAGTGACAGTTTCCAATCTCATTTATTTATGTCTATGGTTGAACCAGGCTCATGACCCTGAGTCAATATGGTGCATACAGTCTGGTAATACTACAGTTAAACCTTAATATAAGACCTTCCCATATACAACTTCCTTCAGCATACGACCCAAAACGTTTTGACGGAGACCATTTACTATAAAAACGACCTCCCATTTACGACTTCCTCCTTAACCCGACCACCAACTGACAAAAGTGGCCAGTTTTGCGCAGTATACAACTTTCCCTGGTCCAGTGGGAAAAAGTTAGCAGACTTCTTTTTGCATAGATGTTCACTAAGGAACAAAAAATGTTGACCCCAAATCCCATGAGAAGCGCAAAAGAACTCTCTTTTAAATCTAGAAAAGAGATTAAAAGTGCTCCTAACAAAGAGGCAACAAAAGGAAATGGCAGTAAATATTGAATCCATCATCCATTTATGACTTTACACCAAATGGACTGAAGGAAGTGACGGTTTTGTAGAATATACAACTTGTGCGTCTTTTCGACATTTCACAGAAGGACAAATACTTGAAATATTTTATATCACAGATTTTGCTGTAATTCATTCCTGAAAGTCATATTCTATGTTTAACCCTTTGTTTTGACTGATTTGCCACATTCAGGTCGGGTAAACACAGTTATGTCTCTTTCACACTTTTTACCCTAGTAAAAGCTAAGTTAGCCACAAGTGTCTAGTCTTTATGTAGGCATTTCATGTGTAGGCCACTGGCCTGCAGGAATCGGGTGTCGCTTCTTTGTTGTGAGAAATTTCATGTGACACAACATATGCCAGTCTCAGAGATTTGTGATCCCCAGCGTCAGAGTGAGATCCACAGCTTTAGCTGACTAATTTGATATGAGGAAGAACAGGATGTCACCAGTCAGTGCCTGAAATGTTTAACCCAATGTAAACTGTGTGAGTTGCAAGGGGTAGGTAGTAGATAGAGAGCTGCATCACACTAACATGTGATCTCAGTGATTGAGATGCGAAAATAAACTATTTTAAGGTTTAGTTCAGTGGTAAATAAAAAATAATTCAAAACATGTGTTGCAGTTGGCTGCCATGCTAACATACATGAAGATGTGTTTATTTCTCGCCCCATCACCATGTACCTACATGTACTAAAGGTTCAGTGCAACTAGTCCTCCCTTATATGACCCTCCATTATAAGACCTGATATTGGCTGGGTTTTTTTTTCAAAGTCTACAAACATTAGCTAGTTGGACCACACCAGGCTGAACTGACACAGTTTTTAGTCTCACCAGGCTGCAACCATGCAGTTGGTATATGCTGTACAGATCCAGTACTGTAACAGCCAGGAATAGTAACTTTTCTTGGCTGATTAGGTCATTAATTGATATAGTGCAGTTTGCAGTTTTTTAAAATAAAAAGCTTTGATATATATATATCAATAAGGAATTTGCTTGAAATGTAAATAAATCATATTACACAGGTCTTGTTGAATATGTGTGTGCATATCTGTATAACAATGTGTGTACACGTGCATGTCTGGGTGCAGGGTGGAAGGGCCACAGAGTGAGTGACTGAGAAAGTGAGAGAGCGAGTCAGTGAGTGACTGAGTAAAAGAGATGCTACAGGAGAAATGGGAAAACTCTGCTCGTACTTTTATGGTGCGAAGTGTTAAGTACAGATCGAAAAGTCTGCTCATGCTGCAATGTTCAAATTCTGACTCAAACTTTTTTTATGCTAAATGTGGAGCTACAACAATAATAAAAATGTCAATACTCAAAACCCTTTAAAAATATTTCGTATATAATAAACATTTTATTTTAATATATTGCATAATGTTATTTATACAGCATGAGTATATTATGAGCATACACTTTCAGTTTTACCCACGTTTACCCTTGATCAAAAAAAATCTGTGTAAAACACAATCACGTCTTTAAAAATGACGAATAAGACAAAGATATTTACCTGATCCATCTGTAACGCGGCTGTTTAAGATTCAAAATAGCTCACTTTCTGGAAGTATACAATAATCGAAACAGGATTACCGTGAACAGCCATATTGCAGACCGTTGTCAAGGTAATGATCCGGAAGTAATAACTTAACGAGGGCGACAACCTGTATTTAGTCTCTGCTGTGCATCAGTGAGCTGCGTGCGTGTAGATCACACATGAGCAGATTAATTAATAAAGACAGGACCAAGGAGAAAGAAACAAATAAAAGGCTAGAAGACTTAGAATCATTGTTTCCTCCCTCCCCATCTCTTTGCTTCGCTTTCCTCTCTCTAACACACGTATGATCTCGTGTGCACGCATTCACGCACACGCGCGATTACACACACAATTGCGCACACTGAAAGCACTTGCATTTGCATACACAAACTATTGAGATATGGAAGAAGCAAGACGACGAACAGCAGTGACTCTTTTCTCCTCTCCCTCACCCCCACCTCAAGCTACGTACAGACCTGTACCTGCTGCATGAAGAGATCGATGGGCACCGCCCTCACGATCGATCGATCTCGCCCGCGGAAAAGTTGGGGTCTCCCCCCCCCCACACACACACACCAAAACATGTCGGGAAACAATTAGTTTTATCCTTACCTATGTCTCAAATGATAATGTCTCTCTGGATAAACTGTCAGTGACCGGAGTGCAAATCTAGAGTGTGTGGATATATAGTTACATTCGGGCACTGCATCCGTACACACTATATATGGACACTCGATCCCCTTAATTCTCCCTCTTCCATCGATCCTTTCTTCCCCTCCAAAATATACCGCCTATCTCCAGTGACACAGAAACAACCAAAGTTTTGTCTGTCTAGAACTGACTGATATAGAATTCAGCCATAATTTTTTAAAATCAAAAATTGTTTTAGTCCTTTACATTGGGGTGGGGCGGGACAATTTCATGGTCACTGCTTTCAGAGCCACACTAAACACTAAACCTGTACTCTTGCTGTCAATACAATATATATATATATAAAGTGGCCTTGTGTGACGGTCTGACTGAAGGTGAACACAATACTCACCCAGTCAATCGGGACACTTGAGTGAAAGCCATATATCGCCGTTTTCATTGGCTAATCCAAGCGTCCTTTACCGCTCCCTGTTTAAACGCAGATGATGCAAAATTCAAGCCTTTTGATGCTTTTGGTCAGCGATCATTGCAATAGATATGTGTAACTGTTTTGTGCCTTAGAGGAAAAACTTCACAAAGCCGGGAACCGTTTTCAGTTGTTTAAAAAAACTTCAGGATTTATAACTACAGTGACTTACTTAATCAAGTGTTCGCCTACATATTTTTAAAAGTTCAAATTAGCAGTGTGATGTGTTCATGTTTTTGGTCATCTTCCTACAATTGCTAGCCATGACGTCGCAATCTGGTGAGTACTTTTTGAGTTGGTTTTTTTTTGATCGAAGGGAATAACCGGTTACCATTTACGTATTTTGATGTGGATAGCTGTTACGTGAAACTTAAGCAAGTAAGTTTTTTTTTAAATTGCACGGAACATTACTATTAATGAGTTTTTGCTCACTAGCTCATTCGCTCAACCATTCACTCCTTAACTCGCGCAGTTAGGTGGTCTTTCATTTTTATTTGTCCAAAAAAGTTTTTTATATACCTGTTTACTATTCGATTATTTAATAACGATTGCCTGAAATCAAAGCGCAGTGGACATTTTAAATATATTTTGCGCGTTGTGATCACCTTTTTGATCTCACCTATCCTCTCTCTCTCTCTCTCTCACACACACACACACGTCTATAGAGATTCTTTTCATTTCATTTCAGGCAACTTCAGCCACGGCAGTGAAATGAAAAAGGAAATTCAGGATTTATAACTGCTGTGCCTGGCTTGAAAAGTTCAAATTAGCAGTGTGATGTTTTCACGTTTTTAGTCATCTTCCTACAAGTGCTAGCCATGACGTCACAAACTGGTGAGTACTTTTGATTTGTTTTTTGATCGAAGGGAATAACCGGTTACCATTTACATATTTTGATTTGGATACCTGTTACGTTAAACTCAAGCAAGTCAGTTGTTTTTTTTTTAAAAAGTGAATTCCGCGGAACATTAATATTAATGAGTTTTCGCTCACTAGCTCATTCGCTCACTCATTAACTCCTTCACTCGCGCACTCAGGTGGTCTTTCATTTGTATGCCTCTCGTCATTTTCAGTTTTCAGGCGCCATGGTTGACTGCAAACATGTATGCATTCTTGAAGTTTCAAATCCAATTATATTGTCATGCTATTTCTGATTTCTGATAACGAATTTCCGAAAATGAAGCGTAGCTGTTTCTTAAAAAAGGAAGCCATGACGTCACAATCTGGTGAGTACTTTTCGATTTGTTTTTTGATCGAAGGTAATAACCGGTTACCATTTACATATTTTGATTTCGATACCTGTTACGTAAAACTTTAGCAAGTCAGTTGTTTTTTTAAAAGTGAATTCTGCGGAACATTACTATTAATGAGTTTTCGCTCTCTAGCTCATTCGCTCTCTAGCTCATTAACTCCTAAACAATACTAATCGATAATTTAATAATGATTGCCTGAAATCGAAGCGCAAGGACATTTTAAATATATTTTGCGAGACTTGATCACCTTTTTTATCACACCTATCCTATTTCTTTCTCTCTGTCTCTCTCTCATGCACACGTCTATGGAGATTCTTTTCATTTCATTTCAGGCAACTTCAGCCACGGCAGTGAAATGAAAAAGGAATTTCAGGATTTATAACTACTGTGCCTGGCTTGATCAAGTGTTCGCCTACATTTTTTCAAAAGTTCAAATTAGCAGTGTGATGTGTTCATGTTTTTAGTCATCTTCCTACAAGTGCTAGCCATGACGTCACAAACCAGTGAGTACTTTTCGATTTGTTTTTTGATGGAAGGAAATAACCGGTTACCATTTACATATTTTGATTTGGATACCTGTTAGGTGAAACACAAGCAAGTCAGTTGTTTTTGTTAAAATAAATTCCGCGGAACATTAATATTAATGAGTTTTTACTCACTAGCTCATTCGCTCACTCATTAACTCCTTCACTCGCGCACTCAGGTGGTCTTTCACTTGTATGCCTCTCGTCATTTTCAGTTTTCAGGCTCCATGGTTGACTGCAAACATGTATGCATTCTTGAAGTTTCAAATACAATTATATTGTCGTGCTGTTTCTGATTTCTGATAACAACTTTCCGAAAATGAAGCGTAGCTGTTCCTTAAAAAACTTCTTGTTTATCGCAAATTGATTTTACTATCTTGCTCATCGATTCACTCTACCAACTGTTCAGCTCGTTGTCAGCTTGCAAAAACTACAGCTAAACTATAAGTCTAGGATTTTTTATATATACATGTGTACTAAACGACAATTTACTAATGATTGCCTGAAACCCAAGCGCACATGACATTCTAAATATATTTTGCGCGATGTGAACACCTTTTTCCTAAATCACCCATTCTTTCTCTTTCTCTCTCACACAAAGTCTATAGAGATTTTTTTTCATTTGTCTTTCGCAGTAAAATGTTGATTTTGATAATGTTAGAATCCCCCTATATTATTTACGTGCAGCGTAACGCGGAGATGTGAACTAAAGACTGTCTCACTCACACTACACTCTCCATTCCTGCCACCTTTCTTCAACCCCGACCCCCCATCTTCTAAGTCGTCGGTTACTGGCTTTCTTATTGTTTACAGGCTACGGGCCGGATTTGTGAAACAACTGTGTGGCTATGAATTCTTTCATCCTCTGCAATCTCTGCCAATTGCACATGAAATTTAAATATATTTTGTGCAATGTGAACACATTTTCGCTGTCTCTCTCACATACGCATGCACACGCACACGCGCCCGCGCATACAATGTCATAGACCTACTCATCTATAAGAACATGTCATTGCGCGATCACAATGATCTGTTTATGATTACGTGAAATAAAAATGCACTTTTAATTTAGAATTACATTTCACGCGATGTCAATAAATTTTCCTTTATTTTTCCATTCAAACTTTATTCCCCTCGATTGGTCCCTCGGTCCTTCACTTAGCTAACAGTTTAGTGATTTTGAGTTATCAAGGGAAACAGATAATTTAAGCAGTGAATTCTTCTTGAGCTTCATATGATCTTTTGCACTTCTAATGATGCCAGTGAAACCCAAGCGCGCTTAACTTTTCTTTCGAAATAAACAACTTTTCACATTCATTCCACACATTTGGTAGGTATCCAGCGATCATTGCAATGGATATGTGTAACTGTTTTTTGAATTGGGGGGAAAAATTGGACGAAGCCGGGCAGCGTTTTAAGTTGTTACAAGGTTTGTCAAAGGTAACCGGCAAGCAGACGATTCGCCTTTAGTTTGCATTTTGCATCACCTATAAGTGTGTTTTGTCGTCATTTCAGCGTCGATGACATAAAGATGTAATCGTCTTGAAGCTTTTTGAACAACAGGCAGTTTAAACACGGCGTGAAATAAATGACAAAAAAACTTAAGGATTTATAACTACAGTGCCCGGCTTGATCAAGTGTTCGCCTACATTTTTTAAAAGTTCAAATTAGCAGTGTGATGTGTCATCTGCCTACAACTGCTAGCCATGACGTCGCAATGCGGTGAGTATTTTTTATTTTTTTTTTTGATCGAAGGGAATAACCTGTTACCATTTACATATTTTGATTTGGATACCTGTTAGGTGAAACTCAAACAAGTCAGTTGTTTTTTTTTAAATTCCGCTCAGTGAGCTTTGTAATGATACTTTGTTTAAAAAAATTTTAGGAAGTTCTTTTATACCTTTTTACTACACAAAAATTTAATAATGATTGCATGAAACCCCAGCGTACCTGAAATTTAAATATATTTTGCACGATGTGAACACCTTTTCGCTAACTCGCCTGCACAGAGCTGGGGCCGGGTGCACGCGCCGCTAGCGCGCCAAGCAGCAGGGCTACACCCCTAGCCGTCTGCTAAACCAATGCAGCTTAGCACACCGCTAGTTTAACCTGGGGTGCACAAGCGCGATTTTCGTTAGCTGGCCGCTAGTTTAGTCCACAAAATTTAGCGGTGGTCCGAGTGCCGCTAAGTCTCTTAGCAGGAAGGTTAACTCGAAATGAAAATGGCTGGAATCGTACACCAAATCTACCAGCGATCTTATAACAGCATAGACACGAGTTTACATTTTGATCGGATCGATAATTACCATGACGATAAACTGCACCAACAGTTTCGATTTAGAAGAAACGACGTAAATCGTATCGTAGATGTTCTTCGACCCGATCCAGAATACGAATGTAAACGCAAGGGTCACTTACTGGACATTTGCAGGTGCTATCAGCGCTAAGATTTTACGCGACGGTCAGCAAATAACTATATTGGTGACGCGTTCCATGTGCACAGGGCAACTGCGGCAAGGGGGATTCACCATGTGACCAACGTGCTGCACGTGTCCTTGTGTCGGACAGTACATTTATTTTCCTACCAAGGAAGACGCCAGTAAACAGAAGAGAAAGGAGCGGGTTTCTCATGCAATGTTGAGGCAGCAGTGGATGGGACTCAAATACAAATTCAGGCACCTATACAAAACGAACACAAATTTGTAAACAGACGCGGAAAGCACACCATTAAGCCTGTGTTAAGACAACAGTCCCAGGTGTGACAGCTAAAATTGCCTTGAGCAACCCCGTCCTGATATGCACTTCACTTCCTACTTATTTACAGTCTTCTCCATTAATATACAGTGACAGAACACATGGGGAAGCCTAAAGATATTTTAAATAGCACAGTTAGCTGTAACAGTCTTGGATCACAAACACAAAAGAATATTTGAATTTTTTAATATACAGTGTAAATGAAGTATTGTAGTTAAAAATGTCACAAAGAAAAATCCCCCAGCATGTTAAAACAATCACTTCCAGAAATTCTGTTACAATGTGCTTTGTCACATACACGACTTGGCCAAATGTATCCCCTTATTAAAGATGATCCTAACTTCTGAACTGCTTTTAAGCAAACTATTCACACTGGTGCTTAGCAGACTGGAATGTAACGAATGTGATACTGTTTTTTTTTTACCAAAATAATTAAAAAGATTAAAATAGTCTACATTTTAACCAATAAATCTTAATTTACTTAAATGTAAATAAAGTACTAAATCATAAACCTTTTTGTGTTTATACTGATTAATTTTTTAGCCTGTTCTAGTGGCAAAAAAAAAGATACATTAGATTTAATATGGAAGTTCATGTGGGATTTTACAACAGCAGAGAACATTTAGAAATAAAAACTGAACACAGAAAACTAAAGTTCTTCTTAAGGAGCAATGTCATGTGTAGATTGTCCCCCTTGGACATCAGTTACTACAGTTGTTATAAAGCAACGCAGGCATTGATGCCATTTCAGTAGTAAGAAACACGGATCAACAAGAAAGCAACTGACTTCAGAAAAAGAATTTTCTTTGTGGATTTTGCTGCAGCTTTTTCAACATATCTGTATCAACCTGAATTTTTCCATTTGTTTGTTCAAGAGCATAATGCTCTTTCTCAGAAACTTTGTACAATTCATCTATTTCAGATCTGTTGTCACTTTGATGACATACGCTGCTGCCAGTTTCAGAGACTAGCCCCTCGCTCTTGAGTACCCAGTATCCACATCTGACACACCACATGAGATACAAAACCATTAGCTGTTTACTTGCAGATTATTGTTACCGTTCATTTTATGTTTGTCACGTTGTGATTTTGGTGTGCTTATGCTAGTAATGGTCAACTTGTTTGGAATTTTTCCGCTCCTATACTATGATATACATGTAGATGATATAGCTCTCATTGTCAGAGCTACCTTACAAATTTTGTTAAAATACAATTATCCTTTCATTGAAAGTGAGCTGTTCTTAATTATTTTTAATTTGTACAATTTAAAGACCACAGAAGTCACTTTGCAAAGAGTAGGAGTACATAATACAAGAATATTGTAGCTACTTTCCTGTTAAAAGAATGACACCCATAAGTGCACCTAACCCATATACTGCTCCAAAGAAACTACTGATGTATGGGTCTAGACTAATCTCTTTAATCTCAGTTCTGGGGAACATAACGTTTGAATCTGGAAGTCAGTGTTATTTCAAACACCCAAGCTATGGAGGCTGAATGTGTTTGATTTGTTCACTTTAAGCACACTTCCATGGTTTAAATATGAAGGTAATTGGGAAGGGTGAAGAAGGGGGGGGGGGTATCACATAATGTATATGATCAGAGAGAAACTAGTTTTCCAACTTTCCTGTCTGTGAAAGTGAACTTTGACACCTTTAAAGAAAACCAGTTTTTTTTTTGGTTGGTTGTTTTTAGCTTTTATGTTACAAGGATTCTTATATCAGAGTTCTGTAAAGTATGACTGTATAAATCCTCATTTTCTGTAATGCTGGAGGTAGTTATTCAAATGTGAATGACAACAGTATGGTACAAGCTGTTCATTTAACTTACAAAGCTTTCTGTCGAAAGAGAAGACAATTGCGGATTCTTTCAGTTTTGTGGCTCGTTCATTACCTACAGCGCGGCTGTAACAACAGCCACCATCCTCATGTGTCGTTGCTGCCTTCAGTTTAGCTCACCTTATTGTGTACTGACCAGTGCTTTAAGAATCCACTTAGACATTCAACAGATGGTGCAAAGATTTGGTATTATTTATGGAGTGTTACATTTTTCAGGTCGGTAGGGGAAAGCAAATTTTAAATGGACAAAGATTATAAGCCAGTTAGAAGTTGTCTTGTAGTTACAAACAGGCAGATAGAAATGGAAAAAAGAGTTCAGCGTCCTGCACAGGTGTTGAAAAATGGAGTCTCACAGTGGTTTGATGTGTGTTTACTTGGCAGTGTGTTTAGCATTGGTGTTTCAGAACAGCTCATCACCGTTTTTTTAGGATTGGTGTTTCAGAATAGTTCATCGCTTTCTGTTTCGCATTTGTGTTTCAGAGCAGTTCATTGCTGTTTATTCAGCATTTGTGTTTCAGAGTAGTTAATCGCCGTTTGTTTAGCACTGGTGTTTCAGAGCAATTCATAGCCGTGTGTTTAGCATTTGTGTTTTAGAGAAGTTCATCACCGTGTGTTTAGCACTGGTATTTAAGAGTGCAACAAGATGTTGTACAAGAGGCAAAGTTTCTTCGACGAATTCCACGCAGCAACAGAGGAGCTGGTGAGACTGTCCAAGAGGGCACCGGGTCGTCACCTGACGAGGAGGATGCGGAGTCAGCTGGATGCGGAAGTTCCCGTGAAGCCTCCAGCGCCTGCTGACACCGCCCCACCCCCCAACTCGAGAAGGACGCCCCTTGCCCAGTGTGGTTAGCTTTCGCAGTTAGCGCGGCATATGGACCATATGGACCTTCACAGCTGCAGTGGGAAGCCGGTTAGTGGCAGGAACTTTTTTCTGTTGCAGGGCCCCGGGGACGTCCCGGGGCAGGAGAAGCACCCACCTACAAG
>SMGT01016922.1:167194-169786 GCA_004794575.1 Lanistes nyassanus | reverse complement strand
GAAATGCTCGTAACGTTGGATGGCCGGGGTAAATGTAACTGGGCTACCAAGGTAAAAAAGTTGTTGTTGCAGTGGTGACAAGAGTAGGAGCTCTATGGTCGGTCACTTACTGTACGTGTGTATTGAGCGGGATCATAGGCCGGTTTGGCAGTTTGGTTTCCCTCTTGCATTGATTTGTTTATTTCCTTTGTCTGTTGCACGTGGTATGACGTCATCAGGCAGCGTCTTACCCTAGACACGAGCAAGGTGATTCTCTGTAAATAATTTGTAGATATATTTGATGTTGTCGAGCCAGTTAGTGTTTGAAATATATGTTGAATAACAGTTCGCTGCAGTTGTGTGTTTTACGAGGGTGGGGGCTCTTGAGCTAGTAGTGTTTTGCCTGTGTGAGACTGAGCGAACGTATCAGTGTATGAGAATCTTCTCCCTCGGTAGATTTCTCTGGTTATTCACATTATTTCATAGCGTCGTCATCCTTTGGTGTAGAAACCATTGACCTAAATCAGTAAAGGTTTTGGTGATGATTGCTCAATTAAATCTACATTTTACGAGATCACCATAAAAGTTTGTCCAGTAATTCTGGAGAAGTCGAGTCCAATAAGATAAGGTACCGCCCGCACGTCACACCACCGTTGAAACCTGTGCTGTGATGCTTGAGGAGTATGCCCTTTTAAAAACTGAGGCTACGATTCTAGTTGTCCGTCAGTAATATATAGTCTAAGGTGCAAGGTTTTTCAGAAAATAACTAGAAGCATGTTTCGAGTGTAGGTAACGCACACCTGACACTGGTGCAATGCGTGACCCGGCGTACTTTTCGTCTGTAGTGAATTGGTGTGTAGCAGTGTTAATCTTGACCCTATTATTCGTTTCCGGGTTGTTTTTTGTTGGTTTTTTTTGCTACATTTGAAGCATATCATAACTTTCTTTGCTATTCCGACAACATCGATTAAGTCGGTTCTGTTCTTGGAATTTTGACTGGAGTACCACGGCACCGCTTACAGAAGCTTACAAGAAGCCGAGGTGCCGCGAAAAATGTGTGGCAGCACACCTCAGCGAGCAGGGCTAAACATTTTTTCTATCTCCTCGGTTTCCGGTCTGCTGTGTGATTTTACATGGCGGCATGCAGTGCGGCTCATAAGCTTGAAAACTGGCCATTTTTACGTTTTACAACGTGTGTCATAACCCCCCTCCCCCTGCCGATCCCCGCCCCACGCAATGTTCTTTACAAGCCATGTAGGAGAATATGACAGAAAGGCAGACTTCACCATTTCCAGGTTCCGGAATCCGTTAACAGTCAAACCGCTGATGTCAAATGAGGTAATCTAAATGATAGCTTTGCCTGTAGCTAAGTATTTTTCTATTTCGCTTTAATCACTTTGTGAAATATGTATGTGATTGGGTAGTCGGTGAAATACACAGAAGGATCTCTGTAGCTATAGTATGAAAGTGGGAAATTATATTAAGACAGAAGATTGGAATTTATCTTTAATATAATCGTAAATACATAATGGACATATTCTGTTTTCCTTTTTTTAGTTCATGTTAAACTGAAGCATCCGACAAGAAGACAAGTATTCTTGCTAGACGAGCCCAGTGATATTACAACAATACACATAGCTGCCTATCCTACGGTATCTCCACTATTTACTGACACACAGATAACGGCTAACGCCCACAGCTTCTTCCAACCGATAATACTCAAGAGTCCTACTTCGAACTCCAATCGTTCCGTTTTCGTTTTGAGCTCTATATAGATACACATGCAAAGGCTGCTGCTGCAGATAAACGAATGTCAATCAGTTCTTTACTTTTGAAGTCTGAGTAATTTCACAGGTCACGCCTAGTGTTCCTAAGCCATCTCGAGGTTAATAAGGAAAGCTGCTCCCAGGTCTTTGACAAGATGTGGTTTGCTCTCTTGGTTGTGGTCCCTCTTTTCGGATTTCCAGGTAACACCTATGTGAACGAAGACCTCTGCACAGTCATATTTCTACGTCGTTCTCATAGCATCGTGTTGGCTGGGGCTCCGTGCTAGAATCAATCTAGAATGCCTCCGAGCCTAATATGGCAGCTGTTAAAAAATGTATTAATAAGATGAATTGCTCGTTTAAATTTCTGGTCTGCCTTTATTTAGCAGTGTTGAGCAAATTTCTTTGATTCTGAAAATTTCCTTAATGCAGCAACCTTTTAAGGCAGAAAGTTATCTGATAGTTTTTTACACTTTCCAAGTTAAGTAAAAGTGGTCATAACAATAAATATTTAACAATTGTCCCACCCCCACCACCTACCTACAAGCTCTAGGAACAGTCACACAATAGACAAATTATGCCATGATAAAATAATAGCTGAGTATAGCCTGCACTTTTTCACGTTCTACTACAATAACGATGATAAGTTCTGGTTATAAAGGGAAGAGTTCTAGCACACAGTGAAACGCCTTTTATCATGAATTAACGTATTAACCTGTTTGAACTCACATGCAGTAGTTTTCGTGGTCAACACCTGGTAGTAATATTTATAGCAATTACAGTGGCGGTGATATTAGAAAGAGTACAGAGGTACGCAATACGATTTTTCACATTTCCATTTATCTGC
>SMGT01016922.1:149694-162194 GCA_004794575.1 Lanistes nyassanus | reverse complement strand
TTATAATTATAGATAATTGTTACAGTGGATCAACGGTGACAAAAATCCTATAAATACTAACAGAACAAGATGCATGTATGTAAAAGAACGAATGCTTTTGAATATTATAGAATAATATAAACTACTACATAAAAGTAAGGATTGTTAAACTCGTATTTAAAACACAGCAAATCACTTATCAGGCCTGTCACATCAAATGAAGAACATTGTCATGTAAAATATTATATTTCAGAAATAATATGCCTTTAGAGTACTGCGAATTGTGAAAGCTAATGAATTGTATTGTTTACATGCACAACAGCTAAATGTGCACTTTCCATATGATTTAGTCTTAACACTAGGAGTCATGGGTGGCTTGCATGAGAGTTCTTATCTCCTGTTCTTACGTAAAGTTGAACGTAAAATACACAGGAAAAATGGGCTTATCGACCACCCTTATGACTGGGAGAGCAGCTACGAACGCTCATGCAAGCCAGCCCAGGAGTCCACAGCTGTCAGACGAGGAGCGGAGTGTTTTAGTTGGGGTGTAGTGAGTGAGATCACACAAATACCCAGGACAGGAACTAGTGAAGAAGACGAAACAGAGGATAGACAGCTCGCAATCTATTTGTGTTTGAATAGGAAGTCAGTGTAGAGAACAGAGGAGCCGCGATATATGGTCTCTTTTATGGGCTTTACAGATAAAGACTTTAGCAGAAATTTTAACGGAATTTCTCTTGGATCTACAATCTTGTTAATATTCTAACTCGTGGCCTGTCGGTCATAGTCTCTTACAACCCTGTATCGAGTGAACATAGCTCTCCATACGTCTTCCTCTGTCCCAACCCCTGTTGTAGAAGAAAAAGACTGTTAGCCAGTCCTCCCACATACTGTAATCTTTCTGGAAGTCAAGCGGCCAAGAGTCCCTGCAGGCTGCGCTGGAATGTCCTCTGCAGGACAACGTGAGGCTGCCTGACTGAAAACACGCTGTCACATTGGGGCCGGCAGTACTTGAATAAACTCAGTTTGATGAATAAAACTATGGGGTTCGTCCTGCCATCATGACATAATCCTGTCATCACTGCTGGCAACAATGCTTGGATAAACCCAGCCTGCCCCCTGCACCTAAACTTTTACGAGCCTAACACTCATTGTTTATCCGGGGGTAGCAGGGTGTCTGTCAACGCTACAATGTGTCGCTGGTGAACACCTGCCTGGAAACTCTACTTATACGCAACTCTAAGCACTGTTAATAAATTCTAAACTCCTGAATATAATCAGCTATTGATGTCTCCAAGTGTGCTAGCTCGCATTTCGTCACACGACGCCCATCAAGATACTGCATCGAGTCACTAGATCGGAAATCGGGAAAAAGACTTCAGTATCTCCGGAATTCTACGAAACAAAGTACAGTGTCTCTCAAACATTTTACAACAGATTTCAGTCTTTTCAGCAGGTCCGCTACTTCTGTGTTTTGTGCTGAACATAACAAGGAATCCTGCTTTTCACTTGCTTAACAAGATGAAGCTTGGATTTCTGATTACACTCATCCTTCTCGTTTCACTTCAAGGTACAGTGTTTTGTTAGATCCTTATAAAACAATCATTTTGATATAAAGGTTTCTCGCTTTCATAAAGGGTATATATATATATCAGTAAACCTTAAAACTGCTGTACTGTAAGCCACGGTCAAAAGTAATAGAAACCTTTCTTTCTCAATGTTATTGAGAGCGAGAGAGAGAGAGAGAGAATGTGCTTCATGAAGTTTGTTTTGTTTTATAAGCAGTTTAGTAAGCTCGAATCCTGGAACTACAACGTTGTTAACAGTTTTATGTAATACTTGGACAGAAAATGATCGACAGCACTACTGATAGAAAAGGTCAGCCTATATTTGTTATTTTCACATTTAACATCCCGTTAGGGTTGTTCCCGGTTTTGGTGGTACACATAGTGGTGGTGGTGGGGGTATCATGCCAAGCTAAAAAGAAAGCTGACGCTGCCGAACATCTTTAAGGCGAGTTGTCCATTTTAGGGACTCACGCTTTCACATGGACGTCGGACCTTGAAGATGACGCCGATGTGTTCGCCTGTGTGGGCGACCGTGTCTCTTTCCCGTGGAATTATTCTGTGGAAGACGGAGAGCTGGTGGAGGACATCAAGTGGTATTATGACGCAGGTAACGGAAGTCGCAAAGGTATCGCCGCGACAGTCGAGGGCGAGTTTTTCCCTCTTCGGACGTCGTTTTCTGACAGGATAGGTCACGTGAAGGAAGCAGGGTTATCGCTGGCGTCGGTCAGCGGCCTGGACAAGGGACACTACTCGGTGACAGTTACTGTTTTTCGTGGGTCGTCCTTCACTGCGTACACTCTCAAGGCTTCTCTAATCATAGCAGAAGGCAAGAATGAAATATTTATTATTACCTTTTCATTTCTTTGTGACAGCCTTCGTATTTTGCCCAACGGCTTAATTATTTTTCATTCAGCGTCAACGTTTTTCTCAATATTATATTTTTTATCCTACCCCTTCCTGTCCCGAACTCTCACCTCCCATTCCTTGTTTTTCCACACCACAGCTTACTACTCACTCCCTTCTATCCTCCCCCACCTTTCTGTAAGAGAAAGAAAGCAAGAGACACGGTGTCTAAGTGGGGGGAGGGGTGTATGAGCGGGTGGGCATGTGCCTTATGGGTTTCTCTATCTCTCTCACTCTCTCTCTGTCTCCACATCTCTGTCTCTCATTTCTGCTCAAGTTTTCCCATCTTGTAGCATACATCCTTTCCTATGAAATATGTAATTAAACGTTCGAAGTTCAGAATATAACTATTCTGAGGTTAACGATCGTGTTCAACGGGCACACGTAATGTCTGACAAACTCTTCTCACAACGTTCGGACCTCACACATTGTCTTTAGTCTTCCTTTTACAAAGACGTTAACCACGCCACCTTGTTGAAGATCCCCTAGTGCTTGAAAACGAGGCTCTGTGGGCACGACAAGAGCGCGTGGCGGTGTACGACAACACCACTGGCCAGCTTCACGTTCGTCTCTCGTGCGGAAAATACGTCATCACTGGACATCCCCCTGTCTTCGTCGAGTGGACGGTATGTATGAACCAAAAGGGTGCTTTTAAATCGACTGCCATCCAGATAAATGGTGAGATGTGAACTTCTTGATCTATTAATTCATTGTGCTTGTTCAGTTTCCTTCTGGCGATAAGCATCTCACATCCAAGCACATGAACGGCTCGTTCATCATCAACTTGCCCAACCCCGTGGAGGGAGGAAACTATACGTGTCGCTTATCGTCTGAGTTACCTCCCGTGTCCTGCTTGCCCCACAATGCCAGCGTGTTGCGGAGTTCCTCGGTGTCTGTAGACGACGTCAAGATGAGGCTGTCGCTGCTGGAAGCGGAACAGGAAATCCTTAAGACAGAAAAACAAACGCTGCAGACAGAGGTGAAACAGCTGAAGGAAGAGAACCGGAAGCTGAGCAATCTTCCGGGAAGTCTTCAACAAGTCAGGGACTACATCACAGGTAAGACTACCCAAGCAGGTGTGCAGTGTTAAATGATTCATACAAATCTCAGTTTGTTAAACTGTCATATAATTATACTATAATATGATACATTGCAAATATAATATAATACACTGAAAAGTAAAATATTGCGGTGACTGAAGCAGTGAAAAGAAAATGATGTCATATGTAAAGTGGGTAAACAGACTTTTTAAAAATTATTTTATTGGAAGGAAAACTAAAATGCTGAAGTGTTAAAAAGCAACAAAACGCATGAGCGTTCTTAGCGGAACACGTGGATGTGTTGTTAGATGTAAGATTGTATATGTTAAACAGTGTCAGGCAGACAGATAAACTGATATTTAGATACATAGAGGTATAGACAAGTTCATGGATCGATGGATGGATGGATGGATGAATGTGTCTAGGTGGATTGGTGCATAGAAAGATAGACTGAGGTTTTTCAATCTTAATATTTAATACATTAATGTTTCATTTAAGTCCAGGTGACATCACACAGCATATTGCTCTGTGACTGTAACGTGAGGATGTTTTCCTTTCTGTCTTTTATACGCCACTTCTAGAAAGGGATTCCAACAAGGTCAGGTTTGTCGCCCGTCCAGCAGGCGTCATAACCACACAAAAAGGACAACCCATAATATTCAGCAACGTGACTATGAACGAAGGAAACGCTTTTAGCGTAACTACTGGGCTGTTCACTGCCCCTTTCAATGGGACCTATTTTTTCGTCCTTTCTGTGTATCAAGACACCACTAGCCTGGAGGTTTATTTGTCTGATGGCGTAAATACTTTTTGCACGGCCAGAGCGCCATCAAGCACCAAGATCACTTGCGAAGCAGCTGTATATCGAACACAAGGAGAAAAGGTCTGGTGCTATTTTGATGGTAATTATTATTATTATTATAATAATAATCGTGAGGTTGATATTTCGCCCATTTACTCTTCTTTTATTGGATTTTCTTTAGATTCTGACATACAGAACGAAATGTGATCCTTGTGCACTCTGATGGATGACGCAAAGCTGTATTCGTGCATCTTATCTAACAACTGGACATTAAAAACAGATATTGATAATAAAACTCAAAAGTAATGTGATACATGTCGAAAATAAATAAGAGACTATGTAGCTTCCATTCAGGGCGGTGGGAAAAGCCAGGAGGATTTGACTTTGGAAAGAATCAGATAACTTCTTAACCCTTTTAGTTTTAGCGATGCAAATGTAAAACACTTATCTACCAACCAATTTATGTGTAATATATTTTGAACCTGCTTTCCTGGTGTTTGGAAAATTTGGAAAATATTTTCTTTAATGCTTCCTATTGACTTGTTTTGTCTTCCACGTAATTCCCAAGGTCTTCAAATTCAGTTTCATATTTCTGGTCACTGTTTTCCATTTATCACTAGACCTGGAATCACCTTTACCTTCATGGTATATTTAAGAGTCATGTACAAAAACATGTCATTTTGATACTTTAAATACAGACATACACATGTACATACAAACATACATATTACCTCTCTATCTCTCTCTCACACACGCGCACGCACGCACACACACATCACACATACATTTGTTTTAAACAGAAAACCGTTTCATGTACATCTCTTCTCTATTGGTTGAGTCTTACGGATGGAAAATGATAGATTACCAAAAAAGGCATATAATATGCTCTATAATTCGGATGCCAGTGGAAAGATAACCTGGGCCACAAACATTGGCTTGTGTCTAAGTCTGGGTTTGGTAAGTTGTCTGGATAAATCAAGGAGTAGGCGGGGGGGGGGAGGTAAAGGAACTCTTATGTGTTTGAGGACCATCTGATTCATTTTAGATAGCAGAAGTGAACAGTTTAGTATGTAAAGACAATTCTGTAGCCCTTTGAATGGTGTACCTAAGACAAACATTTTAAAACTCTGATGACAAGATTTCTCTTACAGATAAAAAAAACACAACTAAAGGAATGAGTATGTTGTGCTATTTAAAGAGACGAGATCTATTTTATACTCTGCTGCCCATACTTCGAAGACTTAACAAAACACTTCATTTCACCAAAGTATCACAGAGCCCCCAGTGTCTTTCACCTTTCTTTATTATCATCATCTGATAATGATGAAACATTAAGGAATTATGTGTTCTGCTGTATCAGGTTTTTAGACTTAGAGATCCTATACTACCATGAATTTTACTTATATATCATTCTTAATATTGTATATTGTATGTTACCTCCCTCCATAGTATATTTCATTCTTCCTTTTATTTCTCCCCACCGCCACCCCCTCTGTTCTCACGACCTGCGATGTGCACGTTCTAGTTGTTTGTAAAGTTGGGAATATCACTCTCTTGACACGCACTAATGGCTTAATAAATAAAGGTCTCTCTCTCTGTGTGTGTGTTCGTTTGTGTTTGTCGTTTTTTTCTTACACTCACCCACACACACACACACACAGATGTACGCACGCACACAGTGCATAGACATACATGCAAATTGAAAGCACGCGCGCACACACACAAGGCAACATAGCAAATCAACATCAATCACACAACACCACAATCACAATCGCAAACGCAAACACTAACACAGACAACACCTAATCCCCAACACGCAAACGACAAAATCACGAACGCAATGACACACTGACCTCGCCAGCGCCTGTCAGCGCACACAGATAGCATATCAGACTACAGCGAGTTCCATCTACATTAAACAAATTCCAGTTAATGGAAAACAGCTGACTTCGCTTTTATGTTTGTTTCGCAATGTAAAATCACACACACTGATAACGCGTGAACGTCAGTGCGAGAGACTGACACCATCTACTGAGTGATTACTTCAGCTTGTTTTGCAAACACTAGCCGAGCTCATCAAAGTACTGCATTGGGTTTCTCAGATACCCTAAAGGAACTTCAGTAACTCCGGAATTCAACAAAACATAGTGCGGTATCTCTCAAACTTTTATTTACAACAGATTTAAGTTTTTTTTCTACAGGTCAGGTACGATTGTGTTTTGTGCTGAATGTAGAAAGCGAACCTGCTTCTAACTGCTGAACAAGATGAGGCTTGCATTTCTGATTACAGTCATCCTTCTCGCCTTACGTCAAGGTACAGTGTTTTTGGCACATACTCATGAAACAATCATTTGCATATATATCCTTCGCCTTCATAAAGGTATTTATTTAAAAAAAGGACATTAACAGGACTGTACTGTAAACTACGTTCTGTCAACAGTTAGAACACTCTTAGTTCTAAATAATTTTAATATTATAGTTTAAGAAACAGAGGAGAGACAGAAAGAAAGCCTATGTATTTCCTGAAATCTGTTTTGTTTTGCAAACGTTAAGCTCAAATGCAGGCATGTACAACTTTGCTGGGCAGTTTTTATGTAGTCCCTGAACAACAATGACAACACTCATGCCACCAAAAGCCATTATTTTCCTTTCGTGATTTCTTTCACATTGCGTTGATGTTGTTGCCGGTTTGGTGGGCCACGTAGACGTGGTGGTAGTGGCTACATGCTGAGACAAAAAGAAAACTGACGCTGACAGCCATCTTTAAGGCGAGTTGTCCATTTTAGGGACTCACGCTTTCACATGGACGTCGGACCTTGAAGATGACGCCGATGTGTTCGCCTGTGTGGGCGACCGTGTCTCTTTCCCGTGGAATTATTCTGTGGAAGACGGAGAGCTGGTGGAGGACATCAAGTGGTATTATGACGCAGGTAACGGAAGTCGCAAAGGTATCGCCGCGACAGTCGAGGGCGAGTTTTTCCCTCTTCGAACGTCGTTTTCTGACAGGATAGGTCACGTGAAGGAAGCAGGGTTATCGCTGGCGTCGGTCAGCGGCCTGGACAAGGGACACTACTCGGTGACAGTTACTGTTCTTCGTGGGTCGTCCTTCACTGCGTACACTCTCAAGGCTTCTCTAGTCATAGCAGAAGGCAAGAATAACGTATTTTTATTATTCATTTTCTTTGTGACATTTTATTATCCAAAGACTTCATGTGTTGCACTCAACCCTCGACTTCTCCTCAACAATTTAATTTCTCTTTTTGTCCTTCTTACCTTGAACTGCTCCTCCTATTCCCTGTCTATCCTCTGTCCTTGCCGCTCTGCTCTCTCTGTTATCCTCATCCACCTCTCTAAAGACACGGAGGTGGTGGTGGTGTTGGAGGGGGGGTGTATGAGCGGGTGTGCATATGCCTGAAGGGTTTGTCTGTCTTCCCTCTTCTCTCTTCTTTGCGTGCTCGCTCTCTGTACACAGTCTCTGTCCAAAGTACGATTACACTGAGATGAACGATAGTGTCAGACAGGCGTAGGTAATGACTGACATGACATCTCACAACGTTCGGACCTCACACATTGTCTTTAGTCGTTCTTTCACAAAGACGTTAACCACGCCACCTTGTTGAAGATCCCCTGGTGCTTGAAAACGAGGCTCTGTGGGCACGACAGGAGCGCGTGGCGGTGTACGACAACACCACTGGCCAGCTTCATGTGCGTCTCTCGTGCGGAAAATACGTCATCGCTGGACATCCCCCTGTCTCTGTCGAGTGGACGGTTAGTATAGAGCAGTGCGTGGAAGGAAGGATGGCTGGATGAATAGAAGGACAATGGAAAGACGCGCGAACTTTGACATAAGCTGTTTTAAATAGCTTGTATGGTAAAATATGATTGTTGGTTACACGACTCCCGATGAGCAGATGAAACAGCAGATGAAAAATGTCGGTAGTGATATCGAATATTAATTGAGCACGGGTGGGTAACCCACGGATATTCACATTCAGGTTGTGCTGGCGTCAGTAAGACCCGATAGCACATACCGCACGTAAGCTTACTGGAAGATGAGGCCTTGCATGGGTTGGCTCAACAGAAAGAAATGCTTACCTGTGCTCGCTACTCTTTGGCAGAGCACGTCATCCGTCATAGGGTCCCATCTTGTAAGCGGATAGAATTAATGTTACATCACACGAGGATGTGAGGAGATGGGATGAGAACATGTACGCAGATTGACCGGAACGTGGTCAAAGATCTCGTAGATGTGCAGAAAAGATAAGCCGCGTGTTAATCGATGTTTGAAAATATAATTAGTTGGCGTGCGAAATAGACAGTGAAAATAAATAAGATGGCGCTTATTATATATTTTTTAAAAAAATTAAAGGTAAAAATGGACAGACCGATTAACTGACTGACTGTGTGACATGCAGACAGATGGACGAACAGGCAGAACTAGAGAACAGGCAGACAAAAAGGAGAAAAGACCTTCCTGCTTGGCGAATCCTCAAACCGTTTTTGAATAGTCATCAAGACAAACAGTGAGGAATGGTCTTTATGGATTTATTTCATTTGTTGGTTTCGTCAGTTTCCTTCTGGGGAGAAACATCTCACCTCCACAAACATCAACGGCTCGTTCATCATCAACTTGCCCAACCCCGTGGAGGGAGGTAACTATACGTGTCGCTTATCGTCTGAGTTACCTCCCGTGTCCTGCTTGCCCCACAACGCCAGCGTGTTGCGGAGTTCCTCGGTGTCTGTAGACGACGTCAAGATGAGGCTGTCGCTGCTGGAAGCGGAACAGGAAATCCTTAAGACAGAAAAACAAACGCTGCAGACAGAGGTGAAACAGCTGAAGGAAGAGAACCGGAAGCTGAGAGAACTGCCGGGAAACCTTCAGCAAGTCAGGGACTACATCACAGGTAAGACTACACGATTTTGTCCAGTGTACATAGATACACTAACATTTTCCTTTATTAATGGATAGAAAAACGGATGGATGGATGGATCAATCGATCGATTTTTTTTCATCTCAAACATCCATTACTATAATACTTCATTTACTTAGCAGTTGACGTTACACCGCCAAAAGCATTGCCCTGTGACTGTAATATGTCGATTTTTTTTCTTGTCTTTTACGCAACTCTTGAAAAGGACTCCACCAGGGTAAGGTTTGTCGCTCATCCCTCAGGCTACACAGACTTACAAGCAGATCGACAACCTATAATATTCAGCAACGTGACCTTGAACGAAGGTGATGCTTATGACGCAACTACAGGAGTGTTCACCGCCCCCTTCAATGGGACCTATTTTTTCATCGTCTCCTTGTATCAAAGCACCGATGCCCTGGATGTTTATTTATCCGATGATGTAAATACTTTCTGCGCGATGAAGGTGTCAACAACCCTTAAGATAACTTGCGAAGCAAATGTATATCGATCACAAGGCGAAAACGTCTCGTGTTATGTTAATTATAATTATAATCGTCAGGTGTATTTTTCACCTGTTTACTCTTCTTTCATTGGGTTTTCATTGGATCTCGACATTCCGATAGAGACATGATGTGTGCTTGCCTTCAGCTGCATGAAGGACGCTTCATTTGTATGCTTTTAGCAGGTACTGTTGGAGATTAGAAACAGAATATCAAAATAACACGTAAATGTACTGTGTAACTGTGCTGATCTGGATCCATACATGGCAATAACAGATCAGAGACTATGTGGTTTGTGTTGCTTTTATAGAGGGCGACGAGGAAAAAATCCCACAGGAGCTGACATCGAAAAGAACAATACAATTTCGTTGATGTAAGAGTAGAACACTTATCTACCAACCTTTTTTCGAGTATAATGTACACGATTCTGCTTTCTTTATTTACAGACATGTCATGTAGAGTTTCATGATAATCAGCTACGATTGTTTTTTTTTTCCTGCTGTGTGTACCAAGGGATCCTGGTTTGAATATTGTACATCGATATGCGGCTCGCATTTCTGACTACGACCATCTTTCCGGTCTTAATTCGAGGTAAAGTGCTCTTGGAAGAGCCTTTTAAACAATCATTTGGTGACAAGAAAGTACATGTTTCTGGGGTTTGTCACTTTAATTGCATGTAGTAATGTTTGAGATATTTACAACAAAAGACATTTAAAAAAACATGTGTACTGTAAACCACATTTTGTCAACAGTAATAAAAACCGTTAGTTCTAAATGCACGCTAGTTTTTTTTTTTTTACATGTGGGTGTGGGAGTGCGCACGCTTGTGTGTGTGTGTGTGTGTAGGGGGGAACAGAGAGAGAGGCAGACAGGCAGACAGAGACAGAAAGGAGAGAGAGAGAAAGAATGGATGGCCGGGTGGATGCATGCTTGAAGGCATTTGTCTCTTTTTTCTCTTGTTCTCTCTCTCTCTCTCTCTCTGTATTCACCTCTAGTTATCTCTCTTTTCTGTTCATGTTATCCTCTTCCTGGATCTTTTCCTATGGTTTGGTGATTGAGAAATGCAGCAAATTTTACAATAAAGGTGTCTTTGAACTGGTCTAGTAAAGCTAAACATCTGAATGGGGACAATATTCGAGTATTCTTTATGAGAATGAAACTGAAAGAAATCAAGATTTGAAACAGTTGTGCGACCAATTGGCTTTTGGTTGAGGTCACCCAGTAAAATGCAGTCAGAAAGAAATAATCTGTAGTACATGTGTTATACCAATACATGCATTAACGTTCAATCCCTACCTTCCTCGAGAAATTTATATGTTTGGAAAAATGACACGCGCGGGCACGCACACAGTGACCCGGATTCAAACAAAGTCTGACCTGGATCGCAGCAACGTCGCGTGAGTAAACAGCTTCCAGGAAAGCTGGTCCTTGCATTTTCGCTTTCATTTCTATAAATAATTCTTCTGTTACAAGCGGCTGTAGGACGACACGCAGTCCATGTTGTCAGATCTGAACACAAGAGTACTTGGAATACTGAGCAAGTTTCCTTAGACTTTTGACATTCAGTAAGGCATCCTGTGTCAAGCTTTTTAGCAAAATGAAGGTTAATGGGCCGTCTGCAATCATCTTTCTTTTGCTGATTCCAGGTAATCTCATTTTACGAACAATCTTAGAGATTAGTTTCTATAATCACACAAAAATAGTTCCCGAAAACTTTTCTGAATTTTCGTTTATCAGAGTCTCGAACGTTGGAAAGTTCATCAACCAGCAGTTCTAGGACACTATTTTGATCACCTTTCTCTGATTTTAAAATGTCGCCTTTCAGCTACAGTGACCAATATAAAGAATCCCAGATAGCATCATAAAAAATGACTAGAAGAAATTGTCCGAAGCATTAAAAATGTTGCTGCTTAAGGTTAGAGAAGACTTACAACGTTCTATTGAAGGTGCTCTGTGACTTTCAATAAGTTACTAATAGATTTAAAATATGATTTAAAATGAAAAATCAGCACTAGAATCCATGAAGGTACAAAAATTAATCTGTCAAATTATAGTTTAAGAATAAAGTTTTTAAAAATATTTTTTAAAAAATAAGTGCTATTTTGTACCCATTCTAGATATCAGTACATTTGAATGGACTTCGGATCTACAAGATGGCGCCTTCGTGTATTCCTGCATTGATGAAAGGGTCGTTTTCCCTTGGAGTTTTATTCTCGACACCGAAGAGTTGCTCGAGGACATAAAGTGGTATTACCACTATGGCAACGGCAGCCGTGAAAGCATTGCCGCCACTGTAGAAGACCACTTTTTCCCCATGTCAGCAACATTTTCGGCCAGGATTGAACAAGCCGGGAAAGCAGGACTCTCGGTGAGGTCACTCACTGGCCTGGACAGCGGGGAGTATTCAGTGACAGTCACCGTGCATCAGGGATCGTGTTTTACAACGTACAATCAGACGGTGTCCTTAATTGTGGCTGAAGGCAAGGACATTCAGTTATTTTGCCAAACCTTTGACGCTTACCTTGAGTCTCTCAGCCCTCTCTTACCTTCTTTACTTCCTCAGCCCTCTCTTACTTTCTTTAGTTCCTCATCCCTCTCTGACTTTCTTTAGTTCCTTAGCCCTCTCTGACTTTCTTTAGTTCCTTAGCCCTCTCTGACTTTCTTTAGTTCCTCAGCCCTCTCTAACTTTCTTTAGTTCCTCAGCCCTCTCGGACTTTCTTTAGTTCCTCAGCCCTCTCGGACTTTCTTTAGTTCCTCAGCCCTCTCGGACTTTCTTTAGTTCCTCAGCCCTCTCG
>SMGT01016922.1:73927-149527 GCA_004794575.1 Lanistes nyassanus | reverse complement strand
TCTTTAGTTCCTCAGCCCTCTCGGACTTTCTTTAGTTCCTCAGCCCTCTCGGACTTTCTTTAGTTCCTCAGCCCTCTCGGACTTTCTTTAGTTCCTCAGCCCTCTCGGACATTATGGCGCTGATTGCCTTTCTTTTCCCCTGCTCCCCACACCATACCCTTTGACCAGCTCAGGGACTTCTGTGCAACTACCTGTGTCTGTCTTCTCTACGCACCTTTATTTTTGTTGTTTTAGGAGGTGGGGAGTGCGGAGAAATAGGTGGGCTAGGTGACTGCTAAGTCTCATTTACTCCGTCTTCCCTCCCAACTCTCTTTTTTCCTTCTTTTTCTCTCCTTTCTGCTTCTCTATTCCTTCTTACTCTCCCCCTTCTGTTCCACAGCCTTTGTCTTCTCTCTTCTTTCTTTCTGTCTTTGCGTCTCTTACTCTTCCATCCCGATCTCTACCTCTGTCGTTCGCTCTTATGAAAGATAAGTGTACATGGAAGACCAGCCCCCGTATGCGAATACAGAGTTCTAGATTTATTCCCGAATAGCGGATTTTTTTCTGTCTTTACCAATGCTTTTGCGGCGAACTTTAAATAAGTTTTACGCTCCTGGGAAGACCAAATAAATTCGGAAAAAAGTAATTATGTTTTTGTGCATTCGAAATTTAAGGAATTTATTCCTTCCGTGGCGGCTATTCTGGAATAAGTAAGCTATTCTGGTTTTCTGCATACGGGGCCAGGGCTAGCATGCATAAGCTTTCGTATTTCCTCAAAAGAGAGACTTGTACACTTACGCAGGATAGAGGGGATATGCAAAGCAACGTCTTAGATATCTGCAAGAAATGTTTCATAGTAATTCAATGACTTGTAACCTGCATGACCTTAATTCGAATTTTGCTTTCCTTGAATGCGCCATCGTTTAACATTTGTAAAGATCCACTGGTTGAGCAAAACGAGGCTCTGTGGGCACGCCAGGAGGAAGTGGCAGTCTACGACAACGAAACTGGTCAAGTGCACGTGCAGGTCTCGTGCGGCAATTACGTCATTACTGAACGCACGCCTGTCTCTGTGGAATGGACGGTAAGCAAAGATTTACAGATGGAATAAAGGATAAGTTAAAGGGAACAGGAACAGTGAAAAGACAGCGACATGAAGCTAATGAACTCGTAATCTCATCTTCTAACAATTTGTTTTAAAAATTGGTTTAGCTGCCTTCTGGAGAAAAACGCCTTGTTTCGACGCACACCAGCGGGACGTTTTTCCTGACCTTGTCCAACCCTGTGAAGCCAGGTAACTACACGTGCGGTCTGTCGTCCAAATTACCCCCCGTGTCCTGCCTACCCCAGAATGCCAGCGTGCTGCGGAGTTCGTCTGTGTTCGTAGATGAGGTGAAGACAAGGCTGTCGCTACTAGAAGCGGAACAAGAAATCCTGAAAACAGAGAAACGAGCCCTGCAGACAGAGGTGGAGAGGCTGAGAGAGACTGCAGGCAGCCATCAGGATCAGTTGGAGAACCACACGTCCTCACTACAGCAGATCCATGACTACTTTGAAAGTAAGAGTGATCGACCGTATTTACCTGATCTGGATTTGCATAGCAAAAAATGAGTTACATATTTCCATATAGTTTTTTTATATACCGGATAATAATCTAACAGATATCGGTGCTACAAGTCTTACGTTCTTGATTTGACAGTGTCGAAAATTCCCTATTGATCCAGGCAACTGAATCCAAACTGTTATTTCCAGAAAAAGACTTCAGGTTTATTATTTTTTAATAGAGCATCTGTCTGAAATGTTCAGCGGGGTACACAAAAGATAACTGCTGGTTTGTTCTTCTTTAGAAATTGTACAGTAACGTTTGCTGAAAACAGACCCTAGTAATGTTCGCACAGGTCGGTTAGTTTAATTCTAAAAAGTTGTGTTTTGTTTGTTTTGCTCCTGGTTTGCCCAATAAACGCCATCAGAGCTAGAGTCCAGGAAGGTCAAGTTCGAAGTCAGACGAGACTTCCAGCAGTATTACCAGCCGTATGACAATGTGATCATAAACAATGGGAATGCATACAGCGTACAGGACAAGGCATTCATCGCGCCTTTCAGTGGGACATACGTCCTCACAATCACTTGCTCGTCGTACCAGTCTTCCCTGTCTACTCCTACTGCTTCTCTGTGTGACGGCGCAAATTGTTTTTGCCATGTCAATCCTCGGGGTGAACAAAACGCGCGGACCTGCCAAACGGTTGTGTACCGATCCCAGGGTCAGAAAGTGCAAGCGAGTAGCGACAGATGTGACATTTCATTTTCAGGCTTTTCGTTGCTCCCTGACGTGAGAAAAAACGTGTGATTCTCAACGTTGGTGTATTGAATATTGTATTCACCCTGAAGATCTTCCCAAGAAATTTCTCAATACCAATACAACCAAACTTGTTGTTGCGTGTTTTTCTACAGAAGTGTATGAAATTTGTACTTTTGTTACCTTTTTATATAACCACTGTCTTCTACTCAGAAGACTTATGCTTGTTTTGGCTGCATTTCTGTGACAGTAATTAAAAAAGAAAATAGAAATTGTGTTAATGTTGCTAGGGTAGAGATAACACCGTTTGTGCACAGAGGAAGTAATATCTAGCTCCTGCATGCCCGTCCACAGGCTGAATTAAACGGAAATGCAATTCACTGCTGCTGTACGAATCAGTAACGAAAGCACTGTGAAAGGAAGCATGTGAAGTGTTACTTCCTTAATTCGTGGAAGGGATGGATAGCTCCTCATAACTTTCATATAGGCTACATAGTGGTAGCAAGCGGAAGATTTACAATGAAAATGTTAGAAGAAAATCAACCATTGTATGAATTCCTTGTTCTTATTGATTATTGTATGTTCGCTTTTATTTTTAAATAATAATAATAAAGTTCTTTGAACCGACGATTTATGTAATGATCATGTTGTCTACTATCATAATTTCTCCCTTTCCTTGTGTGAGGGTGTGTGTGTGTGTGAATGCATTCGTGGGTGTGTGCGTGCCTGTGCGTGTGCGTGCGTACGCCTATCTCTGCACTTGCGTGTACGCGTGCATACTTACTATGTATGCGGGACTTTGACTGCAAGACTACAAGACTGCAAAATGGCTAGCGAAAAGTGAAGTAAATAGTACTTCCAGGTTGTGTCACTTTCAGCTACCTAATAATTACTTACAATAGTTTGCAGGCTTGTACATAACTTTCGATATATTCAGCTCTGATAACATTAAATCAAAATATGCAGTAAAAGCCATTTATCCGTTTTATAGGTAGCACACATATACTGTTTCTGTATCTTTAACTAAAACCATAAGCAACACTATCATTTATTCTCACTAAACAAAGGCCTTTTTAAAAAAAACAAGAGATTTTCCTAATTTTCTTTCAATATTGTGATCATATCTGAATGTCAACAATTAAACATAAAAGCGGACACTGGAAGCCAATGTCACCGACACGGTAAAAACTATAATAAAAAAAGGGTTATAACTATTGTGAAATCTGGCAACTGTTAGCAATTATCAAAAGGCTTCATTCTATTATTGTCTGAAGTCTGCAGGCCTGCACACTATTTCTAAATCAAAAGACTTTACTCTGCTCTTGAGTATTATATTATGAAATTTAAAGGCTTACGCCTTATAAGCATCATCGAAGGCATCCCTCTTGTTTTGACTGGAAGCTGTTGGCCTATTGTAACACATCCATCACGGCACCACGAATCAGGATGTAGCAAATCCATCACGGCACCACGAATCAGGATGTAACATTACTATCACGGCACCACGAATCAGGATGTGACATTACCATCACGGCACCACGAAAGCGATGTAACGCTGTGACACAAGTTGAAAGAGTCACGGCATCACGAAAGCGATGTCATATTGGAGTCTCTCAACACAAAAGCCACGCAAGCCGGTCACGTTCAAGAGTTTTATTCATCTTTCTCTTGTTCCTTGGCGTGACAGTTTTTCCCCTTCTCGCTACTCTCTACCTATCCGTAGCTGTATCCATCTCCCTTCATCTGATGGTCGGGGCATCTAATCCTACAAGATGATCAAGTCCCGGTCATGAGTCCTTCTATCTATCTCTCCCCCTTTCTATAAGTCTGTGTGTGTGTGGGCCAGCCTACCTCCTTGTCCCATTCTAGTGTATATAGTCTCTCCTAAATGGCAGGTGTTGAATGTTTGTGGTCTATACGTGTGGCTATGATGGACAGCTGCATTCCTGGTGACCTTAGTGAGCCATGAATGTTTTGGTTCATGTTGTCTCTGTATGGGTTTACATGAGTGTGGGAGGGCATTAAGCTATTGTCTGACCTATCAAATATGTCCGTCCTGCAGTGCGTGGGCTTTTAGTCTCCATCTCTGTCCCACATAAAATTTGATGCCCCTGTGTGCAGTCTATCGATTCCTGAATAACCTACACGAGACGCATATTATTACACTGTCCATTATAAACAATCAAATGGCATCACTCTATTTTTGACTGAATTAATAGTCTGACACCTTGCAACTAATAATCAAAAAGACATCACTCTATTATTGTCTAAACTCTATAGGGATTCACTCTGTACTTGAATTTAAAATGACATAAACATGCAATTGTATTGTCGTCTGAGTTTATATACACAACATTCATTTGTATTTAAGCAGAAATAAACGACTGAAACAAATTTGCCAAGAACGTTCTATGTACCCATTACAGAACATCTAAAATTTAGATGGACCCATTTCAGCATACCTAAGAGTTATATGAACCCATTGAAAGGACCCATTAAGTATATCTTAACGTAGCATGCACGTACTCTTCAGATGCGCTACAAACACATACGTCTTACTCCTGGCTGACAGATTGCTTGGGAGACTTGTTAATGAGCTGTGACATGTTGGGAGGTGTGCTGAAGATGAAAACAGAATCAAGTCTCCATTAGCGATCATATTTATCTTTACTACACATAAAACTGCTCTTCAAGTTTCACAAACTTCAAGTTTCACAAACAATTGCAGGCAATTGTATTTCTGGGACAACAGACATGTAGGAAGTCTCCTGCCACCCGGCTCTGAATGATTGACGTCATGTGTCTCTGGCTGTGGACGAATAACCCGAAAGGTCAAGGTGTGTTAGCAGGTCACACGCTGCAAGAATTATGCCCTCAGACACTTTGCCCTTCTGACACAGAAAGCAAATATAAGCAGCAAACAATGCAGGGAAGGGCGTCTTTCTGCAGTTGTCCCCAAATCCTCCAGTTTCGTCGCAAAATCCGTTTCAGCTGTCTTTATCAACGTCCACCATGACAGTCCTTCGGCGTCGTGCTTCGTGGGAAGTCCTGCTTCTTCCAGTAATCTTTGGTGAGTAGCATTCTATCCCCAGATCGCCGACACCAATTAATTAACTATTATATATAACTGTTTTATATAATATGCTACAATTGCCCCCCCCCCCCCCCACACACACACATCCCTAAAAAACCACTGTGCTCTCAGACTAGGAAATTACATATTGTTACCAAAATTCTTGAATAAGCAAGTATACTTGTTCGCTTGATGAGCGATTAAAAACATGAGACTATACTTAATGCAACTTTAAAAAGAAAATCTGTCTAGGAAAATATCCAGCAAAATGCGGACTTTTTAACTTCACAAATGTTATAATTAATGTCAATGAAATAATTTAATTTTTGGAAAGCAAAATAACAATCATTTTGTTTGTTTGTTTGACTTTTAGGGGTTGGGGTGGTTAGTTTGGTGAAAGTGCGACGCTGTTTGTTGCAATCGAAAAATTTGTACCAATTCACATAATACTTGAAAAATTGACATGGATTCACAATGTCATCGAGAAAATCACACAGGTTCGGGTGATTCCGTTCGTGTGCGTACACTGGTTGAGAAAGAGCTTCCATCCAGATGGGGTTTCCACTAGTGGGAGCACCTGGTCAGCTCTCACCGGGTGGAAAGGGACTAATTGCTGCAGTAATGTATGGCAGAGCTGAGCGGCATGGGGAGAGGCAGGGGAGGGGGAACGGAGTCTGCACAATGTTTATCTCCAGGAAAAAATTCTTGGTCACTGATTGATTCCAGTCCAAACCACGACACGCGAATAAGATGCTCCTCCACTGAGCTATCCAGGCCCCTTGTGTGCATTCAATTTTTATTTTTTAGAAGAGTGTTGTTTGTACCCTGGCCTTAAAATACTATGTATAATGCCAATGATATGTTGATTCAAGGTCGGTCACCTGAGTGACGTTAACTATTTAAGGTGGGGAAAAATCTCTTTTTCCCTATAGAGAATAAAAGTTGTTCCGTCGCATAAACATGCCGACCAAAAGAGGGAACACAACTCTGTGGAGATAAGAAATTTTCTTCTGCCCCTTGGACATTTTCCAAAAAAAATTGGTATTAGTAAAATGTGCAAACAACCCAGCCCTAATGGACGAGTAGCAAGTTAAAATGACTTGCATTGTGGGCGATGGCTTACTGCTGTGTCACCAACAACTTGAAGAATTCCAGATTGTGTAGTTTTTGTCTGAACCTGTCTAATCTGTGGTTCTTAATGTTCCAACTTTGGCCCAGTTCTGTTAAGATTGCCCTGACTTTTCCAACATCTGTGTTTGCAGCACAGAAACAAATAAAGAGAATAGGTTTTAGTCGTAATTATTCCAAGCTGAATCGGTAGCAGAAGCTGTAGAATTTGCATGCATACCTCTGTGTTAGGTAACAGATAGTAGGGGTGAGTAGGCTGTATGCAATCTGTCATGTAATGTCACTTTCCAGAAGTTTTACATTTATACTTTGTTTGGGTTTCCATACCAGAATCATTGCGTCATGGCAACATACATCAATGAACAAAACCTACTGAAAGTCGCCAAGCGTGTGTTTGGTAGAATGGGATGAGGGAGGGGTTAGGGACCTGGAGACAGCAGGAATCTCGGTAAATCTCAACTCTGTACCACAAGTGACAGCTGTTGTTGGCTGGACACTGACGGAGATGCTTCTAACAATAGGGTGCCTGTCTCAGAAGCAGAGGAAGCCGTTTGTCGAGCCGTTTTGTTTAGCCTACCTCACTGACTTTTGACCTCTCGCATATTTCTCAACGTCACCGGGGTCTAAGCCTCGTCATTCCGAGAAAAATCACATTCAAGTAAAATATTTTCTCCTTTGATTTGTTTTAGAGAAACATTATAATACGAAAGCGTATGTTTTCAATTTATCAACGTGTTACTTTATTAACATTGCGCTGTTATCATGCAAGTATTTTTCCAGAATTACTGCTAACCCCGGTTGGTGTTAAATAGAGTTGCTGTTTCTTCTTTCAAGCTTTCACCGCCAGCTTTTAATGCCATTCACCAACACTTCCCCCCTCCCCACCATCACCACCTTCCACAGATACGCCGATATGCATGCAAGCTTTGTCCTTGCTCTTCCATTTGTAAGGCTGCGAAAAAATGTTTACGTCTGTCCCACTTTTATGGAAGCTGTTCTGGACAAATATGTCAAGATTCATGTCATGGTCGAGGAAGTGTCGTTCTTATGTAGATTAATTGTTGGATGCTTCTAGGTGTTTAGCTACACAGTTAAAGTCAGTTTTATTTAGACATCACGTGGGAAAAACCCAGCTCAGGTGGATTGTAGCCCTCATGTTTACAAGATTTATTGTTTCGTGTTAAAAGCATGCTTTGTCTTCACATTAAAAAAATATATTCTACACTCCAAACAATTGCTTTGTCTGGGAAAAAGACATATTTACTGAGCGAGAAAGAAAGAAAAAGAAAGAAAGAAATGGCAAACGCTATAATGATTTCAGAGTCGGTGTCTGCAAATGTATGCTAGCGAGACACGATCTGTAATAATTTATAAGAGTGCTTGCGAGATTGTCCGTAATTGTACGAGATTTGTAGTGGTTGCAGGTATGCTGGCGGGCTGTCTGGCCGTTCCTGTGTCCGCGAACGCACTGCGTGCTGGGAGTGTGAAGGACGCGACAGTCGCGCGACGCGCGCGGAGCGTGGCGGACGCCCTGGCGGAGGCGGCGCAGGCAGTGAACGGTGATGACGACGACAGTGATGACAGCGACGAGGTGCTGGGGGAGCTGATAGAGGCACTGGAGGAGTTGTCCCACCTGAGCGACAACGACTTGGCGGCGTACAGCGAGCGGCTGGCGGAGCTGCAGGAAGCCATAGAAGCGAAGGTGGGCTCTAGTAAAGCCGCGGAGGCGGTGGCGGCGGCGGCAGAGGAGGCGGCAGCGGCGGGCGGAAGCGACGCGGCGGCGGCACCTGACGCAGGCCCGAGTGCAGCTGAGGCGGCAGCGGAAGCGGCAGGCGCGGCAGAGGCAGTAGCCTCCGCCAACGACCCGGCCAGCGACAAGGAAGACGGCAGCAGCAACACCGGGGGTGGTCAAGACGCAAGTGGCGGCGCAGGATCGTCTGCTAACGAGCCCCAAAGCAACGACAATAGCAACAACAGCGGCGGTGGGTCCGAATCTGGGGGTGGGTCGGAGAAGAAAGCAGCTGTCGACCCCCCCAGTTCTGACAAGGGTCCTGACGCAGCGTCGTCAGACGCCCCCCAGCTTGACATCAAGCAGGCCAGCGAAGACGAATGATCGATAAGGACTTGCGACGACTTCCCCTTCTGACTAAATTACTTTCGTTCTTGATTTTAATAAAGCTTTGTTTTATTTTGTGTCTTTCCATTGCTCTTATCAACTTTAAACGCTTTAAATTCAATGTGGCCTGCGCTAGTGTTCTGCCTTTGTGCCCCATTTACGGGAAATTTCATTGTTCTTTTGTTCAACAGTCTCCAAAAGTCCCACGCATCTCGGGTAAAAGTACGCTTAATCATTATATCAGAGTACAGAAATATGTTTAACACCACCCCCCAAAAAAAGAGTGATTAAGGTCGAACACGATGGAGTGTCTACGCTAAGTTCTTATCTACGTGACTGTAAGCACGCACGCGGGCACGCAGGCACGCACGCGCACGCTTACACACTCTCACACACACAAACACAGAAACACACAGATGAATGAGACACAGACACAAAGAAAACAAGAAAGAAGAACAAGGTAGGCAGGAGGAGGGGGATGTCACGTGCCGAGATGGAGATGAGCAATGAGACGGTCAAAGTGACATGAAGACGGGTCTTACGCTGGGGAAACCATTTTTTCTAATAAAGACTACCAGCCGTTGTGCATAAGAAATATATTTATTTCCTCGTGCTCGAGCATATTCATTGGTCTACATGTACATACAGTACTGTCGTAGGACTGCTACACTGAAGCTGTTGTACTTGAAATTTTAAAGCGATTCTGTAACGTACACAAGAAAATTTGAAACAGTTCTAGTGATAACATGCCTAATTATAGGCTATGAAGTAAAATCTTCAGCTCGTGTGTCTTAAGTATGTGAGAGTTTTTTTAGTTCTTCGGTTCTCTTCCACTTTCTTTCATTCCCATGCCAGCTTCCTTTCAGATGGGCTCATATCTTTCATGCTTTCATCACCCACACACGAACGCTGTCACACAGTTGTACATACTCGTCTCACCCGGGGTTTTTCATGCCATACACAGACACGCTGATGCTTAAGACAGGTTCCAATAATTACAAAGAATAAATAAAGAGATACCTTACATTACTACACTGTATTGTACGTGAAGATGTTCGTCTGAGGAACATTATATCAGAGAACAGAATTTTGCTTAACACCCCCCCCCTAAAAAAAAACCCTCATCAGCTGACCGAAATAGGATATAATTACCAGCACCAAGTAACAGTGCGCAAAAATCTGAGCAGTATTAAGGACACCGAAAGATAATTTCTGATATCAGTGCTATAATTAGATACTGCCGAATATGCACCCATGCACGCACGCACCCCTCCCTCACACCCAGACACACTTTGCTTATAGTTGTAACATGAGTGTCAGTAAAGCTAGCTCTATATACTGACAGCTCTAAAGCTAGCCCTATTTGCCGACAGCACTAACAAACTTTACAATGTGGTTATTAAAAAAACTCGTACAGATTCCAGTTCCAAAATTTGATAATAAATTAGAACCGATAGCTAACCATTCAAAACTCGATTGAAAACAATCAACCCGATATATGTATTAAGTCGGTACATTTTGTTTATTAAGACACGGCCCCACACCTTAACTCTTAACAAGGTCTGCAGTTCAAGGTTTGTGACTCTTTACGGACACAGACATTACTACAGTCTATTAGTATGGAAGATAAGTTACTCTTGTACCTGGTTCAATATTGCTATAGAGTGTGCAACAGTCAGCATTTCTGTTACTGAAAACATTTAAAACTCATTTCTGTCGGCGTATAATGCCGACATTTTCAGTCTATCTGCCATCAGAAGGTGCCAGCATCCGCCATCACTGATACGCGATACAGCCATCACATTTTCAGGCCGACCTATCAACATTAGAGCACACAGCCATGCAACATTACGGATGCAATACACCCATCATACTTACGATCTAACGTCATCTTGACATATCATCAGTCACAAGAACATCAATATTATGACATTTTACAAGCATGATTACAACTTGGATGCTGTTCGCTGCTATTATACTACTAATTTTGCTGCCGTCTGCATTATCGCGAAAATCTCTGAGCACTGCCAACGGCTGCATTATTAAGACAATCCGTCAACCGGCAATCATCAATCCTAAATTTTATCAACCATCATTATTTACTACTTACGAGGCCTGCAGCAGCTTATGGGACCAGAAAAGGTCACCAACTAACAATATTTCGATATAATGTCAGCCACGTAAGTGGTACAGATTTAACACAGATGATTCTTGTAATCATGCGCTACTGATTTTATCTGCAAACCAAGGGATTTGAACAGAAAAATAAAGCAAATCAAACAAAAAACACAAAAGCATAATGAATAAACAGATAAATCAGCTGAAAAATCTGTAAAACTCAAAACATGCCAAAATTAATTATTTTTTTCTTTGTTTACGTAGTTTGTCTTGTCGATCAGAGATTTAAGAATAACTTCATTTCTGTGGCAAATCACATTTCACCACACATTGTGGCTCTTACTGAGCCAGCAAGAAAACTTAATGGATCGATCCTCCGCTCCCCCCCCCCTTTTTTTTTACCTGATCCTTCAAATGGTCAAACAGGAGTTGTTCCAGGTATGTACTGTAAAATCAGTTTCGCTTCTACAGTTTACAACCGTAAGTCATGGCAGATTTGTTCTTGTGAAATATCTCCGCAGATCTCTTTCTGCTGTAGCTTAATGTGAAGAGCACTGCCTCCCCTGGCTTAGATTCGCCTGCAAATCAAGGGTTGCCGACGGAAAACCCCCGCGAGTATAGTTAACGTGCCCCTGAGGAGCTCAGTACAGAATATCATGCCTGTCGGGGTCAGGGGGCGAGGTCCTGGGGCCGGTCATCCTGGAGGAGGCGCGATCGTCACTCATCACGTCCAGCTCGTGCGCCGAGGTGACCAGCAGCACGGTGAAGGGCGAGCCGTCGACGTGCGCGCCGGACCACTGCACGTAGATGGTGTAGATACCTGCCTCTACCGGGTCGTAGAAGCACTGGTAGAGCTTTTCCTTCTGGCTGGCCTTGCGCATTTTGACGTGGAAAGCACCTGAAACGCGCCACGTGCAGCTCTATAAACCAGTGATGACGAGACTGGCACTAGTATGTACCCTGATAATGACAGTGACGCCGAGACTGGCACCAGTATGTACCCTGATAATGACAGTGACGCCGAGACTGGCACCAGTATGTACCCTGATAATGACAGTGACGCTGAGACTGGCCTCAGTATGTACCCTGATAATGACAGTGACGCTGAGACTGGCACCAGTATGTACCCTGATAATGACAGTGACGCTGAGACTGGCACAAGTATGTACCCGATAATGACAGTGACGCTGAGACTGGCCTCATTATGTACCCTGATAATGACAGTGACGCTGAGACTGGCACCAGTATGTACCCTGATAATGACAGTGACGCTGAGACTGGCACAAGTATGTACCCGATAATGACAGTGACGCTGAGACTGGCCTCAGTATGTACCCTGATAATGACAGTGACGCTGAGACTGGCACCAGTATGTACCCTGATAATGACAGTGACGCCTAGACTGGCACCAGTATGTACCCCGATAATGACAGTGACGCTGAGACTGGCCTCAGTATGTACCCTGATAATGACAGTGACGCTGAGACTGGCACCAGTATGTACCCCGATAATGACAGTGACGCTGAGACTGGCCTCAGTATGTACCCGATAATGACAGTGACGCTGAGACTGGCACCAGTATGTACCCCGATAATGACAGTGACGCCGAAACTGGCACCAGTATGTACCCCGGTTCTCACACTGTGAGTGACAGCGACTCTCGACACTGAAACAATTACTGACACTGAAAGTGGGACACTGATACTCAGAACGAAAGTGGCCGCCAACAAACTAGATTCTTTAAGACCCCATCAGAGGTAGCAATGCTAAGCCCGTCTTTAATTTTTTTTATAATTTAAACAGTTATACAATATTCTAAGTGACACGGAAAGTTGCCACAAAATTGGACATATTAAAGACCATGTCAATAGTACCAGTACTAATCCCCTTTTTAAAAATAATGATTTTTAAAAAAAACTTGAGCAATCACATATTCTACTTTAAGCGAAATAAATTTTAAGAAGCACATCTTTCTTTAACATCCTTTAGTAATCCTAAATCCGTGTTAAAATTTATACTAGGACACCTAATCCTTTATCAGTATATGTACGTATTTTACAATCTATGCTTGGAAGGACCATAATCTGTGTTCTGACCAAACTCTGTACATTGATCAATAATCCCCATATTTTCCATATTCACTATAGTAACCACACTCACCTTTTGGTCCCATGATTCTGACGCGCAGCTCGCCGGCTCCCGCACCTGTAGCGTCCACCCAGAAGTTGCTCTCAAAGTGGTTGAGCACCCCGTTGTTCGCGATGCCTGGACCCCACACCCGCACGCGGCCATGATGATCGGGCGCCTTGATGTCCACGACATAGGGGCTCCCTGTGGTCGTCACAGTGAAGACGAACAACAATCAGTATTACCCACGTAGTTGTTTTGATGGGTGGATAGGAGAGTAACAGTCGCTCCAATATGTTTCGTCAAAGTAATAACAATAATCTGATATAGATGCGATTACACTTCGTGTATATTTTTGCTGTATGTTGACTTGCTGCTGTAATGTCTGCTGTTTATATTCTGTGGCAGATACAGCTTGGATTTGGGGATCGCGTGGTGAGGTATTTGGTCAAGACTGTTGTGGTACCGCACGCGCTGCGCCATGTTGTATTACTACACTAAAACACGCGCTGACCCATAATGTGTTGGTTGTTGAAGCGAATGTCCACAATATGTTTCCCAGGCATGTTGGGAGTCATCTTCAGCGAGCTCGTGCCGTCTAGGTTGTCAAGGAAACGACACGGAATCAGCTGATCTTTGGGATCCATACATATGACCGTCAGTTTACCTGAAGGAAAACAACAACAAAAGCCATTAGTGGCATCATTATGTGTGATAGTTCGATATGAACAAAGTCGTGCAGGTTCTTTACCCTAACCTTAACCCTACAGATTAGTAAAGCTGTTAGAGAGAAACACATCAACAACTGACTAAAAACAATTATCTGCAGTGCGTGCCCAAAGAACGATGGCTTACAGATTTATGGGATTTGTGAGGGTGGAGGTGGGATCTGAGCCAGTTTGGAAGTAACCCGAGTAAGCTGAGGTAGAAGAACAATGGGAAGAGAGAAAAAGAGCAATGATGGTGATTAGAAAATTAGAGAGGCAATAAAAGAGCAGAAAGGAAAGGGAACTTCGCTTGTCCATGGAGCTGTACTGCTGTAGTATCAGACAGAAAAGTCTGTCCTGCAGTTGCGTGCACAGTGACGATAAAGTTTAAAAACTGTTGGAGTTGCAAAAAGTCGATTTGTCCCCTGAGCTGCAGAGTCAGCTGGAAGGGTTTGTCTTGTTGGTACTGAGGGACTCCAGATTGCCTGCAAACAGGGATTCAGAGACGAAGTTGTAGCTTTGTACAACAAGAAATATTTGTCAACGACTGGGTAGATGTTGTAACCGGAGCTTCGAACACGAAAGGATCCTCTGCGTGGAGCTTGCTGTTCAATGTAACCGGACCCCACCAACGTCTCGAAACGCAACGGCCGTTTTCCACGACAGACACTACCCAGACACTCGGGGTGTTGAAGTTCACCAGAAAGGACTGAACCAGAACGTTCTGCGTGGATTGTGTATTTAAAAACCTTGGGAGTAAGGGTCCGGTTCGATTTCGGACTGTACAGCACGCACAGGCTCTTTGGGCACCACGTGATCGGACTTACTGGGATCAGGGTGATCGACCTTGAACTCTACTGGTGACCCCACCCGTCCTGGCTTGGCCGTGTCAGGGCGATGGACGCGGCCTTGCTTTGGCTGTTCTGGCGCGCGGACGTTGACCTTGAAAGGGGATCCTCGCAGTGGCTGGTCGTTCCATTTGACGTGCAGCAGATAGGCACCCGGGATCTGCAGCAAGCAGGGAGCGATCACATATCAAGGGTCACGGACACAACTCCTGGTCTTGACAGGCATGGACAGTAATCCAGTAACCTGGCAAGCACGTGACGAGGGAGATAGCTGTGAAGCCATAAATAGGAATAAGGCAGCAAACTCCACTTTTTCCAGTACTTTCAAAGCGCAGTGGGCGAGATCTACGTGAGACATACACGCATTTTTCGCGTAAATGCACAATTTCATTTCCTCTCTCACCTACCTTTGGCACATATGTACACTTGTATACTTGGGGCGCCTCAGGTTCAGACGTCACAGGTATGTGGGATCGAACTCCGTCCAAGTGTGCTTGTGGTGAACCTGACATTAAGAACAAAAATCAATATTTCACAAGTGGTGCAATATGAAAATCTTCCTACAGCTAGCGCAGAGTCTGAACAGTTACACTGAAAAAAGTTACCCATTTCTTCAATACCAAAACAGTAAAAGCCAAATAATTAACTACATCATGTCAGCCTCACACGAGTCGAGACCTACTGACAAAAAAACGTGTGGCCGAACTAGTCCAACTGTTTGCAAGGTCAGAGTGATTTTACTTGATTATTTTACCGAGTAACCAGATTAATTTTATGTGTGATTAGGATTTTACCGAGTGACCAGATTAATTTTATGTGTAATTAGGATTTCCACCTCTAGTCGAACGGATACCAGAAGACAGACCAGAATGGAAGAGATTGTCGAAAGCCGCATTTCGCATGACCCCACCTCTTCCATATTCTAGGTCACGGGAGTGAGATGAGATGACAAAGACGAACGGAAATGATACTGTGAAGGGTTTATCCCATTAGGACGAAAATTTGATGCAGACGACTGGAGAATATCGTTTAATCCGATTTCGTTCTAGTTGTGTATGTCCGTCTGACACGGGATACCTTTTAAAAGCGCGGCAGTGGATGTCGCTTACCCGGCGTAGCGCGCGTGCCGTCCACGTGAAAGACAGCTGGCTTGTTGACTTCAGCCTCCTTCAGACCTCTGCCCCTCAGCACCACCTTGAGGGGCTCATGGTCCGAGCGAATGGATGAGGGGCGGCTGGACCTGCGGCATTTCAGACCGCCGTTTTGATGCAAACAAGCACGTGTACACATACGCATAAACACACGCGGAGACGCCCTCAAGCACTCACGCACACGTATAATCAAAGAAAAAATAACATCATCTAAACGAACAGAACAGAGAGAAAAATGTAACGGAAGCTACCAATCAACATGGCAAGATGACTTCATACAGAAGTCAAACTCGAAAAAGATTCACAATGGAATGTTTTCCGAATGTCACTGCCAAAACATCCTATAAGAAAGAAAGCGAAGTTCTAAGGAGAGAGACGACTTACTGTATTGACTTCGGGGACTTTTGCAACATTACGCCAGGTGGCGCTAGAGACTGGGTAATAAGTTCTGGATCTTTCGTAGCGTAACCCACGAACGGGGCTCTCGGCACCGGTTGGTTATTCCAGTTGACATCGATGAGGTGCTTGCCTGAAACAGTCCAGATATGACCATACAGGTGCCCGGGCAAGACTGCACAGTTTGTCTTAGGTTGTTTTCATAAAAATGTACTCACTCACTCCATTGCTCCCTCCCTTCCTCACTCCCTCATTCACTCACATTTCTTGCTCACCTTCTTCTTCAGGTGTAAATCGAAGGGTAGGCCGGCCATTTCTGCGGTCGTCCACGTGCACAGGAATATTTCTGGACGGACCTCTCACTGCCGCGGTCAGTGTCCCTGTGTCCAGACCACATCACACAAATCAGCTTCAAGCACCATAGTCAATCACAATAATGGCTAAACAATAATGATTAATTACTGAAACTGCAGTAGGTCTGAAATCACAATAATGGCTAATTACTGCAATTGCAGTAGGTCTGAAATCTCTAAGCTTTGCTCTAACGAACACAGATCACAGAACAGTTCCGTAGACTTTATGCTTAATGTTTGTTCTTAATTTAAGGCTATTCTTAACCATACGAAGGTTCGTCCCAGATCTCTGTGTAAACACGACCCGGTGCAGCAAACAGGGGTCACATTAAGCTGGCTAAGAAACACTGTTTACCTGCACAGCTTGTTTGTATATTTACTTTAGTACTTGCTTGGTTTCGCAAAACGTATGATGGATAGATACTACGGACTTTTTTCGCAGGTATCCTGTTATGCTCACCTGGCCCAGCTTCTGTGGCGTCAAACGGCAGCTGTTTCTCTTGATTCACTTTCAGAGGTATGATGTCCATGTCGTTATCCACGGGGCGGCCATCACTATGAAACAACAAAAAAAATGCTAACATTGCCTATTTGGCATGTACAGAATTCGAAACTCTAGACTAGATCCTCATAAAGAAGAGAAATCGGCGACTTAGGGGTCTTACACTAAACTCCACGTTATACGTAATGTAGTATTTATTATACAATATACAATATTTTACTTAGAAAGGATAAAAAATCATTGTTAGATATGCGCTAAAACATCAGGACAAACTTGTAAGATGTATTGTGTGTCTAAAATGTTCAGTATAATAACCTCGGTTTATGTCCCGCTAGGTAGACACGAGGCGGTCCTTTAGGTTTTGGTGGGTCACGAGTAGCGTATCCTATCAGTGGTGACTGTGCAATGGGCGACCCGTTCCAGTTGACATCAATGTAATGTTTACCTGTCAAAAGAGACTCTTCCATTAGGAACAGCGGTAACCCAAGCAGCACTGTTTGCCAGCTCCTCACTCAGCGATGCTGGTAAGATCTCTCTCGCGCGCGCGTCCAGTTACGTTTCCACTCTGGGCTTGGCTAATATAATCTAGCTTGTTTCTCAGTCATGTCATTTTAAAAAAGAGATACATTACTTCAATATGACAATCAGCTACATCTAAAAAAAGTTTCCACAAAGCTGAATAACACAGCGAGAGAGCTTTGAGTCAGTCTGCGACCACACACCTTCCTCCTCAGGTGTGAAATGCACTGTAGGTTTGCCGTCACCTCTGTCTCGCACGCTGGCCGGGACGGGGCGGCTTGGACCTCTGACACCAGCTGTTAAAACACCTGGGGAAAAACGAAAGACCATAGATATTCCCTTTTCCTTCAACCATTCAGTTAATACCGTATTTTAAGTTCTTCAGTTCAGTTCATGAGCGTCCAATCAAGGATATTTTATTATGTCACATAGTATTACGAAGCTGCGTACCACTTATCAAATCATCATTACATTTAAAAAATACGATTTCTTTTACAAAAACTTCAGGTTGCAGCTAAAAAGTGATATCCTTCTTTCAGTCAAGCTCAAAAGCACTGAGATAAATGGACGCAATCAACAGCTTTGGGGTAGCCTCTCTTTGATTTATAGAGGCTTCATTTCTAATAAAAGTTTTGCCGAATAAAAAGTTTTAAATACATCAATGCCTAAAATAACCGACGCAATAAAATGTAGATAAAAAATACCGGGGCCTTATTAGCGCTTGCGAAAGGAAGACGTATGGATAAACATACGATTGCAAGAGACAAATGCAGATGGGTATTTTCACTTACACACCATTTGAACACTCCGCCACACACGCACGCATACATGCAGACACCGTTAACTGAGAGCAGTGGCTGCAGAACTACCTACCAGGTCCCGCTGCACTTGTGTCGAAAGGTAACTCTTTGTCTTGCTGCACCTTGAGAGGAATCATCTCTCTTGGTTCATCCATCGATGGACTGCTTCTGTAACAATTAGTGGTAAATCAAGTTAATTCACTGTCATTTGTGAGATCAACCGCAGTCCCAAAATGCAGATGTGCATATCTCAATTCCACTTTACGGTTAACAACTGGAAGGACATTTTTTGACGAGATGATGGTTATTCTGCGAAGGGACAGCAGACATGTTGTGGAGACGGGCTATTGAGTAGGGGCGACCTGAGTGCCTTGGTTAGTTGGTATTGACACGAACTGTTAAACGTATGGTACGGGGCTGCATTTCATCTTTTGGCATAATCTTTTTGGCGTTTGTAAAAGGCATTATAGACTCTGAGAAGTACATCCAATTTCTGGAATGCCACTTTTGACCATTTGTATGCGAACTTTTTTTTATCGATGGATGATAAGAAGGCAATGCTGCTGTACACTCAACACTGTCACACTTGACAGCACACTGTAAACCATAAAACAATGTTCCAGGGCTTACATACAGTCTCCTGATCTCAACATCGTTGAAAAACTTTGACCTGTCCTAAAACAAGTTAAACAGGAAAGCCATGTTACGAACACAGTGGACGACCCGAAGCGAGAGCTTTTGAGTGAATGGGAGCATGCCTCATTATTTTTCATCAGGAGCCTGTAGGATTTAATTCCATGACGTCTACGGAGAGTTCGGATTCAGAATGTTGTCCTCACCAGATATTCGACAGTTGTGAAGTTTGTGAAAGGTAGGAGAAAAAAGTTTGTTTTTTGTTTATAATTTGCAAAATTCACTGGTAGTAGTGAAGTGGTGCTTTTATTAATCATGGAATGTTGCTATATATATATATATAAATGCATGTGAATGTGTGTGTTTAAAGTTTAGTGCAAAGTGTTTAATAATAATAATAATAAAGCTGTGTTATATAGTGCAATACCCCTACAGGACTCATCAAACTTTAAATAAGAAAAGCAACCACAATCCAAATAAGATTTTATAGCTAATTAAATTTACTTATGCATATTTGTGCAGTAGATTTAGACTAAATACACTGCTTTGCATTTGAGTACAGCTGTTTCCCATCTGTATGTGTTTGAGTACAGCTATGTGCCTATGTGCGGTTATTGCTTAATTTATGTGTGTATATACCATTGATATATATAAATAAACACACAGCTAGTTTATGGGTCTGCAGCAAAATACAAATCTCCGTGTATATGGCTAATTCAGTCTTGGACGTACAGTATACAGCTAGTTTATTTCTGCATGTAAGCAGCTATAAATGCATAACTATAAGTCTATAACTAGTTTTACTAATTCTGTCCTTCGCATACATCTAAACCACCTATAATTGTATGTAGCTAATTCAGTCTATATACAACTGCTCATACACATCAATTGTATAGAAATACATACACATCTAAATGTCTATAGGTAAGTCAGTCTATAATGTTTATGCATCTATGCAGATAAATAATACAATCTTCCCATGTAAACAATACAAACATTTATAATATATTTTTATATAGATGACATCCTATACCGCAACAGTGTGAATAAAGAAAATTTCCTGTTCATCTCATCTTTGTCGAATACCTAAGTTAATGTAGGACACTAGAATATTCTGCGATCTCCTACCTGGGCGAATGGTCCAACAAGTAGACGGGTGCCGGTCCGTTAGGGTAGGTGCCATTTGGAGGCTCCCGGGTGGCGTACCCGATTAACGGAGACTGAGATATGGGAACGCCGTTCCACTTAACATGTATATCATGCTTACCTGTGAAAATAAGTATAAAAACCATGTTACCCGCTTGTACTGTATGAGCTGCTAGTTAAATCTTCTGATAAGATTTTCCAGATGTGTAACTCAGATGCGACAAGTTTCTGACTTTACTAGAAACATGGCATATTGTTACAGACACTTTTATGCTTGATTCTAGTGAAAGGAGAGGACAGGAACAATAAGTATGGGGGAGTGGGTAGGAAATGGAGAGGATGGAGAAAGTGGGGAAAGATGAGGAAGGGACTGAAAAAGAGACACAGGAGGGAGATCTAGAGTTGTGTGTGTGGGGAGTAGGGGAAGGGGAGTGGGTGTACTTTATCAGACAAAAAAGAACAGGAAAACCTTTGAAATGTTGTGTTAAACTTTACTTTGATGGCGGAGTGCAGACAACATTCAGTCCTTGATGGCTTAAATAGGGTGTGTATGGGGCGGGGGAAAATATCACTCGACAAACCTTCTTCCTCGGGTGTGAAGTACAGGACAGGTTTCCCGTCACTAGTGTCTTGTACTGCTGCTGGAACTGGTCTAGTGGGGCCATGTACTGTTGCCGTCAGCTGGCCTTTAAACACAGACACACACACATGTACGCACGCCCACACATAAATACACACACATGCACACACATACACACAGCCGGGAGAGTGAGAGAAGAGTAAAGGGAAAAAAGGATAGTGAACACAGAATGACAGACGCATGCATGCACACACATACACAAGCAAGAACACATGCCATGCTCGCAAAAGTAGCCTGGACGCTTTTGAACTAAGAAATTCATTTGTAGTAAAGCATTGATTAAGCATCAAAACATTAATTACTATCCATTTTCAGGTTGTCTTTTCTTTCATTTCTCCGTTATTCGGTCTTTCTTGTTTCTTTTAAGTTCCTTCTGTCATACTTTTTTTTATTGTGCTTTTTGCTCATTGTTTATTAATGTCTTTTTGTGAGGATTTTATCACACAGTTTTCAGTCGGCTCAGCTGTTTCTATTTCTCTCCACGGGCACCCAGCGCAGTAGTCGCTGCAGCGAGCTACCCGTTCTGTAGCGAGCTAAAGTCACAGCTCACCTGTGTTCCTGTCTTCCAACAGCTCGCACCCCCATCCCTAACCCCACCCCCACCCCCACCCGACTCTCATCCCAACCAAAGTAAGAAAAATGTCGCAACCGAGATTCGAATAATCATTTTCAGTTTCCAAGCACAACGCTCTAACATGCATCGAGCTACAGAGCACTTCGGTGGCTCCTTTTCATTTTAACCATAAGAACCTGCGCGACTCGAAACATCACAGTGCAAACTTCTTATCGCTAGAATGAAAGCCGCCTGCCGATGTGGTCCGTAGCCGAATGGTTAAACCGTTGAGGCGTCGACCGAACATGCAACGCTCGGTTTTCGCATCTTCCTTCCGGTTCCCGGGTCAGCTGTGACTGAGCGCTCTCCGCGGAGCGCCGTGGCTCGCTGGGGCGACTGGTGCGTTGGGTGCCTGCGGATAGAAATGGAAACAGCTCGGCTGTGTGAGAACCGGGTGATTCTATCGTCTTACCAGGTCCCGCCATACTGGCATCAAATGGAAGTTCTTTTTGTTTATGAACTTGGAGGGGAATAATGTCCTTGTCCCCATCAGATGCCCTCTTGTTCCTGAAAGCAAACAACAGATATTGTATTTGTCATTTGCGTTGTATCGCTGTGACTAGAGACGCACGTGGGCTAAGCTGGGTTCTTAGATTTGAAAAGAGTTGTCGAAGTCGCAAAAATGGCGGGTTTTGTCTAAATTTTATTTCCATTCTCAAGGTATATTTTCTTGATTGCGCACAGGCCATTATTAAGTCTTTTACTAGTCACGTGGCTAAATCTCTGTTTGCGGTGAAGATCGGTAATGTAAATTGCAGAGAATGGGAATTTGTGTCTCCCTTCCTTCTTTCTGACCTACACTCACCGACTCATCGACCGACCCAACGACCATACCCACCCACTCACTCACTCTGGTTATAACAAATACGTCTATCCTCACCTACACAAACCACAAAAAAACAACCAACAAACAACCAAACGACAAAAGATAACCTAAGAGAATGCATTAATTGCCCCTTGAGTCTTATGTACAATAGGTAACACAAAAAGCACCATCAATAAAGAAAACTCCCTATTCATTCAATATTTGTCAAATATCTAAGATAATGAAGGATATCAATGCATATTAATGCATTTTGTAAGCTCATTACCTGGGTGAATGGTCCAACAAGTAGACGGGTGCCGGTCCGCTAGGATAGGTGCCGTTCCGCGGCTCCCGGGTGGCATACCCGATTAACGGAGACTGAGATATGGGAACGCCGTTCCACTTAACGTGTATATCATGCTTACCTGTGAAAGAATTATGCAAACCATGTTACCTGCTTGTTGAGTCTTCTGATAAATGCCACCAAATGTATAGCGGAGATGTGGCAACTGTTTTCTGTATTTTGTGTACTAGAAACAGGAATATTGTTACAGACGCTTTTGTGCTTCATTCATGTAAAAAGAGGGGAAAGGAGAAAGTGGTGGGAGAGAGAGGCGGAGAAAAAGGGGGAGAGTATAGAGAAACAGACACAGGGGAGATGGGGGGAGAGTAAGAAAAAAGAGAAAGAGATGAGGAGGGGTCAGCGACTGAACAGAGAGATACAGGAGAAAGAATGGGGACGGTTGTACTTTATAAGAGTGAACGAAAAATGGGGGAACATTTAAAATGTTTGGTGTCAAACTTGGCATGGCGGACAGCATTTAGTCCTTGATGGCTTAAATGGGCTGGGGAGGATCACGCGACGAACCTTCCTCCTCAGGTGTGAAGTACAGGACAGGTTTCCCGTCACTAGTGTCTTGTACTGCTGCTGGAACTGGTCTAGTGGGGCCATGTACTGTTGCCGTCAGCTGGCCTTTAAAAAAAAACCACACACACACACACACGCACGCACCCACGCACGCATGCACACACAAACACATGTACATGCGCACAGAACCTAATTGGACGACTTGTAACTAAGAAATTTGTTTGTACTAAAACATTAAGCATCGGACACATTTGAGTCAGTGGAAAGAAAACTCGAACTAAAAATTAAGGGCTACTGCATTTTGATCTTTAACTTTTTTCTTTTCTCTGCTAGTCCCTCAGCTTCTTTTTGTTTCTTTTATTTAAGATTTTTCATATTTATATTTTTGTAAGGTGTGTGTGTGTGTTGCTATTTCTGCTGTCTGCTTATTTCTTTATGTCCTTTGGTGAGTATTCTATCGTCTTACCAGGTCCCGCCATACTGGCGTCAAATGGAAGTTCTTTTTGTTTGTGAACTTGGAGGGGAATAATGTCCTTGTCCCCATCAGATGCCCTCTTGTTCCTGAAAGCAAACAACAGCAATAACAAAACAAAACAAAAACCCTAATAAAAATTGTTGCTGTCCCTTGTCTTGCGTACAGTAGGTAACAGGAAAGAAAGATGTCTACTGTAAACTACTCACGCGTGAGGCGGCCCAGACAGGTAAACGCGTGGCAGCTGGTTGTTGGGGTCGTGGGTGGCGTAGCCGACAAACGGAGATTGGGCTAGAGGTTTGTTGTTCCAGTTCACATCGATCAGGTGTTTTCCTGATGACACAGGCAAACATCGGTTAAAGCCTGTCTTAATTAGAGCCATCTTCTTCGTAGTTAGTCCAACGTGTCTATATGTGTAAGCAAATTCTGTCTTTACAAACTGCACCAGGCAGGGTTCTGTTTCACAAACACTGTATCTTTCCTAATCACGAACTCTAAACTTGAGTCGTTTATCTGCCTAAGGTAAGAAATATAGGCTAACAGCGCACTGTGACAGGAACTTTCCACCTTTGTAAGCTACTAACCTTCCTCTTCTGGTGTAAAGCGAAGTGTAGGTCTGCCTTCCACGCGATTGTCGATAACCACCGGAAGCTGTCCGCTGGGACCTCGCACAGTACCTGTCAGCTTTCCTGCAAACAGCATTGTAGTTTCATTAAATTATTTATCATCTCTGCCGTATAATGATTGAATTAAATGCTTTTTGTTAAACAGTAAAATCTGGGTCTAACTCTTTTGCATCCACCGGTAATGAAAGTTTTAAACAGAGACAATAGCGATGTTCTGACTTCTGCTAGACAATTTTTTCTTAATTTGTTTCCAAATGGCTTTATCGGACCATGTGAGGCTGGCTAAGTTAAGGTGTCAGCTGCCTATGGGCTTAAAGTCTTGCAGAAATCCCCGTTGTTTCGCGTTGAAAAACGGGCGAGTACTCTAATTTAAGTTAGCGATTTGGAGATATCTTCAAATTCTGGGAACTTTCCACCGATGTAGGCTAGAGATTCCTACGCCGTTGTCCCTATCATTTACCTATATCGATGATAACCCTGTATTCGAACAATTTGCGAGGGCACTGACCTGGTCCTTGTCTTGTGGTGTCGAAGGAAAGTTCCTTCTCCTGTCTAACCTTTAGCGGAATGATGTCCTTGTCTGCTATATTCTCCACAGGTGCGCTCCTGAATACAATGAATACATGAATGAATGAACGGACGAAGGGAAGAACGGACGAACGAACGAACGAAACACTGAAACGGCTGCCAGGACATGAGGATTGCAGAGTACTAAAAGTTCAATCGACCAGTTCCTATGTATAGCCTATAATTCCAACTTACGCAGCTGAAACTTACTTGAGTGGTATTTGTCTAAGGGAGACAATCTCGTGCTCTGGAGCAATAACTGGCTCGGGTTCGTATGTGGCGAAGCCCTCGAATGGAGAGTTCACAACGGGAAAACCGCCCCACTTAACGTCGATAAAATGTTTGCCTGCGATTCACATAACATGTCAGAACAATATATACGATCTGCATTAATGTTATTAGCAATAACCAGTCTCTGTAGATATCCTGCTAACTTACAAATAGAGTCACTTGTTTCGTGCTGCATATCTATTCTGCACTTATTATTTCTAGATAAGCACTTTTCTAACCATTTTTTATCATAAAAACTTGTCATCTAGCTCCATCTTCTGTTCAGAGGTGCGAAAAATTCATGGAAAGATAAAGAATTTGCACACCAATGAAGGTCTTGCAATCAAGGCGAACTCATGGGAGTTATCGTTAAGTCGCGTGCTTCTGCATAATTATCTTAATTAAGAGACTGCAATAGCAAACACTTTGCCATGGGATGTTAAAGGCTGTGGGTGCGGGGCCGTCCTTGAAGATCCTTGTATAAGAAGACTTTCTGATAATGTCGCAATGCACCGCGCGACACACTACTGTATACCGCTAGCGGGACAGCAGTTTCAAGTGTGCAGACACCACAGTTTGCCGCGTACGGCACGTAGATCTACCGCGAGCAGTACCAGAGCGAGACGAACCTTCCTCCCTGGGTGTGAAGATGACTGTGTGTTTCCCGTCATTCCTGGCGTCTATAGTAACCGGAATCCTTCCGCTAGGACCCCGAACTTCCGCACTTAGATCACCTAAAACAACAATTTTTAAAAAGTTGAATCACGCTGGTATTTTCGAGACATAAATAAGTTAACTATATTAAGCACGGAAAGGATGAGGAGATTACATAAGTTACTCAATACAGCGAGAAGAAACCCGTCAGCTATGCCAGTTAAACGCACTTACCTAGACCGATAATAAAAATCCCGACAGCTTGAGTTCTGACTTTTATGTCTACCTGGCACTCACCTGGACCGGCATCTGACGTGTCAAAAGGTAGATGCTTCTCCTTGTTGACACGAAGGGGAATTATTCCTTTGTCGTCCACCAGGGAGCGCCACCCACCGGATACACGCACGCTGGCGGGGTCCACGATGCTGGGCTGGAATGGGCTTCCTGAAATACAGATGTTTTAATTACTTACCAAAGGTGGGAAATGAAGTCAGGATCTACCTAGACTAATTAGTTAAGCTCTGTGCGTGTCTTGTCGAAGGCCAATGTTCCACAGCTGGATACTTGGTTATCCTCTACAGGAGTCAGGTGGAGAGGATAAGAAGATGAGAGAGAAAGAGAAGAAATATCGGAAGATGAGGAAAGACAGAAGACATAATTATGTGGGCACACCCATAGGTACACATCTCCTACATCTCCACTTTCGTTCCTTTTTCCCACTCCCTACATCTGTCTAGTTCGTTCATTCTACTTCTTACTCTCTCTCTCTCTCTCTCTCTGTTACAGACACCTCCCTCCTCTCTCTACTACCCTCTGTCTTTTTCTTCCTTCACCACTCAGTTAACACGCGTACGGGTGCAATAACACACAAACACGAATAAAACACGCCCAACGCACAAAAATACACTCACAGACAAATATATGTATTTACAAACAACACGCAACGCTATGCATATGAATAACAACCATCCATTCAAGCTTCTTCATTAATTTTTCCAGTCCGAGGAAGAAACTATGAAGAGATTTCCTTTTTCCTGTCTAGGAGGGAAATCTCTGGAACAGTTTCTGAACTTATCGTTACAGCCTGTACCTTCCACGGGCTTCCCTTCCACGCGAACATCCACTGTGTGTGGACCTCTCTCAAGCGGGGTGTACGTGGCCAATACAGTGCCGTCTGGCCTGGCCTCGAGATGACAGGGTACGTTCTGAGATGGGCCTGGAGACAAGCGAGACACCACCAGTAAACAGCATTAATACGTCTAGCAGTCTTTTACTTAATAGGAGCGAAAATGTTAACCACGACATCATTTCATTCTTTCACACTCGAGAGCAGATGTCAGATGGACAAATCAGACAGAATAAAGGTGGTTTTTACTACAGTGTCATAAAATCATGTTGTAGAATAATTGTGACAAATAAGGTAATTATTCAAAACAGTTTTAAAAAACCGATTATCAATGCGATTACTATCCTCAAATCGCAAATAATCTTCAGCAGATTTATCATTAGTCATTCGGGAGGGATGATCTCGCCGTGTACATTACGGCAACCGTGCACCGGACACAGAATTATCTAAAAGATGTCATTAGTCATTATGCTGACGATACTATTAAGTGAATGAACAGATTAAAGTGTGTTATCCTTCATAACGCAGACAAGCTATAATAATAATAATAATATTTAAGCTACTGGGCTATTCATGTTTGTTTTACTTAAGGCTGGATTGGCCAAATGAGCACTGAGGTTAAATGTCAGTGTTTTCGTAAACACGATGAGTTTAGACTGTCTTTGGGCATCCAAGCAACATGGAGGAGATCTGACGTCACAGGGCAGGTGTATGCACCTGTTTTGATACAGTCTCTGTGCTGAATTACCTATAATATCAACAGACACTGGGCCTGGGTTTCCACGTGGGTCAACTGTGAAGTTCAAAGGTCGTCCAGGGACGCCGCGGTATAACCCGTCTCCATGGGCAGCGGGCTGCCCAAGTTCTGCAATCTCTTGAATAAAGGGAGACCCTGAAAGAGAAGCAATGTGAGAGATTCGATGAAACAGCTCTGAGACTGCGATACGAGACTGCGATACGTGACTGCGATACGAGACTGCGATACGAGACTGCGATACGAGACTGCGATACGAGACTGCGATACGAGACTGCGATACGTGACTGCGATATGAGACTGCGATATGAGACTGCGATACGAGACTGCGATAGGAGACTGCGATATGAGACTGCGATAGGAGACTGCGATTCGTGACTGCGATACGAGACTGCGATACGAGACTGCTGTACGAGATTGCGATACGAGACTGCGATACGTGACTGCGATACGAGACTGCGATACGAGACTGCGATACGAGACTGCGATACGAGACTGCGATACGAGACTGCGGTAGGAGACTGCGATACGAGACTGCGATACGAGACTGCGGTAGGAGACTGCGGTAGGAGACTGCGATACGAGACTGCGATACGTGGCGTTGAAATGGATTGAGAAATGCCTATGCACGCGAAAAGATAATCTTAGTAATAGTCTACTCGCTGAACAAGTAATTTTCTCTTGTATTCTGCCAATGCTGAGAGCGTGTTAAAGTGAAGACCATTCTGTTGCACCTGCCGTGATAAAACTTAAAAGTGGGGGGTGGGGAGACCTGACTTAATCGATTTCGTATTTCGTAGGAGAAAATTATGAGTACGCCTGATCACAATAGAAATAGTGTAAATTCTAAGACCTGCGCCTTCGGCTTAACCGTTTTTGAAAGTGAGGGACATTTAAAGATGATCCGTGGAATTTTGACCTAGCTGCCATATTACTTACGGTTAGGTATAGTTTACCACTCTGTTGTCCATGATACATTTGGCATAACTCCAACTATATTAAATAAGTACATAATAAATAATTTTTTTAAAAATCTTTCGAAGTAATCAAACACTCAGTCTGACTTCGTTTCTGAAGGTGCACACTTTCTTCTCATGGCAAGTTTTATTTGTTAAAATCCCACCTCTAGTTTTTTTTGTTTTGTTTGTTTGTTTGTTTTTACTATGAGCAGCTTATCACTTGCCTTTGACAGGAAGTCCGTCATAGGAAATCCAGATTTTGTATGTACCCGGCCCTCGTGGTTTGAAGCTCAAGCGATACACACCAGGGCGGTCTTTGCGGACTTTGCAGGGGAACCGCAGACCATTATGGGTTACCTCCGCCGTCAACGTACCGTCTCCAACTTTAGAGCAGTCGGCTGGATGCGACGTAAATGAGATAAGAAAAACAACTTGTAGCAAACTCTTCTTGTGTTTCACCTGATGTAAGTTTGAACAAGCATGGGTGATAACTCAACAGCTTTAATGTCGAATCTTATCACAACCTCAATAATCTTTTTTTTTTAAATGTAACGGATTTTTTTCTCCATTGCTGTAGTGTTAACAAGAAGGGAAAAAACTTACAACGCAATCCTTATGAAAAGAAATCTTAGCTCCTGCAAGGATCAGCTATAGCATCGGTAACAAGCTTTCTTAGCTAACGCTGTTGATCTCGCGATATCTCGGGAAACGTGACTTGCGTGCGAGCACTCAGGCAAGCGCATGACGTGAGACTGGAGACGTACCTATGAGTTCGGGACTGCTGCAAACGGTTCCATCCTTCATCCCGTACACCTGAATGTCGGACGAGTCTGTGATGTGGACAACGAAGGGTCCTCCCGTGACGTAGTCTATCTCCCAGTCACCTGCACCACGCAGCGTAGGCATGAGCGGACTGTAAGGTTTACAAGGGTATGAAGATGGTAGGAAGACAAAAGCTGATTTTACAAGCAGCAAACGGTGCTCTTTTAATATAGGCCTCCGGGTCTCACACAGATGAAGAAAAATAATTGTTATTTCTTGTTTATGAAGATCCTGCTTTTTCGTTCTTAATCGCAAATCATCAGCATCATTCATAAGCAGTTACTCGATCGTTCTTCACCCAGCATTCAGCATTCTTCGTCCTGCGTTCATCGGCGATATTATATGTCCCGAAAGGGGTTACTAATATGGAATCACTCTAGTGATACCGAAGCATATTTATATTATAAATGCTTTTACGCAATATACTTTCATTGGATTGTCAACGCAGAGTTATGATATGTAAATTCTGGATCTTTTTAAGAAATGTAAAAACTGCTGACACATGCCGGCAGTCTGCTTGTAAGGTAGACAAAGCTGCATGTAGACGATCAGCTTTGTACTGACTTTCTTGCTAGTTGAGACTTACAACTGGCGCTGATCTTGACTACGTTGCCTTGGTAATCCACTTTAGTGTTAAAAACAGCGCGCCTCAAGCGGTCTTCTGGGTCTGTTGAGTGGAAGTCGGAATCTGAAAGAGATGGCGCTAGCATTCTATTATCTGTCGCGCAGTGAGTGGAAATCGGATTTATGCACTTACTGTTCTTGACAGATACACAGGTCTGTGACACAATTATGGCACACTTGACTGTGACACACAAGACCACATGTATGTGACGCACAAAGTATGGCATCTTCCAGGAGTAGGAGGTGCGCTCCTTGAAAGTTTTGTGTGGGCAAACGTGACGGCTCTTGTTTGGAGGTTGGCACTTATCCGTTTGGATATTCTGTGCTGAATTACCTGAATGTTTGGAGGCTGGCATTCATCCGTTTGAAAGACAGTGGTGGTATGCGAGACCGGTGTGCGTCTGTCAATTACTACTTTTATTTTTAATCTTCGGTGTATTTATAGCGAGAGCTAGGTCTGTGACAGCATTAGATCATTTGCTATATATATATATAAGGGCTCTAGATTTATGCCCACATTAGGTTGTGGTGGATTTATCCCAAAGCCTAGATCTGTACCACATTAGGTGATTTGCGTTCTACTCACCCCAGGGCCGATATTTATGACCACATTAGGTCATCTGCGGAGCATGTATCTCGAGATCTAGCTCTATGACCGTCTTAAATCTAGATCAGTGCAAAATACTTGTCAAACAACACCGTTATGTTAAAAAAATTTTATGTTACAATGATGTGTGTACAAACGTACCTCTAACCTCGGCCCGATTGAAATGAACGTTGACCTCATAAGGACCGGGGTCATAGGGCGTGTAAGCGACCTTAAACAGTCGCGGGGTCGATGTTTCTGTGAGGTACACGGGAATCCTCTTCCCAGCATGCGTGATGTCAACACCAAGGTCTCCCTGACCTGCTCCTGTGCAGTCAACTGTAAAAGCAAACATTTAAACACCCTGTATGCATGATTAAATAGACTCAAAAACCTGTGTATATTGTGTGTATTATTTTATGTTCGTTCGTTCGCTCGCTTGTTTGTTTGTTCATTTCTTCTTTTGTTTGTTTGTTAATGTGTTCGTTCGTTGGTTCATTTGTTTGTTTGTTCGTGTTTGTTTGCTATTTCTTTTTACTTTAACGATAGTTCCCTTTCTCATGCACTTTTTTCCTCTCCTCTTTTTTTTAAACAAACGGTTATTTGTGCAACTAAAGTACAAAACACCGATAAACCCAAAGGCAGGACCAGGCAACAAGCCAGCGCATATAAGCCTGCCCCCCCCCCACCACTCACTTTCTCCCTCTGTCTCTCTTTTATTTAGTCAATAAAGACATAGGTCCGGATATTATATCACCTGATTATACAAACGTGACAGATTTCAGAGCAATTGGAGGAAACGCCTTCTAAAATCTAAAATTTCTAATTTTAAAAATGTTTCGCGGATACGACTAACCAGAACAATACAGTGATTTTTGTGGCAGAATTTTGTCTACTCTAACTCCTCTGTCCGTCTGAACTGAGATGCAGGCACTTGCTCACCATGAAACACTTGTTGTTTTCCCACGAGACCTCCTCGAAGTTCACGCACGCGCACTTGAGAAGGGTCGCACACGTCGACAGGGCAGCCATCCATAAAGCGGTTGTTGTAGAACATCGACACGCGCCAGCGACCTGGTCACATAATTATTTTTCCAATGTACGTTTCATTTAAATACATAACGGCACAAACTTTTTGTCTGCTTCTAGTGATCGATTTTAGAGTGACTGGTTTTATCAGCACTATGAACGGTAGGGTTGAAGGCAGTTTAAGGCAATTAAAAAAAACAAATAAAAAGGTTGATGTTATTACGAGGACATGTGACAATAGGTGGCTGCAGGGGTCAGACTGAGTTTGCCGGAAAGGGAATATCGACGGCCTCGGCCAATCACTTCTCAGCGCGTGCATTACCGATCTCATCGGGAGTGAACTGTGCTGCATAGTGGCCGTCTCCAGTCATGCGAACCACCCGCCCGCTCGGCGCCTCCGCTTCCACCCGGAATAGCTCAGGATCAAATCGAGTGCCAGTGATCTGAAAAAATGTCACCTAAAATAATTTTTATACTGCATATGTTTGATGATGATGATGATGATGATGATGATGATGATGATGATGATGATGATGATGATGACGATGACGATGACGACGACGACGACGACGACGATGACGACGACGACGATGACGATGACGACGATGATGATGATGATGATGGCGGCGACAACGACTACCACCACTGAGTTATAAACAAGTGCAGACAATATTCCGACTACAATAAATGAGAGGAGAGGACAGAGCTGCACTGGGCCATCAGGTGGTCAAGGCAGGTGTGCAAGAACGACCGTGTTCCTGTACCTTGCTCTCCATGTTGACCCCTACGGAGTAGATGTCGATCTTATAATCATGTTGCTGTAACGCCAGTGGCGGCGTGTGCTGTGACCTCACGGAGGCTTTGCGCACAAGTTCGAACGCCGGCACAGAGTGCGCGCCCGACGTGAAAGTAGAGGCGGTGGAGTCCGTGTGCGCTGAAATGGCGTCGTCATCTTGTAAAGTCACCTGCAGCATAACCATGTTCTTCATCAACCAGCTGTTTTGTCAGACACAGTGTCACGGCGTTCTTCTGCAACCCTCCGGGTTAGGAAAACCAGAAATGAACGCAAAATATTTCATAAATTCTCTCAAAATCGTGTGCACTTTTTTGTTGTTTTAAAAAATAACATGAAAGAAGTAGAAACTCTAGAGAGAAGGAAGCAATAGTTGTTCTGCTGCTACACATCGAGACAAGACAAACATAATTGTTGTATTCTTTTCTCAAGCAAAGGAAATGAGCTTAACATTCTTTAATAACTGATTTTTCGCTGTAGTGGTTTAAACACTGTGTGTGTCTTGTATTGCCGCTTTGTGATATGAACATTTTGTTGGAGCCTTTGTGTTGCTCAGTTGCAAAGATTTTTAACTAGAGAGAACGCATTGCGTGTGACCTCGTAGAAAGTTGACCGGTTGTGACCAGTTACTTCGAAGACTTTTACCTCTGACTTCCCAGAAAGCGTTTTTCGTAGAAGACAATTTTACCTCATAAAACGTCACGTGTCGCTTGCAGCTTATGGCGGACTTTTCCAGCTCGCCAACAGACGTCTGAATTCTGGTCACAGTCATCCTGAATCCGTAGCGATGGCTTACTGCTCCTTCACACGCTTTTGACGGTTGTAAGCACACAATAAACGCAGATAGCCTTTTTTAATATTAGATTTTTTACGCAGGCAGCGATCTGTCCCGTTAGTTGAAAATCACATGTCCACCTTCTTCTTTCTTCCTCCAGACGCCGTAAATGCCAGATTTACGAAGCCAAGCACTTTGTCGATTTCCATTTTTAAAAATTTATTTTTTCCCCTGAAGCATCCAAAAGAAACTACCAATATATAATTACATACTGTAATCCTGAGAGCTTTTCAGAAAACTGTGAACCGTTTTTGTCTGGCCGTGGGCAGCAGACACAAATCTGTCAGCAAGCCAAAGAGTTTCTGTATTCCAGAGAAGGACCCATGTTCTCAAGCTAAAGTCGGTGGTGTTAACTCTGTGACGGAAGATGACACTTGCTTGGGATTCGGCTGACAAAAACGTCACAAAACATGATCAGCAGCAAACAGCAGCTGCTTGATCTTTGTAGTCGTTAGCAGCTTCAAATTCCGCTTCGCTATTAGGAGTGAAAGTAAAAACCAAAAAGGCCGAGAGCGGTTTGTTTAACCGCGTGAATAGAACCCGATGGACGTCAGAATCTCGCAGCATCCTTGCCAATAGCACTGTCTCCAAGAAACAAGAGGAGCTGATCGGCCGTTGCCCCAATCGCCACACAATGTCGTCAGGCATCTGAACTGGGCCCGCCAGGCCAGTCTCTCAGGGGGCGTTGGCAGGTCATTAAACGAGCATTTAACTATCTGGTGACTCCCAACTCCCTGCGCCACTCCTGTCGTCTGATCCTCTGTATCTTAATCAGATTTTTTTATCGTGGACATGGATTTGTCGCTGTTTCTTTTTAAGAAACGGGTCTGTTCCATTAAGACAAAGGAGGAAGGCAGATCAGTACTGAACTAGCTGTTGACAAGCTTAACTAGCATTGCACGACAGTTAGACTTGCGGCAGACACCAATTAGACTTGCTGTACACGACAACTAGACTTGCTGTACACAAAGGTTACATTTGCTGATGACAACAGACCGCTGCAGAATAGCTACGAATTGCGATAGCCAGTTGACAACATCAAACAGTTCAGACAAAAACTGCTATGACCAAAACCAATCAGTTCAGACAAGACTGGAAACTTACTAGAAGCAGCCAAACAGCTCACTAAAAGCTGGATTTAAGACAACAGACAGAGCAAATAACTGTAATAAATTGAAAACGTATACAGACAAAAAAAAACTTACGACATACAATGCATGCTCAAAAAGCTAAACGCATGCAACAATAGCGTAGTTGCGAAAGCTAGCATAGGGAAACACATGCAGTAAACTTCTTTAAGTTGCTGATGTGCTGGCTACCAAAACTGGTTGGAGCAGTTACTTCCCGTTGTTCTCACCCGGTTGTGCGTTAGCGTGACGTCAGGAAAGCCGTTATAGTGCGCGTGCGTAGAGGTGGTGTGCAGATGCACCGGATGCGACATGAACTGCGCGCTGTACGCCATGCTGTTAGTACTGCCAGCACTCCCTCCCTCACTTCAGTGCCTGTCAACATCAACAAAAATAAATAAATAAATAGATAAATGCAGGGCGTAGTCATACCTGGGGCTAACAGGCACATACTGTACAGGTACAAATGCAACATGCACACAGGTCCAGGCACGACAAACAAGAAGTGCCCGAATGAAAGCCATTGAGTGATGAGGTAAAATCTGGCCAGTGTTTTAAACCAATTCATTCACTGCTAACCTTAACCCTATAAGAGCAAGCCATAGCTACTGTGAACAGGTTCAACAACCAGCTCCACGGTCAATACGCCTGAAACAAGATCTGAACCCACGACCGTCGCCTATTGACAACAATCTTACCACTGCGCCAACAGGTCCAGCCACAGCACGCCCCCTCCTCCCCCGCCTAGATTCCATATCAAGTGCTACCGAGCGCATTTCTACCTGTGTTCAGAACGCACGCGGTGCTGAGAACATCAAATGTCGGTCACGTGCTAATTAGCAAGTGACGCACTTTAAATAGTTTAATCAGTTCTAACCAGTCTGCATGCTGCAGTCACTCACCCAATATGTGGGTCAACTAGATAAATGACGACAATTGAATCCGTGTGTAATTTTTTTTGGAATTCAGAGGCGTACCGTTAAATTAACCCTTTCTCTGCTACTGAAAACGTTGGCCATCACGACCACTTGACTACCACAACCACTACCAGTACCACTGCCACTACTACTTCAACGACTAGCACTACGTACTATACTGAGCAACGAAAGAAAGGCTCTAGTCGTTTAATCAAAACTTTTACTGCCGAGTAGTACCGAAGTTTACAGTACACAACAAATAAGACAGTTCACTGTTTCCGTGCATTCAGACTTGGCGCACTAGTGAGTCAATATCCAGTGCACACCTCGGACATTGCTAATGTTTGTACTGTTCCTCAGTATATATTTTAACGAAAAGCCTCATTTCTACATGCCATAATAATATAACTACGACGTCTTATATAAACGCACATTTTTATCAGCTTCAGGGTGTGATACAGCCATTGCGAACTGTACATAGCTTCAGCTCTTAGCAGTTCATAAATTACAGACGGACTCCTGTGTGACGTAGTGAGTACATTTCTCCGTTGTTGGACAGTAGGTAGGTGGATACTTTTGGAGGGACAGTGCTTTCATATTACGGGGATTTCACACTATGGGTAGCATGGTGTCCTATTACTAAGCCATGCACTGAAACATCCACCAGACTGATAGCTGTAGAAAGATGGCCAGTGCGGACAGGCAGCTTAATGTGCGGGGAGATGGGCCAATGGTGTCTGTAGAATGCTTTATTCCAGGGCTGGTTTGCATGAGTATTTGTAGGTGCTCTTCCGATCATAAGAGTGGTCATAAGGCCCATTCGCCCCGTGTTTTCTTAGGTACACATTTACGAATGAACAGGAGAATAGGACGCTTATGCAAGCCAGTCCAGGAAATAAGTCTTGGACACTCGTGGATTCGAGTCCACAGCTCTAACTGCAGACCATCCAGGCTTCCATCGGAAGACACCTTCCCCTGTCGGTAGGACTCGAGACAAGCAGTTTGTATCACGCGCACGTACATCCCGCTTTTAGTCAGCTTTAGTCTGATTCTCTTAGCATAAACTGATGTAGCTAGACTGAGAGACTTTTGAAATACTGCACTTAGTTGGGGCACGTGCTCTCAAGTAAAGGGTACAAGCCCAGTGATGCAAGACAAAAAAAAACTAGGCATTCGCAGTTAGAAAGATGGTCCCAAACACTTGAATTTAGACTGCGGAATCATCCATGAGGACAAGTGCACTATTTATTTGGGCTGTTTTATATTACCAAAACTCCGGTGTGCGACTGCTGTTGTAACATGACGGAAAAATGCAGTCTGACCTAAAATTGTGTTACACCAAGTCAGGGCAGACGACTCGCATCTGTGTATGTGTGTGAAATACATTTATAACTGAAAAGAAAACTGCTCTGAAACTGTTTTTGTTTATATCAATTTGGGTATTTGTTTCTCTCTCTCTATCTATCTCTCTTCCTGTCTTCCTGTAAGTCACCCACGCACAAACATCACACGCATCCACGCAGGTTTGCATTTGCATGCACACCCAAACGCACGTGCGTACACTGTAAACTCTCCTGTTTCTTCTCTCCCCCAGGCGTCATGTTTCAGATTCTACAGCAGGTTTTCACAATACAGAAAACGTTGCGAGCTACGAAAAACATAAAATAGTGTCGGTAAGACTAATCTGGGAAAGAATTTTTAACGTGTCAAAAAAAACGTCTTCCACCTGTACGCGTCAGTCGTCTGAACTGCCTTCCCCTGGCCTTCAATTCGCATAACCTGTTTGTCCAACACTCCGCTCCAGCATGTTATATATAGACATATAGATATATACACTCCTAGGCTGGCCTCAGAAAAGTTCGCTGTTTGCTCGGGCGATCTTGAAGGACTAAATTAAAGCATGTGTCGATTTCTGTAATGTGGGTCTTCACATAAAAATGTCACGACCAACAGTCATTGGAGGGGCATGGAAAGAGAGCCGCGGTATTTTGTAGTGAAGTTCATTTAGCTGAATTCATGCGTTGTTTATAAATGTCTGTCCGTCCGTCCATCTGAAAACGTCTTTCCGTTTATCGCTTCTCTCCCCTTGTCCCGTACCTCACCCTGCCGACGAGTGATGTACTCCATAGTGGAGTTACGAAACGTTTTGTTCAGTTGTTGAAAAAGAGTTCACTTTTTTCATATCATTATTTTATCTCTATTGTCATTATGTAGTAAATATATTGCATGAATATTCAATGCTTTCATAACTAACATGAATCACCTAAATATCTTTTCCTGATCAACGAGGAAAAAAAAGAGCAAATGGTGTCAGTAGCAATATCCTTAAATCACCCGCACAAAGGGAAAGATTCACATATTCTCTGTTACCATGTTACCATGTCTCCTCAGTTCTCTCTCTCTCTCTCTCTCTCTCTTTCTCTCTCATGCGCATTGTTGTGTGCACGTTTACACGCACGGACAGGCGGAGTCACAAATACAGAGAAATACGCAGCCTAGAGATATGAGGAGAAGACTAAGTACCAAGACCCAAATATCGAACAACCCACTCCAAACACTGTCGAAGTGCTCCAGGAAAATTAGAACACAAGGCCATATCTATCCAGTAACTGCTGTTCCCAACACCGCTGGATGGAAACCGGTTCTGTGTGCAACTTGTCTGGTCGACATTACAGCTTACAGCGGCAAACACAAGGAGCCTTTCGCCCGTCGACTGCCCCAGCAAAGCCAATCTTTCACGACTAGCAGAAAATGAGAAATCATAAAAAGAAAACTTGAGTGAATTATTAGCGTACTGACTAAGAAAACGAGAGTATGTACATACCCTGACGAAGAATTTCTCTTGGAGACAAGCTTTCCACTTTGTCGTCGGGTAGGTAGCCCCCCGTAGTATGACGTCACCAGAAGACGACTGTGACGTGAACCACACGTGTCCGCTGTGTACCCGTCAACATCATGCCGGCTCACACTTCAGTCAACAAGCGCTTGCAATCAATCAAGCGTACAAGCTTTGCGGCTGTGTTCGGAAGATTAGTTCACAGGTAGAACAGGTATCCGCACGAGAGCTTGCGTATGCAGAAGGTGTCGGATGCAAATCTTTCGCGCAGCAACTCTTGCGCGTATACAATGCTGGCTCGGGATGTATACTTATGTGGGTGTCCCGTGTTGTTAACCCTTTGTTAGCGGGCTGTCCACAGCTCTTTCTTTGAGGCCCATGTAGGAGGACGTGTTAGGCGGTGTTCCTGTCTATACTTAGAGTGTAGGCGTGTATTCATAAGAGCCTTTGTGCTAACGCTGTACAGATGTCCCGGTGACGCAACGGTAATGTTTGTCCCCAAGACAGTGAGAATCGTTGGGGGTGGCTTGCTCACATCTCATATTTCTCAGGACGTAGCAACTGTTTACAAGACCGTGATTTATAGTCTATATTTACTGATTTGCTGTAAAACTCCAAACAGAAACTAGTCCACACGAGCATTATGTATGAAGTTTCTCTTGGTTATCTGTGCATACATTATATAAACGCTATTTATAGTACGATGTCCTATTTTTCAGTCTGTATAACCGTTTATGGTTACGGTACAACGTAAGTGGCATGATTAAATCGGATATTTGTGAATTTTCAACGTGTATTGGTCTTAATAAACAAGTATGTTATTGTAAAGAAGAATGAGCATAGTGAACACGGAGACACATTAAAATGAATAGAGACGAGAAACAGTCCACTCTATGTCTGACGCCTTGTTCTACCGAAAAGAAAACACTTTTATAATGTTTAAATGCGGACATTCAGGAGCCATTTAGGAAACGTATTTCTCTCGTTCGGGCCTATTGGCGTCAAAATTTCCAGTGACTTTAAGGTCTTAGAAAAGTCGGGTGTTTGAGACCACAACAATTTTGTGGGCCAGCATTGTGAGGGCAGTGCCCATCTCCTCTCCCTCCCTGCCTCACCTTTCCTGGTTCATGGATCAGGTACCCATTTGCAGCTGAGTGAACTGGGGGAACTGTGCTGCTGCGGACGATTATCGATCCAGCGACTTCGGGTTCGGAGCCCTGCACTCTAACCACTCGGCGGTCTGCTGTTGGCGTTAGCAGTTCTGTATTGACGACATCAAACTCTTATCGAGAATACAAGAGAGATCGCGAATTCAGAGAATTTAATAAAAAAGACTCGTGCCTCTACGTAACTTATCAAATCACCTTACAACGGTAGCAAACACGACCATTGTATAGCCTTTAACTGGGTCACTAAGCGTCTAGCGGAAATCTGTGTATCATGACAACTCGATTTTTAAATCCGACTTGGCGCTCGGTGCGTGACTGTCAAAACAAGTTGACGTCGTGAGGCGTGACATATTAGTTTTGTGGTCTGTCACCCCACTTTCTACCTACGAGACTGGAATGCGATCAGCGTCACGTTAAAACAGGTTTTCTAGACATCGATTCAAATAATCTCCAGCTAATCTTTAATCGTGATCTGTCACAGAAGCAGCTCCCGCCTTGCTACAGCCTGTTACTAGAGGCAAAAAAGAGGAGGGTCTGTTGTCAAGTTATTTTTCCGTCTCTGCCGTCTGATACGCCCACAGAATGAGACCTTCACCGATCCCCTACCCACCCAGACCTGCTTACCTGTGTTGACTCCATTACTCATGACGCAGTCAACCACTCCTTCCTTACACCCATGGGGAAAGGTGTCGTTGCTTTCGGCTCTACGGGTGAGGAGGTGAACTACAGACGTAGGAGAAAACATCGCACACGCGGTGAACGCGATCAGACCATCCTCATCGAGCTTCAGATGGTCGTGGCGATGATGAAAAGAAATGACAATGAAGGGGCAGCGAGATGACGAGGGAGGAAAAAAAAGAAGAGAAGGAGAAAGACGTGGTGTGTGGGAAACGAAAGTTTATTCATAGTGAGTCAACAATCATGAGGGGATTTGTTGTTTCAGTTGTTGTCGTAGGGGTTGGTATGTGTGGGTGGGGGGAGGGATTTTGTTTAACGTCGGGTCTACGCTAAAGAGCAATGAAGAGAGTATCATTACAAGAAGGAGTGAGGCTAATGAAGGAGCTTTGGGTGTAAACCGGAGCACCCGAGAAAAAGCTCCGACGGCCTGCAATGTAAACAGCTGTCACAGGCAGAATAAGTAACTCTGCGGGACACGGGATCCGAATCCACAACATTCTACACTGACGGCAAGTATGCGTTACTGCTTTGCTGCAGACCGCCCTTGACTTTGGCTCGACAGGCCGCTAATTAAATGACAGCAGTAAAGAATTTCTCTTTCCATTGCCACGCATCAACACTTACTTGCACTGTCTCCAGGTTGGAGGATTGGTGCGTACAATCGTCACCTCGCTGGAACACTCCCCATACCTCCTACGCAGTTCCCTCTCAAACATCGACAGGTCAACCCTCCCACCTCCCCCATAACCCTCTTTATTTTTCCACCACCACCAGCAACAAGCAGGATTCCCCCCTCCCTCTCCCCACTTCCAGTAGGAAAAGTGCCGCAGCGCGGGCGCTTTGATGCAGTCGCAGGCTAAAGTGCGGCGAAGCAAAGACACCTGTACTGAGAGAGCATTAGTTGTCAAGGTGGGACAACAAGGCGAGAGCCTCGTCAGCTACCAGTCTCGGCGTACTCAAAATATATCCTGCGCACTGGTGGGCGAGCTGAGTGCACAAACTGGTCAGACAGGTTGGCTACAGAATATGGAATGTGGAACGCCTCTAAATGTAATTCAGGTATCAAAACGGCAGCCTTTATGAATGGTTAGAATCTCTTTCCATAACCCTATGCGTGCGCTCGTGCGCATGTTTGCTCGTACATAACCCTGACAGTTCTGGTTCGTTTGTTTGGCCTTTTTGCAGGTTTGCTTTGCCTGTTTTAAATGCGTGGACATAGAGGCTGGAGGTTTGAGCTTAAAGCTAAAGTGCGGTTCGTTATGTGTGTATCTCTCGCTCTCTCTCTCTCTCTCTCTGCGCATGTGTGTGTGTGTGTGTGTGTGCATGCGTGGCTGCACGTGTAAAATTGTATTATGTGTGAAGAAAGGTACACGGGGAGACAAAAGGTCTGGCCGCACACTGGCGTCTGCTTTTGACACACGCATGTGAAGCTGTGCACATACATGTGCATGTGCGCATGTAAACACGTTTCTGCCATGGACGCTTTCATGAATGAATGAAGACAGACGGACAGAGACAGACGGACAGAGACGGACGGACAGCGTGAAGGGAATTTAGACCGCTTTTAGGAACCGAAAACTTGAAACACTCACATCTATGTCACCACCGTATTAGTTTCCACGAGGATTGCTATCGCCTTTGCCACTCAGCAGATAGACGACATACAAATGGATTGTACAGACCAGAGTTTCATTGCACTGTGAAACTTTGACAGCAAAGCGAACACCTAAATGCACCTACAGCAGGAATTTCTTCGAGTGAAGTGTGGAACTAATATTTACATAGAAAAATGGGAATTAGTTCGAAGCCCTTTGGGCATAAGTACGAAAACATTCGTAGAATGCCTTTGATCGTTGGCACTCATCTCAGCGTTTCACAAGATGCATCATTAGGATGTTTGTTCTATGAAGAATTTATGGATGGAGGAAGGAGGGGAAAGAGATGAGAAGACAGACAGACAGACAGACAGACAGACAGACAGACAGACGGACGGACGGACGGACGGACGGACGGACGGACGGACGGACGGACGGACGGACGGACAGACAGACTGACTGACTGACTGATACGTGTGCCACGGTCGTGTTTAGAACGTTGCTGTAGATATGACTTTGACTTTCTGTCTAGCTGACAAGAGACTGTTAAATAGTTACTACATTTTTTTTTTAAATCTATATCTGCAGTCGACGGGCGTGGTCATATCGGCTTTGCTGACACGCTGTTAGAAAAAGCTGTTGCAAACAAGGTCTCCGGCTTGTTAACAGCAGCAGCTAACGTAAGCTCTTGGTGACCGAGTGCAACAAGACTTGTACAAAAGTTTTAGAACAAATTTTGTTTTGTTGTTTTCGTGTGGTTGTTGCTGTTGTTGTTGTTGTAATATCGTTATAAAGGGGTACAGATGCAAAGCACTCATGCCTGCCACATAGATTTATTTATAGATATGTCCGGTAGGACTAATAATTGGTATCACGGACCTGTTAAAATTTATTTTCTAATAATCTTTGTTATATGTATATGTATGTTAAATTTCAGTGTTTTATGCCTGTACCTTGGCTGATTACCTAGCACCCATGCCTTGTAGGCAATGTGATGAAAGTCGTTAGCAGGTGTCCAGCTGAGACATGGGTGACCGGAGACTGCAGGTGTGAATGCGTAGCGCTGATCTAGATTTCGACGGGAGGGAAAGTGCTGATGTAAGCAGATTGTGTTTGGATAGAAGGGGTTTTATGACCAGCCAGCGGGTGTAAATGTGAAACCCAGGCTAAATATGGGAGCTACTAAGAAACTGGGCAGGGAGTTGCGTCACAAAATTGTCTGTAGGTGGTGACGTGTGACGACTTATGCCTTTGATAGTAATTCAAAGGGACCTGCCCATAAAACTGTGACAGGTCTGAGACCACGGGTGGCAAAGAAACATCAAGGTTACCACCCCAGCTGCCAGAATTAGGTGGAGCTAGGGATGCACTTTTCTGTAAATTTTAGAATAAATGTTGCATGTTTTAAGTGGGAAGTGAATAGAAGACATTGAACTGAAATGTATGTTCATAGTATAAAAAGTCAATCTTTCCCATTCAAAAAGTCTTGGGAAGTACATAATTTTATTTTTGACGGATAATTTCAATAGGCCTTGCTCTCTGCGCAATATTCTATTTTTAAACGATATTTAACCTATGTCGAAGGCCGCACGTCCGCAGCCCTCTTCAGTCCTGCATTTCCGAGCAACCCTGATAGAGAATGCCTAATGAGCAGAAAAATTTGCGAATCCATTTCTCAAGAAAAGTGTCTACTTTTTAAAAACGATCAAATTCTTTTCAATTATGCACAGGCTCAAAAGATGACTTTAATTTCCCTCATCAGTACAATACGACTATTGAAAGTTTCAAGGGGGGCTACAGGGAACCTGACGTTGATACGAAAGAAATGCTATATGAATTGTTTCCCTTTGACTCTCATTTCAATCTTTCCTGACGCTTCCATAGGCTTAGGTCGTCGGTTTACAGCATAACTTATTCTTCGGTTTAAAAAAATTGTTTGTTTTATTGTTTGTTTGTTTGTGGTTTGTTTGTTTTGGGGGGGGTTCAAAACTATTTTGAATTTTTCATAAGTACATCAAATACAGTCAACCTCCATCTTTGCAATGCAGAATGATAATGCTGGATGCTTTTAAACTGTTTTAATAAATTAATAATCTTTAAATTAATAATTTAACATAACAACAAAAAGGAATAAAGAAAAAGCAGGAAAGCAACAACGGGGCTTGACTATTTTACTTTACATTTGCGTTTACTACAAACATTTTGCGAAAGCTTTATAGCCTAACAGTACAATAACAGAGCAGAATTCAATAGAATTTTTTTAAAAAACTTAAACCACTAACATAAATAAATAAACAAATGCTTAGGCAACAGTGTGGGAACAAAGATGATAAATTTGCTTCAGTTTCTTATATTCTTTTTGATTTTGTGGTTTGTAAGCTTTTATCGGGTGTGTGAAATAAACAGCAAGGTTTGTACGGCTGTCTTGTAAAACTGGGTGATTACATGAGAATAAAAAATGAAATTAATTTCCGATGTCATTTAGGGGCTGTTCGTGACCAAGCACAATGTTTCACTCATATAACAACTTCGAGATTAGAATTCTTTCTAAAACAAAAATATCCAATGTGTCTGGTCGCTGGAAGTCGTAAAAACGTCGAATCACATTACCCGGTGCCAGATTAATAGATTTTTTTTAAAAAATGTTGTAAAGGAAACACGATATCCCTTCTGACTTCACATGCACAGACACACAAATACACACACATTCAAGGATGGAAACAGGAGTGTGCGTGTGTGAGAGAGAGAGAGAGGTGGCGGGGGAGAAACAAACTTAACTGCTGGAAATTCCAGGCTATAGACTATCGCAGTGACTCGCAGGGGAAAGATAATTTACGGTCTTTGAGAGCTTTACAAATATAATCAGCTGCATACAAAATTAACTGGCTTCTTACCAGCGAATGTAAGAGAAAGCCCAAAATCTGAAAGATACAGAACATATTTTGAAAAACTAATTTTATCTTTGATGCTGCACTACCACCGACAAACAGAAGTTGAGTCCAGGCCCCATATGCAAGACCGAATAGCTGACATTCCCGTCATGGCGGATATTCTAGAATAGGCTTCTTCAATCTCTCATGCATGATAACAGATATAAGAAAGGATCGAATAGCTATCCCCGAATAGGAGCTATTTGGGTATAAATTTAGTACAGTTTTCATGCACACATGACCGCCTCAGATCCTATAGCAACTGAGCAAAAAGAAGAATAATCCGGTGTTTCCTTTTTTCTGTAACAAAACGCAGACCAGGTCGGCTGGGCAAGATATGCAAAGCCAAAATTAACTAAGCCATTGCCATATCTTCTACATGTTTTACGTCATTAACGAATTTATAAAAGGGGAGAATGTTTAAATGAACAACAACAAATGAAAATGATCTTTGCATGCGTAATAAGTTAATCTTGCAAGTATTTGCACCGTCACAGTCAAGCTGCACACTGTCAGCACACGAACACGCACGCACGCATGATAACACACACACACACACACACACACACACACATACGTACGTAAACATACGAAATGATAAGTGAATACGAAGTGTGGGATGGAACAAAATATAAAAATATGCGAAGAATACTCCAAATACCAACAGTTTCTACACACAATAACAAAAGGGCCGTAATTGAGGAATTGTTCCCACTATGCAGTCAGCATCATTCCCGTATGCATTCATCCTGCTGATGTCGGTGATGGCCACAGAAAAGTGTCCGGAAGCGATATTAAGGGTACACGTAGCCTGAAATAGTCCGTCCCCCGGACTTGTGACAAAGGACACTTGATAAATCTCACGCTCGCGATGCGATGTGGCGTCGAGGGATGACCTCCCCTGGCGCGGAAGTATCGATTCATAGACGCGCACCTGCTGCTCGGCCAGGTAATCCTCGAGGCTGGGCGTGTAGCGGGCTGCATGAGTGATCTCCTTTAGTCTTAGCTTGGCACACGTGCTACGTTTATTTTCGGTGTACGAGTTGATGACGCTCAAAGTCGTCCTCACGGCCGATTGACTCAGAACGTCTGACGTCTTCAAGTTGACCCAGTTCAGGCATGCGCACCAGTGAGGCGTGATGCCAGCGTGGGTGCAGCTCCGGTTCTGGGGAACCTCTTTGAAGAGGCTGACGGCCCGCTCAGAGATGTCAGCGACCCCTGACCCGGTGTAGGCCAGCACCTCCAGCAACGTCTGGTGCACGTCGAAAGGCGTGGTCAGCCTGTGGGTGTTTGTCTGGAAGTTCTTGACCAGCTGTGGGTGAGTCTGCTTCAACCAGGTTGGAAACCGGAAGGCAACGTAGGGCATGCGCTCTTCAAGTTTCCCTTGCACTGTGGCGCGAAAGTAAGGGTACCTGGCTCCATGATCTGCCATTAGGATGAGGAGAGTCGAGTTCAGATGACCTTTCTCCTCCAGACGTTGCAGGAACGACGCCATGTCAAGGTCTAGCGCCTGTAAAGGGGTGTTACTGCCGTGGCTCATCTCTGCATAAAAACCAAAAAAGAACTTAGGGTAGAGCTGATACATGTCAAAAAGATCCTCGAACCAGTTCATGAAGATGACGTGGCGGGGTTTTGAGCCCAGGCAAAAGGGAGGGTTGAATTTGTTCAGTTTCTCCGATGCTAACTGAAACGGCCTCCTGTAGTGGTCAGTGGGCTGTTCTTTAAAGCCGAGCATTCGTAGTTGGAAGGTCCCGAGGTCGGCCATATCTTCGGCGTAGGCCGTGACGTAGCCGTGACGTTGGAAATCCTTCCACACCCACGGGTGTCCGTCAACAGGCTTCGCATCTGACACGCCCCGCCTTGCTTCTGGAAGCTCTTCCTCTGAGTAGCCCGTCAAGATGGGCAGCAGGGCTGCTGGCGTGCCGTCGCCTACTATGTTGTAACCTTCCAGTTCAAGGCCGCCCAGAATATCCAAGAAATAGCTGCGCGTGCGCGGTAGCTGGCGAATCCAGGACATGCGGGACACTGAGTCAAAGCCGAATATGAACACGCTTAGGTTGAGGCTGGGAAATTGCTGGACATTGTTAGTAGGTGAGACGTTAGATGGAGATGCACTTGATACAGGTGCAGAGGAAGAGGTAGGGGAAGAGGAGAATGTGGTAGCAGCCTGACGCCCACTCAGCTCTTCCAGCCGTGCGTGGACTGTATTGTTCCAGGCCACGCCGGAATGGAAGTTGGAATAATGGTGGCCGCTAGTCGACTTGCAGTCCACTTTGAAAAAATCCGACGGCAGAGGCATGCCATCCACCATGTGCGTCAGGGGCGGACCATAAGATGTTTTGAAGTCGTCAACGCGTACCAGTGGCAAATACTGACATGTGATGTGACCGTATAGGCGTACAGCGTCCTGGGAAATGTGGAAGTTGCCGTTGGTGGTGTACACCCAGTCCTTCATGCTGCCGCTGCAGTCAACACTCGGCGCCTGTTCGTAAAATTGCATAACAGAGGGCTCGAACGGATCGAGGATGGGTTGGACACAAGTCTGATTGGTGGACTGACGGTAAACATGGACAGGCTGGAAGCGTGTGGGCTGCTGGGTGACATAGACACTCTGAAAGCTTGTGGGCTGGTGGGTGACATAGACACGCTGAAAGCTTGTGGGCTGGTGGGTGACATAGACACGCTGCACCCAACCTGTGTCCTTTATCTCTTGTGTGGCCGTTAGCGAAAGGAACCTATTAGTCATGAAAAACCAATAGACAGACACCAGGCAACAGATGCCGGCTGCCAGCACTGTCTTCGCGTGGCATCTTCTTCTTATGATACAGCACACGCACATCCTCTAAGCCTGGCTTCTTTGCTTTGGCAGTTGATCTTTATCAGCAGTTGCAACCTGTTAGAATTGTCAACAGCGAGACTACTCAAAATCTTGCAGAATAATGTATCGTGAAACTAAGAAACATGGTCAGTCAACGTCCACTTGGGGGAGTACTAGTCATGCTACAGTCAAATCTCATTAAGAATGCCATAAAAGCAGCTGGAATTATAATTAGAATATAGAATTTTGTGAGGATGCCCTAAGGATTTTTCAAACAAATTCTAGAATGGTTTTCTGCCCAGAAGAATTTTATATAATATTAAAATAGCTTCGACATAATTTTGAGCGTACACGAATTCATAATTTAGAGATAGCTTGGACAGAAATTTGGTGTTGTAGGCTGCTGAGACACTACAAAGGCCTGCAGATCACCATCTTCTATGAGGGAATGACCATTGTTTTCCCCGTCCATCCGCTGACTAAGGCCTGTTAGGAGCGAGTCTGTCTTCTGTAAGCCTACGAGCAATGTCTGCTAACAGACCAGCAGAAGCTGCAGGCCATTCACGACCAGCAGATATTTACCGTGACGCTAAGTAAAGCTCTCTTGTGAGATTTGCCGTTGAAGCGTGAAAGGGTAGGGCGAGTTGGCTAAGCAGCAGAAGCAGAGGCTGACATCATTGTTAAGATGACCGCCACAACCGGACGCGATATTTTCCTGATTGTACTCTGGGGGTGATCCTCAAGTGATTCAAACTGATGTGTGCCAATCAGAGAAAGCGTGCTGAAATACAGCGAGATGTCACAATGCATGTAACTTCTTATGGCTACAGCGAGCGGGCGCAAGCCGTAGTGATGATAGCCCAGTGGTTAATGACACTGGTTTTGCGCCATTGAATGGTTGCAGGGTCGATCCCTTCCGCAGCTTTTTTTTTTTTTTTTTTGAGGCATCACAGCGAAAATTCTTATAGCTACAGTAAACCAGCCAATGCCAAAGTGCTGAGATCCCTGTGGTAAAGACACTAGCTTTTCACTATTTAATTTTAGAGGTTCGATCCTCATGGTAACTTTTTTTTCTGTTTGGGATTAGGGGTAAGGTTATGATTAGGTATTAGGCAGGGGCATCTGTTTGCTGTATAAGTTGGAAGTCTGTGTTTTAAGGTCAAACAGGATGTTTACAGTCTGATTCCAAATCGTACCAAGAGGGGACTCGTCTCAGAGTACATGAAGGGAAACAAATTCGCAAACTGGACATTAAACATAGAGATACGAAAAATGTATATCTCTTGAAACCCAGTTAAGTAACAGAGACACCCCACAATTTGTTTAACATGCATGCTATAGACTATATCGTAACTGACACAAACATTTATAGGTCTAACTTTAAAACATTCTGCCTTGTTCTTAAAATCATGTATGCCTATTTGATTTACAATACACTTTACATATAAACATTCTGTTAAAAGCCAAACACTGCATCACTTCTATACTAAACTTACAAAAGATATAATGTGATTTACCTTGGTTTGTAAGTAGAGGCATCAACACACTAGAAGCTTTCCTAGTCACAAATCTTATTTGAAGTTTCCACTTCTAGTAATCAACTGACGTCACTGACGCGATATAGAGACGTCATAATTTGCTGTGACGGGGTAGGTGTGAACAGAACACGTCAGGTGCCTACGTTCTTCATGAGGCTCGGCAACGCGTGCTGTACGCACGTGCAACATAGAGGAACGTGTTTCAATCAAAATTAAAATACAACACAATTATATGCACTTCTGCCATGACCACAAAAGTATTCCCAGATATACGTGTACCTCTACCCAGGGCTGGGTACTTTGTAGCGTAAAATACGTAGTAGTTTTTCAAGTCACTACTTTCAGTTTCGTTACATTTTTCGTAAAATTTGGAAAGGAAATTGTGTTTTATAAAATGCAGAAAAGTAAAAGGTATTTAAAAAAAAAAATTAATCGTGCTATGGCTACAAGTATCTTTTTTTAAAAATTTCAGGAAAAATATGAAGGTAAATTTTTATTTCTTAATAATATTGAAGTAGGTGATAACTCATCATTTACACAGTGGCTCTTTCATTTTTTTATTTTTTTTTTGCGAATAGGGATCTCCGACTTCCAGCATCGGACGGTTTTGTTGCGCCTCCTAAAAGATTTTGATTTTTAACGCTTTTGGGTTATGTCCCTTACTGAGTTTTTACTCCTTTTTTTCTGTTCTGACATTGGGTATCACGTAGCCTTCAGGTTAACTTGGGTTTTTTTTCCTAGGGCATACAGCCGAATTGCACTGACTACTATGGCTCTGCACTATATACGTGCAATATGTACGGCAACATAATGCCTTGACATCTTCTGTGCTTCCCTTTTGTGCAGTTTCCCATGGCAGTGCGCTAATGAGCACATCATACACAGCGTGTCAGTTATGTTTTCTCTTCCCTGTGTGTGTGTGTGTGAAGTTAGAAATGGCTTTTTAGTAGATTGAACTAGCGTGTGGAAGGTTCCTGGTTCGCACCCAGCTGTGGCCAAGTATTATTTCCATCATGCAAACTCCATTCAGCCATCTCCCAACACATTAAACTTCCTGTCTGCACTAGCTATCTTACTGCAGCTATCAGTCTGGTGGTTCTCTCAGTGCATAGCTTAGTAATAGGACCCTATCCCCATAGTGCGAAATCACCGCGAGGTGGAAGCACTGTTCCTCTAAAATAACTGACTTCACCGGGCTTACTATACTTTCTTAAGAATTCTATAATATAGATTTCAAATAGAAAAATACGTTACAAGGACACTGACAAAATATGACGATAAGTTGCTTACTCCGTAAGACTACACAGTAAGGCTTAAACATGATTTTTGTTATATGCAGTCGACAAAGTTTTTCTGCGAAGAAACCCTGCTTGGCTGTACGGCCGATGTACAGGTTTATACCGGTTCTTTAGTAAAATACCGTTCTGCGTACCGGTACCCACCTCTAGCTAATGGTCCCAATAAAAGATAGTACTCCCAATACTCATAATATTTACACACCGTTAAAAAAACGGAAATGAGAGGTTTTTTCTGCAGTGTAGATGGCGTCATTCCCCCAGTTAACATAAATTCATGTCATTTGTCATTTCGAACTATTTGCAGGAACCATTACTGCCTATTGCGTAAAGCACTGTTTCCAAGTCTTTAATACATCCACAGAGCTCTTCTCCCGTTATCTTCTCTCTCTCTCTCTCTCTTTTGTATATGCTATTGTCACCCTCTTAGTATGGGCCGAAGGCCTAACATAAAATCGTTCGTTTGTTGGTTCGTTCTTTTTTCTCTCTCTCTCGCACACAAAAACACAAACACACACACACACATACACCCGCACACACACACACTCAAACACACACACACCCTCACACACACACAATGATAAGGTAGTAATGAGGGTGGGATTGAACAAAAGAAAAAATGCGAAGGATAATCTAAATAGCAACAATTTCTAAACACAATAACAAAAGGGCCCTAAGTGAGGACTTGCTCCCACTACGCAGTCAGCATCATTCCCGTATTTATTAATCCTGGTGATGCCTGTGATGTCCACAAAATACTTGGTGGAAGTGATGTTAAGGTTGCCTATTGCCTGAAATTGTCCGTTCCCCGGAGTGGTGACGAAGGACACGTGACAGATCTCAAGGTCCATGGTAGTCTCAATTATGTGTGGCCTCCACTGCCGCGGAAGTATCGCCTCATAGGCGCTCACCTGCTGCTCGGCCAGGTAGTCCTCGAGGCTGGGTGTGTAGCAGTCTGTAAGAGTGATCTCCCTTAATCTTAGCTCGGCGCACGTGCTACGTTTATTTTCGGTGTACGAGTTGATGACGCTCAAAGTTGTCTTCACGGCTGATTGACTGACGTCTGAAGCCATAGGCCGTTGTCATCTTTCAGACCACTGTCAACATGACGAAACATAGAGATGGATGAAATGTATATACAACTAATGAAATATAGGGATAGTGGTTGCCGTGATCAAATTCCTGACCAGACATCATTTATGTAGCAGTTTTCAAAGGAACACTTGCATAGTGAAGACACCCTGCAATCTCGTTTCATGTATGCTATAGGCTATATCGTAACTGACATAAACATTCAGAGGTGTGCCTTGTTATTAAGTTAAAGAATTGTTAATTTACAATACAGTTTACGTATAAATATCCTAGACATTGTATCACTTCTATACTGAAATGAGACAACATAATGTTATTTACCTTATTCTGTGAGTAGAAGTATCAACGCATTAAGAGCTTTTATACCTTAAGCGTTTTTTTTTAAACTGACGTCACTCACGCCATACAGACATCATATTTTGCTGTGACCTGGTGGATATAGAAGACTTGACTTCAGGTGCCTACACTCTTCACGAGGTTCGGCACCGCTTGCTGTACGCACGTGCAGTGTAGACGAAGGTTCAGACCAAAAAAATACAGCATAATTATATGCACTTCCTCAGTGAGCACAAATATTATTCCTAGATATATGTGTATTTTGACCTCTACCTAATCACCAGCAAGATCACATTTCTTTCTCCTCCATTAATCGTCCCCATCCTTTCCCTACGTGTTGAGAAAACGATCATCGTTAGATTTCTGTCAGCAAAAACGAAAGAGTGAGACAGACAGAGATAAAGAGGAAGGAGAGAAAAGAGGAATACTGGTACAAGCATCCCCGCACGCACGTGCGCCCGTGGAAGCGCATAAACATTCAACATGAGATTCACGACGCCTGATGTCTTCATGTTCATCCATTTCAGGCATACGTACCAGTGAGGCTTGACTCCAACGTTCCTTTAACTCCGGCTCTGGGAGAATCTCTTTGAGGAAGATGACGGCCCGCTTCGAAATGCCTGCGTGTATGTTGACATTTAACCAACAAAGATAATATTTCTCTCGATTAGTAAACCCCACACTTTCCCCACGTTGAGAAAAACCCCATCTTTGTTAGATTTTTCTATCAAATAAAGAGATGCTTCCTAGTATTCTGTAAAATGTCAGGTCACGGTGAAAATTGAAGAATGAAGGGATGCGAGATGGGAAACATTCTATCAGCAAATAAAAAGATCTTTTATGTACACATAGCTCAGTTACAGGTTATATATATACATCAAGTACAGGTATATACACATACATTGGATACATATACATGAGGAATAGGTATACTTATATATGCATTAGATATATATATATATAACATATATTAGGTATATGTAGGCCTATATAGCCATATACATTAGGTACAGGCACACACACATTAGGTACAGGTTAGTACAGTATCACGCTCAGTAATTTCTTTTGCTAAAGTGTCAGCAGACATAGAGAGAGATGAAAGAGAAGGAATGGCACGATACAGGAACTCACTCACACGCACATGCACGCAGCCACACGTAAACATACGAAATGATAAATGAGTCAGAAGTGTGGGATGGAACAAAAGACGCGAAGAATACTCCATATACCAACAGTTATTAAACACAATAACAAAAGGCCCGTAAGTGAGGACTGGTTCCCACTATGCAGTCAGCATTATTTCGGAATTCATTATTAATCCTCCTCATGTCGGTGATGGGCACAGAAAAGTGTCCGCAAGCGATAATAAAGGCAACAAGTAGCCTGTTCCCCGGAGTAGGGACGTGTAGCCTCCCTTGCTCCGAAAACAGCGACCCATAGACGCACACCTGCTGTTTTCCCAGGTAATTCTCGCGGCTGGGCGTGTGACGGGCTGCGTGAGCGATCTCCCTTAATCTTAGTTGCGCACACGACTTACGGTTCGCTGTAGGAGTTGATGGTGCCCAACGTTGTGTTTACAGCTGACTGAATCACGACGCCCGATGTCTTGATGTTGACCCCTGTCAGGCATGCGCACCAGCGAGGCGCGACGCCAGCGTGGCTGCGTCTCCTCTGAGGAACCTCTTTGAAGAGGCTGACGGCCCGCTGAGAGACGTTGGCGACTCTTGTCTCGGTCTCATGGGTGGTTGCCAAAAGAATCAGAATTTTTAGGTCTCTCTCTATCTGTCTGTCTCCATCTCTCTTTGTGACTCAAGATATGCTCAGAACATCGATCATTTCATACTTAAACTTTATTCTTGATGTGGCATTTAAGATTTTTTAAAAATCTGTACACGCAAGGATCATTTTAACATATTTCACAGTATTACACATCCATTCACCCGTATCACTTCATCCAAGTTTCAATAAATACGTATTACAAAGAAGGATGAAAAGAAGATGTCTGTTGCTGTATAACTGTACATTAAACAGTACTGTTAGCTTGCCTGCTGTCGTGTAACTATATATCAAGCTGCATTGTTAGCTTTAGAGTAAGAAGATTTCTCACAAGATAAAATTATTGTTATCCAACAACAAATAAAAGGAAAAAACTGATGGAAGTTATAAAAACAAACCAAATAAATGAAAGCTATACATAGCGCTTAGCGAAATGTCTGGTGGCAAGAGCGACTGAGGGATAAGTTCTGTACGTTCAGTTTCTCTGATGTTTTAGAAACGATTGCGTTATCTCTGTCAATGTGCAGACCAATCGTAAAGAAAGAATATTTTCTACCCTCAGAATGATTACGTGCATAAAGAGTCGCGCAAGCGTTCGATACATTTACACGCGTACACACTCACAGTACGCAAACCCACAGGCATGCTGCTTACCCAGGTGTATGCACGCGCACGTAAGCAAACAAGGCTTGGGTCAGACAGAGATGGGGCTGGGAGAACAGGTAAGCAACCCCACAGACCCCCAATAACAAGGGGGAGAGAGGGTGGGAGGGAGCAGATAAAAAGAGGAGAGAGCAATTTCAAGTGACAACAGCATCAAACACAGTAACAATAAGGGCGCAAGTGGGGAGTGGATCCTGCAATGCAATCCGAGTCCTTCCCGTACGTGTTGATCCTGCTGATGTCAGTGCTGGCCACAGAAAATGTTCCGGAACTGACGTCAAGGGTACACGTGACCTCGAAATGTGCATTCCCTGGCGTGGTGACAAAGGACACTTGATAGATTTCGTGCGGCGATTCTGGGAGACCTGGATCTTCCGACTCTGATGTCACTGGTTTGTGAATCTGACTTAACGCCTCGTTGTATAATCGCTGCCGCTGTTCAGCGAGGTAATCCTCAGAGCTGGGCGTATAGCGAGCTGCACGAGTGATCTCCCTTAACTCTAGCTGTGCGCACGCGCTACGGTTCTGTTCCGTGTAGGAGATGATTTCATTCAACGCTGATTTCACTGCTGACAGTACGACGGAGTCGGACAAGTTCATGCTGACCCAGTTCAGGCATGCGCACCAGTGAGGCGTGACGCCAGCGTGGCTGCAGCTCCGTCTTTGAGGAATTTCTTTGAAGAGACTGACTGCCCGCTCAGAGATGTCAGCGACCCCTGACCCGGTGTAGGCCAGCACCTCCAGCAACGTCTGGTGCACGTCGAAAGGCGTGGTCAGCCTGTGGGTGTTTGTCTGGAAGTTCTTGACCAGCTGTGGGTGAGTCTGCTTCAACCAGGGTGGAAACCGGAAGGCAAAGTAGGGCATGCGCTCTTCAAGCTTACCTTGGGCTGTGGCGCGAACGTAAGAAAACCTGGCTCCATGATCTGCCATTAGGATGAGGAGAGTCGAGTTCAGATGACCTTTTTCCTCCAGACGCTGTAAGAACGACGCCAGGTCAAGGTCTAGCGCCTGCACGGGGTTGTTGCGGTCATGGCTCATTTCCGAATGAAAGCCGAAGAAAAATTTGGGGTAGCTCTGGTACGTATCGAAGAGCTCCTCAAACCAGTTTACGAAATTAACGTGTCGCGGTTTGGAGCCTAGGCACAATGGTAGGTTGTTCTTGTACAGCCTTTCAGCTGCCAGATAAAACAGCCGCATGCAATGGTCCGTAGGCTGCTCTTTGAACCCCAACATGCGCAGCTGGAAAGTTCCAATACTAGCCATATCTTCGGCGTAGGCTGTGACGTAGCCGTGACGTTGGAAATCCTTCCACACCCACGGGTGTCCGTCAACAGGCTTGGCACCCGGAAATCCCCGCCTGGCCTCTGGAAGCTCTTCCTCTGAGTAGCCCGTCAAGATGGGCAGCAGGGCCGCTGGCGTGCCGTCGCCCACTATGTTGTAACCTTCCAGTTCAAGGCCACCCAGAGCGTGCAGGAAGTAGTGGCGCGTGCGCGGTAGAAGACGAATCCAGGACATGCGGGACATCGAGTCGAAGCCGAATATGAACACGCTCAGGTTGAGGGCGGGAGCTTCGGCAACGCGGACAGGAGTGGAGCTGTAGGAAGACTGCAGATCTGATGTCGCAGATGCCGCTGCCGACATTGATGATGAAGAGGAGGAAGAAGAAAACGGGGAGGATCTGGCAGCAGCCCGCCGCTCGGCAAATTCGTGCAGCCGCTGGTGGATTTTACTGTTCCAGGCCACGCCGGAATGGACATTGAGGTACCGCCGACCGCTAGCCGACACGCAGGCCACTTTGAAGAAATCCGACGGCAGAGGTGTGCCGTCCAGCATGGGCTTCACGTGCGGACCGTGCCGCGCGGAGAAGTCGTCCACGCGGACCAGGGGCGCGTACTCGCACGTTATTCGGCCGTGCAGGCGGCGGGCTCGCGGGGAGATGCGGAAGGTGCCGTTGGTGGTGTACACCCAGTCCTCCATTGCGGCGCTGCAGTCGACACGCGACTCCTGCTGGTAGAACTGCATGACGGACGGTTCGAAGGGGTCAAGGACGGGATGCAGGCAGGTTTGATTGGAAGGCTTCCGATGTAGACGCACGCGCTGCACCCAGTCTGTGTCCTTGACCCCCTGTCTTGCCAGTAGAACCAGTGGACGTTTGGCGTCATGGCGTAGGTGATAGGGCAGAAGGAAGTAGAAAGCAGACAGCAGACAGATGCTGGCAGCCAGAGCTTTCATCACCTGGGGTCGCCGGACGCGCAGACACTGTCTTGGACAGCGCAAGTGCATTCTTCACTTCGTGTGTGAATGTAGGGACCTGAGTACCTTCAGGTTCCTACCCCTCTTTTGACCAACATCGCTTTTGACATTTTATCCTACTCATCTCCAAGAACTGCCTATATTTTCAATTTCGGCTGCCATAACATAAAATGCACTTGCCTTTGGACCGCATGATCTGTTATCTTTGGAACTCCACCTAAGAGAAACGTCAACAGCAGTTTCAACTGAGGGAACCTGCATAAATTAACTTCCAACTGAAACTTTAAAAAAAACCTTGAGCTACAGCTAATTTATACGAAGTCCTAATCAGTAAAGTTTGAGTGGCAAATGTTAAAAATAATAGCATAACTTCAGGTGAAATAATCTAGAACTAATAATTTAGCCAGAAAGCGTATACTACAGCTGGCATGGCATCGTAAAGAGGTGACGCAAACTAACACGTCCTTCTCTGAACTGAAGAAGCTTTAAATAACAAATACATCTGCACCAAATATATTGGAGAAGCGGGTTGCCTTGTGTTAGCTTTGTGCAGAACTTCATGCTTCATTGTTCTTTGTAGCGCAATATACTTTGGGCAGAGTAAACTTCCGCCGGATCGCTTGCATTTCTGTCCTGATCACTGAGGTCTGTAGTCTGAAGTAGTCACATCTCAGGAAGTGCCATTTAACAAAGCCTTATGTTGCCCTCGTGGTGAAGGGAACGTCAGTTGAGAACATTCTCGTTTTGATGTTAAAGTGACAAGCGATGCTAACACCAACAGGTCACAAGAAAAACGAAATCCAGTTCGGTGATTTAACGATGTAGTTGTCGTTCGGAAGTTTCCAGGTGTTAATTCAGCAACCTCTTGCTGTCTACATATTCCAGAAGATCTTTCACAGAGCAGGCTCCATGCAGTTGTCATTCAAGGAAGAAGAATGGAATTTCTTTTTGTCAGATTCGAGTTCCAGCATCTTCACGTCATTTAGAGCCTTTAGACCTGAAATAAAACCGTTCAGAATATTACTGATTACAACAGTATTCAGGCTGTAACGTTTATTGTACTTATAATTTTACATGTTTATCATGCTTTATTAACTCTCCCATAAATCTCTAACCAGCTGTTGGCATACTCGTATCATCTGCAGTTACCAGCCTACTTATTTTTGCTCTGAGAAAAGGGAGCTTCCATAAGGAAAACAAAGTATGTAAGCATGTTTAGAAACTCCAGGAAGGGGATGTCACGAAAATATTATCGAAATCAGATGTGGAAATCTAGAGAAGACTGAATACTGATCACTAATAAGGCAAAATAAGACGTGGACAATTATAATCAGCTATGGACTGTGACCACTAGCTAAGGCTCGCCAAAGTTCTGTAACCATGGATACAAATCAGAAGAAACCTATTATTCTATGGCTGTTTTGCCTTAGCGCAGCTTATGTCCTGTGCCATGACATTGCAAAGTCAAAAATTAGCGATAAATCAACAAGCTGCCTTGATGAAAGTTCTCTCTCTCTCAGAGAAATGTGCCTCTCAGAGAGAGAGAGAGAGAAAAAAGGGCTCAAGGGTGAGCGTGTTAGTGTGTACGGTACGTATATTTTAAAGATTTTTGTCAGTACTGTTATCGTCTGCTCGTCTGCCCCTCTGCCGTGTATACGAAATACCGAACAGCCAGGAACAGCCACCGAAATCCAATGTTTTAGTTCTAAATAAAAGGTTTTAAAGGTATATCAAGCATCAGAATGCACTTTCTGAATTATTTGATGCGAATATGCCAAAAATCGACATTATTTGTGTACGTACATTTTACTGATTTGTGTCAGTACACTTATCGTCTGCCCCTCTGCCGTGTAATACGAAATACCGAACAGCCAGGAACAGCCACCGAAATCCATGGTTTTAGGTCGAAGTAAAAGGTTTTAAAGGTATATCAAGCATCAGAATGCACTTTCTGAATTGTTTGATGCAAAACATGCCAAAAATCGACACTTGAGTAGAGTACATACTTTTACAAATTTGTGTCAGTACAGTTGTCGTCTGCTCGTCTGCCGTGTATACGAAATACCGAACAGCCACCCAAATCCATGGTTTTAGGCCTAAATAAAAGGTTTTAAAGGTATATTGAACATCAGAATGCACTTTTTGAATTATTTTATGTATAATATGCCAAAAATCGACACGAGTTCGTACATTTTACAGGTTTGTGCCAGTACTGTGTTATCGTCTGCTCATACGAAATAACGAACACCCACGAAAGATCGTGGTTTTAGGTCTAAATAAAAGGTTTTAAAGGTATATCCAGCGTCAGAAAGCACTTTCTGAATTATTTGATGCATAATATGCCAAAAATCGACACTTGAGTACGTACATTTTACAGATCTGCTCTTCTGCCGTGTATCATTCCATTTCGAAACCCCGAATACGGAATACCGGGAATAGCCACAATTCGATCGGTATAGCAAGTGCGAGAACGGATAAGTTATTATCAAAATATACTTTTATAAGTTTCTGATGCATAATATACCAGAAAAAATCACAGATGTATGGAGCTTTTGAACGTATGTGTTTGAAATGTCATCGTATCCTTGTTTGTCGATATGCACGAATAGCCAAGAACAGCCACGGAGGGACCAACAGCCATCAAAAGCTACGGTTTTAGGACTAAATAAAAGGTTTTAGAGAATGCACTTTTATACGTATTGATGTATAGTACGCAAAAAATTACACTTTTTAAAGCTCCTGTAAAGACTTGTGACTGAAATTTTATCATCTTTTTACTGGTGTTTGTCCCGCAAATTTTCCCCATTTTGATCTCTCTACTCGAACACCGCCAGTTTCTCACATAGCAGACATGATGATTCCCTGTTGACGTCATATGGGAGGGGACATAACCGATGTCACGTTTTCCAGATACATGTTCACAGAGTTATCTATTAGCACTTTTTTAGTGCACTTTTAATATATAAATAAACGTCATACTGAAAGTTTACCTGAGATAATGACGTTTTCTTGTCATTTCCCATGTGTTAGTGCAGAATAAAAGGGTTGTTAGGTTTGAGTGTACACTCTCTTTAAAGAGCAAATGTGCATGCGTAAATAGATTCCTGCAAGAAAAATGTGTAGCCCACGTGACGTCCCTGGACGCCAGCTACTCTTACCCCCTCCACCCCCCACACACTTTAGCCACCTTCTTTTCTCTCCACTCCCCCCCCCCCTTACACAACGAAAGCAGCCGTAAAATCCCAGCATAGTTTTGTTACCGCTTTCAAGATTGGGCCGGCGGTGCATGTGCCTGAGAAAAGGGGTGGGCGGAGAGGCTTGGGGGAGGGGAGGAGTGAAGAGGCTGCATTGCTGACGGTCTGAGGACATCGCCGGGAGACTCGTCGTAAAGATCAATAAGCTTACCGACCGTTAGGTCTGCCGCACGCCGAGGGGGTACAAAACCCCCCGCTAAACCAGACACAAACACGGTGTAGGCCGCTGCTTGAGACAGACGTTAAAAGATGGCTGCACAAAATGAACGCTGACAGATGGTCACATGAAATGGACTCTGAGTCCCTGATAGATGGTCTTAGAACAGACTCTGGTAGACTGTTGAATAAAACGGACGCTGGTAGGTGAATAAATAACAAAAGAAAAAAATCGTTGAAAGCTACTCAGAATAAAAGATGATGACAGCACAATACAGACGGTGAAAATGGCTTTGGAAAATATAAACGGGTAGATGGCTACATCTAATAGACACTAATAGGCAGCTACACTAGATAGACATTACTAGACGAATACAAGAGATAAAAGGGACAGATGGCGGCACAAGCCGCTAAAACCTGGGCTGTGTAGGACAGACGCTACTGAGCTGCTGAGACAGGCCCTAGGAGACTTCTTCACAAGCAGACAAAATACAGATCCCCAGAAAAGATTTCAACAAGAATATGCAACACGAACATTAGCTTATTTCTAATCCAAAATGTTAGAATATGGTTACGCGATGTATTCGCTGATGGACATCTGCACGAGACGAATACAGACAACAATTTACTAACCGGCGGCCACAGCTGAAAGAGACATAGATGGGTGGACAGACGAGAACGGGAAAGCTTGCTGTAAAATGACAAACTTCTTGACAGTTCCATGTAAGGCAGAGCTCAGAAAGGGACAAACAATTTTGTTCTAGTAAAACGCAGCTGATTCAACTCTTGTCAGTTATAAACACGTTAAATAACTTACAACTTTCTCTGTTCATCGTCTCTTATGATACTTTTCCACCCATCTGTGACTGAAGGACGATCTGTTTCCAACCTGTTGGTCAGTGGTGCGTTCATCTCTCCCTCTGTGTGTGTGTGTGTGTTTCGTTGTTTTCACTAGAGTGTCTGTGTCCATCGCCCGCGCGAAGTATGCATGAAATGTGTTCTCGCGCGTTAAAAATCCACATTTTATTTATTTATTTATTTAAATAATAACAACAAGAAAAAAGACCAGACACTGGATACCACAGCGGTTTGAGAACGTGCCAAACGATATGGTTTTATTGGCAGCTCACTGGAGCTTATGGCGACCTTAACTGTTGACCATAACAACATGTCTGCGAAACAACCGATCAAAGCAGCCACAAACCCCCATAGAGGGCTTCCACTTCTGCCCCACCAGTGCTAGCTCCACGTGGGGACAAGTTAAAAAAAAACTGTTGCTTATGTAAGCACAAGAGCAGATAACTACATGCACAGAGTTGTCATCCCTTCACCAACACTTGCTTGGGGTGTGGGGGGGGAGAGGGAGGATTTGCGTAGAAGACATTGCCAAAATAAAGGTTGCCTCTATGTCTCAGCTATCATCCCTTTTTGCCAAGATATTGCCAAAATAAAGGTTGCCTGTGTCTCAGACGTTATCCCTTTCTACCTGCCACTGGCAAGACAGAGCTGTTTCTTGGAAAACCAAAGACATGTCCGAGAATTAAAAAAAAACCCGTAAGTTCTAACATCGCAACAAATTCTAGCGCTGGAATAAGCGACCGAACATTGCAGCAGATTCTGACATCACTATATTCTCTAACTAGCCGTAGAATCTAAGCCGGGCATATACTTTGACATCAGTACAATAAACATCGCTGTACACTCTACATTTGTTCTGGGTATAACCTTGTTAAAGTTATAATACTGCCACAAATGCTAAAAAAAACTATTCAAGTTGTTATATTTATAATATTGGCATAAATATTTATACCACAACTCTGGCACTACTGTAAATAATAAAATCATTGCAAACTTTGTGGGAAATGCAGGCAAAGCCTTCTTGGCAAATAGATGAAATATGTGAGGAACATGAGTTCTGGGAGCAAATAAGTGAAATATGTGAGCAGCTACATAGAATTTATGGACACCTTTATGATTATATGATCTTTCATGCAACCCATCTCTGGCGTCATCCGGGGAAAAGAGCTTATATTAATCAGCTGCTTGTCTCAAAAACTAAGCCAGGCTTGATTGTATACGGCCTCTGTTGATCTTTCCTGGCTCTCTGTACGAGATATTTAGATACCTCGTGTGAAGGAACAATATCGGTATTGCAAGCACACCCATAGATCATGGTGACATCATCCGCACAGCACCATTTTATAAAACTTTCCTAACCCTTGCCCCGCCCATTTATGACAGCCTGACAACCAGAGCAGTATAATGTAGCCCTTGTCACTCGTAGTTTATAGCCCGAGGGCCAGCAGGCTGCGCGTCTACCCCACAACCACGAAGAGCTCTATAGCGCGTGAGCAGTGCTTTGGTTATGAATATTGTTTAGTCGCCACCTGACTTTTTAAAGTACTGACCATCTGTCCCTCCTCCCCTTCCCGCCATCTGTCCGTCCATCTACCCATCAGTCCACCCATCTACAGTCATCTAGCCAATCGGGAAAAACTGCTCCAAACGGAGCTGTCACTATACACCACTTTCCGGTAGACGGCGGTTCGCGAGGCAGTTAAATGTGGTGTTTGCATCCAGGAAGGGTTGATGTGACATGTTCCGAATGGATGTCTTTTTATTTTTTACTGAATGCTATCGGCACATGGGAACTCTTTTGGGAGGAGGAGTCCCATAGCGCTGTGTATGCATCCAACCAGTTAATCGCCGCAGTGCCGCAACAGCGTGCGGCAGCTGACACCGAGGCTGGGGACGAGCTAAGGGAAGATATCCCTGACGATCAGCACGATGTGGAAAGTGATGGCCACAATTTTTACGATTTTCTGGCCAGCTGTGACAACAGAGTGATGGCTTCTCCTTCACTCAACACTCGCTTGCCACCGAGAGGTTTTGACTTTAACCAGCTCCGGCCTTTTTCACAAAACTGCAGGGATGAATTTTGTATTATCTCTTTGTAAAACGCTTGCATATGTGTTGGTGTGTGTGCTCGCGCGCATGTGCGCGTTGTATGCGTGTGGTAGTATGCATGCCCATGTGTGGATGTGTTGTATGTGTTTGTGCGTGTGTGAGCGTTTGTATGTGTGTACTTCGCGTTCGGTTTTAATGAGTAATTAGGGGTGTATATGGATGTGGTTATCTATGCATACCTGCAGGTGTGTATGCATTCTCATATTCTTCCTCTCTCTCTCTCTCTCGCTCTGAATTGGCGTAGGTGCGTGCAAACTGTTTTATGCTACACATGTTTGTCCTTTTCTAAATATGTTATTCTTTTATCCGTGTCTTCTCTCCTTACTGTTTATTTTGCATTAAAGGGGGAAGGCTGTATGAAAATAAAGATTCATCTTATCTGCTGTTTTTTGTGATAACCAAAGGTTTGCCCGCTCGTAATTAAGTTAGCCTCATTCATTCTCGCCAACTGTGTTCCAATCGGCTTTTTTTCGTCTCGCATTTCTGGCAGTTAAAGGGAACCGTAGAAATGTACACTCTTCTATGCGCGCGCTTACCGTGTGCCCCTCATTGAATGAACCAGCATTCACTGCAACATCCAGATCTCTGCCGTTTAAGCGTGTGTAGGAAATTTAGCAGCAACTGCTGCGGTAGCATCTGCAGCAGTGCTTGCTGGAATTTATGGCTGCCCTGGAGATACCACGCACGCACGCACGCACGCACGCACAAACACATACTCAAACACATACACATAGCATAGGGCACAGTCGGGTATGACGTTATAGGCTCATAATTGATCTGAAATAAAATTGGCCTGGGTATAATAACATGGTACAGGATACCATGAGGTTAAATTTATGATCCACCGCAACACGAGGTAGAGGGTAGCTCAGAATGGCGGCGTCAGCAAGAACAGTTTAGTTACCCGCTCCGCTAGAAATAGACCTCAGCAGGAAACCCCTTACCTGCGGCAGCCTCCCTGTGCCAGACAGCACGTGCGGGCACATCGTAGGCAGCGCGTGGTCCCACAGCACAGCACAGCATTCAGAGAATGGATCAGTTCTCAATGACTCACATTCCGACCTTCGGTACACGCGGTGCAGTGCTGAGTACTCCTGCACTTTTAAGCAACATTTCACGGCAGTGGACGCTGAGTCTCAGAGACAGCACTTTGCTGTACAGGTGCCGCTTTCAGACTGACAGCATTACGTGACATTCTGCGAAATATCACAGTTGCGCAGAAAAGGCTAGACTGTTGTGTACTGTCTCAGTTTGATTTCCTCTGTCATGTCTGCGTGGCAAACGCTTTTGTGTGTTACCTTACAAGCCCTGTCAGGTTTTCAAAGTATTCGTTGAGACACTTTCAGACACATCTCATCCCTTCGTCATACTGCGTCATATCTTGTGGTGACACTGGCGGTTCGTCACAGTTGGCCTGGATCCGTTGCTACCCCTGCGCTAACTGCATTGCAGCGAAAGAAGCCCTCGCACTAGTACCGTCTTTCACCTGTTCGCCAAACCTCCTTTCTGCCTTCTGCAGGTAACCTTCATTCACAGGCAACCTCTCTTCATTTGCAGGTGGCATTAGACTCTTTCAGGTAGCCTCCCTCAGGTCTGAAATTAAATCCGAAACACCTCGAGGCATTAACAGCAATGCGTCCTCTCTATCTCACAGACATCGCAAGACAAAGTTGTGATGCAGACAGCGCTTCCAAGCGCGGCGCGGTTTCCAGCGAGAGACCTGTAAGAGCCCAGACAGGGAGGCTTGGCGGAAGACACTCTGGAGAGCACTGCGTGCCGTCAAAACCAAACAACCGTGCAACGCCGGCGATAATATGGGCCAGCTAAGACAGCGTGCGGCTTCAGCGGAAGGGTGAGATGGGGGAAGTTTGCGGGGGAGACCGCCAGACTAAAAGCTGATTGCGCGTGCGCGGGCGCCAGTCCGTTGCCCAGGTTTCTAGCCAGTGACCTGTGGTGGTTACAATTATTCCCTCTCTCTCTCCTTCCTTCCTTCCGTCCTTCCTTCCCCTCTTTCTCGCGCTTACCATTTCTCTCCATCCAACCCACCAGCGCAGCAATAGCCGACGCTGTGAGCCCTATTCACACAACACCATGTTTTCACAACTGATCGTGTGCACAGCGTCCACAGTCACCCGGATGTTTGCGGGGGTCACAGAGGTCAGTCGAGGTCGCTAAGAACGCTAGCCGCTCGGACCAAAGTGTCCGCTATGGCGGGTACAGGAAAGATAACGACGTGACCAGCTGAGAGGTCTGTAGCGGTCACTCTGGCATCCCGGCTCCCGAGCGACGCCAGTGGTCACGAAAGGAGATGTAACAACTGTGAACCCCTTTAAAATGAGGCGTGAGCATGCGATAGCATCTTTCCTTTGGCAGGTCAGTCTTCTCCTGTGAGTTAAACGCCATGCTCAGGGCCTTTCTTGATCAATGTGCGACCTATGTCGCCGTACCTGGTCACCCAGGTACGGCGACATAGGTCGCACATTGATCAAGAATCGCCTGGTTAATTATGAACGGCCATTTTATTCTAACAGGATTAGAATTTGGAGACCATGAGGAATGTTCGTTGAGCTAATAAAGGCTTTTTTTTAACCAACCCATAAATATTTGTAATCAATAGGTTACGAACTACATTATACCTGAACGATAAGGACCCGCGTTGACGTGAAAGAGACAAACCTGACTTTTGGGGAGGGCGGGTGGGGGATTTGAAGGGTATGGGGGCTACGCACGCTAAGTTATGTGTGCATCTATGCATGTTGCAAGCTTACACTAGCATGTTCTAGTGTTGTAAAACCCATAAAACCGTCTCAAATGTGTTTAATGTGTTTAATGTGTTCAGTTAGATGGATTCTCTCTCTTGTCTGTGTCCTTTGCCTCCATGTTTGTACTTTTTTCTTTTATTTCATTTTAACCATTGTTTCCTTGAAGAGTAATGCCACAGTACAAACACTCGCCTCTTTAAGGAGAGGTCTGAATTTTAAAAAAACTGGCCGGTTTTACACTAATACCCTCATTAGTAAAGGATTGCCATTCTTAATCTCTCTCTGTGAACACCTGTTATGTGTGTGTGCGTGCGTGCGCGAAACGCTCAGCTGCACTTGTGTGTGCATAAGGGATTGAGGGAAGTATAGGGCTATTCAGGCTACTGTTCAAAACTTCCGTCTAAAACAAGAAGCCAAACATACAAACACCGTAAAACAACAGCCAGCACAGCAGCGCCCTCGCCCGGTGAGTTGACTTGCACCGGTTGCCAAATCCTGTCGCGGAACATTACGTCAGACAGGCGGCTGTCTTCACAGGCGGGGATCATGGCCTGATCTCAGTACTAAGATACTCTGTCGGTCTGTACGGTACGTGCACAACCTTCGCACTAATGAGGTATTCGAAGTGTGCCTGCAAACATTCTAACTGGATGTCACTTTACACAATCAGTCCATGCACAATCACACGTGCACGTGCAAACGCACACACTAGTGCATGAATGCATCAAAAACAAACTGGAGCTCGCGCACGAATGCACTCGTACATATACTTACATCTTAAATACACCACCAAGGCTCCAAGGCACACCCATGTAAGCCCTCGTATTCACAGCACTCAGCAGGCACGTGCATTTGCACAGAAAACAGGAAGAAAAGAATTGTTCATAAGTTTACAGCACAAAGCGCCCTGAGCCTAAACGGTTTGTTGCCAGGAGACAGAGAAAGGATGCAAAGGAGTAGGAATGCGTGTGTGCGTGAATGAGAGAGAAAGACGGGAGAGAAAAGAGGGAGAGAAAGGAAATGCTGTGTGGGTTCTTTTAGCCTGAGTGCATGTGTGCGCAAGGACAGAGTCCTCACGGAGGGGGAGTTGTTAAGCCAGAATCGCAGGCAGTATACTGGAACAGAACGTGCATTGTTATTATTGTGTTGACTCGCTGCCTTCTGCAGGGCTTATAACAGAGAGTGCTTACACAGAATGCTAACCAGACGATAAAGAATCGTAGCGGAGGGGTGATGTCCCTTTGTTATGTTCACAACCATCTGAATTTCAAATATACCCGCAATCACCGAGAGGATTGCAGCTGCCCACTGCAGGTGGGGTTCTTTTTTTGGGGCGGGGGGGGGTGCATTGACTTAACAGATCGATAAATCAAAGTCGTGCCTGGTGACATCGCCATGTCGAGATCACGTGACCTCTGGCCATCAGAAGCGAGACAGCGGGATCCAGGCAGGTCGGGCAACAACGTCCGGTACGTGTGAGTAACGTGTCTGTTACTTCACAAGTTAGCTTCACTCGTGATTCCGTAGTACGTAGCAGACGCCTCAGCTGGCAAACCTAGGCGTCGTTTCGATGGCTAGGAAAGCAGCAGCAATTTCAACCAAATACCCGGATGTGAAAATGCACACTACAACAGGACGTGTGGTACGGAAATATATTTAAGAACGTCAACTGTTTTACTTGCAAATGTTGTCGCAACTTATTTTTATGCGGGATTGTTGATAGTTATCTAGGCATCCAAGTTTTTGTTCTGCAAAAAACAATCTCGCTTATCCCCTTTTCCCCGCCCCCACCCAGAAAAAAACCTTATCCAACCGTCTCTTTACTGACGAAGGTGGCAGTCTTCCTTGATTCTTGCTCTTGGATTCCGAGTAATGACATTTGGCAAAGCCCCTCATACATGTTTGTCACCTGAAACATAAGGAATGCATATGTCAAGTTTTGAGATCTTGGTGGGTCGAAGGATTTACCTCATAGACTCTAGGTGTAACCGCCATTTTGCTTATATTAGGTCTTTAATCTTGTTTAAGCCACCATCTACATTTCTCACGTAATCGCCAGACCATGTGGACGCAGTAGCTAGGTGGCCAGGGGCCCATGTTCACACCTCCAGCTCAGGGTGTTGAGGGTCGCCAGAGATGTGTGTAGCTTTATGGCGAGACGAGGTGTTAGTGGGACCTGATAGCTCTCGAGCACAGCTGGGATTTGGATAACACCCATCTCGTGTGTGTCATGAGCCACCCATATACAGGGTTAGTTAGTTAGGCGGGGAGGAATTACATCCCAAAGAAAGCTGTTAAAGCTGTAGTGCCTACCACCAGGACTTTGATCAGTTCAAAGAGGGGGTAGGGATAAGCTATGTCCACTCTAGGTGCCTGCATAGGAAAAGCTTGAAGCCCTCCTGTAATTAACGAGGGTGGGGGGTGGGCCTGACTACAGCTGTCTCTGTCCTGATTGCTGGATGTATGTATTCTGATGACCACGTGTGTGTGAATGCAGAAATGTATATACGAAAGAGGTTAATAAAGGACAGGTGGGAGAGTGTAAGTTATCTTTTGCTCAATGTCTGCTGCTGAGGACAGTCTGCTGAAGACCGATGGTGTTACGCCTTGTCGCAGAACCAGGAGTCGCCTTTTACTGGACTTGTGCGAAGTCCCGTATCAGCTGTACGTGATTGAGCAAACCAGTTGCTGTAGTGCAAGGTACTCTTCGCGGTTGCCGTGTTCCCCAAGACTGGTGTTGGACTCTTGGCACGCGCGTCTTTTGCTGTGGAAACTCTACGCTGACCGGGCGAAAGAGGAACCACAGACCGAAGGAGTAAGTCAAGGGCAGAAGGAAGACAACCGTCTGAAGCAAAGGCAGGGATCCGGCAGGGATCCGGCAGGAATCATCCCTCTTAGGAGCTTAGATATTTTGTTCTGTAATTAATCCCTATATGTAAATAGTATTCTCTTTTTCTTTCACTGTATGTCATTCTTTGTCGTGGGGAGATGTAGGTAGATGGGGGTTCGGGCAAAGGTGTGCAGTGAGATAATTATAACAAACATAAGTAATAGAGTGGTGACGTTTCCACCTACGCATATGTCGTCCTCTTACCGGTGGGCGTGTGGAGCTGCACAAAATCGACGCATTAAGAGAAAAGGCAAGCTCGCATGTGACGACAGCATATAACAGAAATATATCCAATATATAGATATTTCTGTAGGACATATTTTGCGAGTCTAGACAGCGCCACATGTTTTCGCCAGTGAAAACATCGTTACAAGATGTTTATTTAGAAAAGTATATTAGGGCATTTATATCTAGGAGACATGATTAGCTTCGTCGGCTTGGACATGACAAGTGTATGGAGAACGGACAGGGCCGGTTAGGAGTAAGCCGTAGGGGAACAGACAGAAGGGAGATGCGAGACAGCCAAAGAACTGTTGTCCTACAGACCCTATATCCACTCTGATTAGCTCTCTCGCCGTTTCCAATCACAATTTCGTCTATTCAGAGCGGCACATTAGGCGAGAGAATAGCTCATCGTTGATCTAGTTTAGTTTAGAACTTGTTGCAGGCTCCAATCGATGGGCTGCAAATTAACGAATTTTTTTTTAGTTCTTGTTCTCGCTGTCCCTCCCTCTCTCTCTTCCCCCGCCCTCCTTACACTCCCACTCAGTCCTCCCTCCCTCTCTTTCTCCTCCCCCCTCTCTCTGTTTCTTTCTCCCCCGTTTTCCCCCACACATACCCTCTCCCTACCTATCTTCCGCTTTCACACCCATTCTCTATTTCTTTCTCCCACTCCCTTCTCAGTAAATACTCCCTCCAAAACAGCGTTCCACACAGCAATAGTGTACGCCAATAAGGCTAACAACAAAAACAGTATTTCACACACAAAACACTGGCTGCACAGAAGCAGAAGAGAAGCAATGTCTTTAAAAGACAACGGTCTCTATAGCAACGCCCTTTTCCTAAGAACGACAGCTTTTCTCCCTTCAGAACTGTTGGCTTGACAGCGTAAAGTAAATTCCTGCATTGTCACCAAGACACTGAGATTCGTTGATTCTGCTTTTTGAACACGCCTTCTGTAAATGTAATCACTTTTTTACTTTGTGGAAGACAGTCTTAAAAAGCCAAAAATGTAATTGCTCCAACAGGAAGAAAAATCTTTTTAAAAAGATTTTGGCAAGACTACTCTGGAGACAAAGTAAATTTTACATGCTGTCAATCCAAAGGCGACCGTAAAGCGCCCAAGGGACCTCTAGAGAGAGTCAAGTTCCTGCATCTATGCAACTCCTCTCAAGGTTAGCATTTACGTCGTCTCAACCCAGTTTTTTGCAGGCTAGCTTCTTTTGAAAACAAAACAATACCTTCTTACCAGCACGTGCATGATCATACATATTACAGGTGGGTTTGGTGCATAGTTCAACATCTGCCGTATTTCCCATCTGTCAGTTTGTGGCTTGCTTACTTCGTGGTAATAACAAGACAGGTTAGATTATTTCCCTTCTGTTAGCTCTTCTATTCCTTTGTAGGGAAACCATAAAGACTGACCCATTTTGTAACTGGTTAGGGTGTGACGCACGGGTATTTTAACACACAACCATTACAGAGGAATGGATGTCATCCTCCAACCAAAGAGTAATAACAATGTTTGGTCCTCCGGTCCTCAGAAGTCCAGCGTGCAGGTGAAACTGTTCCAACATTTTGGATTTTACAATGACCCAACGAAAATTCTAGATCAGACCGTTTCTAATACACTGTACCACAAAGTACGATTACTGCAGGGACAGTCCATGTTTTCTATTTCCGGCGAACGTGAGCCTTTCTTCATCACGCAGGCACGTCACGGAGCTCCGTGTCTGCAGCGTGTGCACGCCTGCGCTAGGCTTCCATGGCACTGGCAAAATTAAGAGCACGGCCTCTAGTTCCGCCGTACATTTTACCACCTTGATGTCTGGCTTCCAGACTTTCAGGGCAGCACCGAGGTCAGCTTATTATTTCGCTTTACATTGAGCACCGTCCCTGCGAGGCCCCAAGCCCCAGAACGATCTTGGTTCTAAAGGACCGCGACAATAAACCATCATAGTAGCACGTCTGCCGCTGTCCTGTGTGCAGACAGTAAGACGTAATTATCGCTTTGGATTCAATACCTGTCGGTACTTCTGCGACATCGCGGCGACACAGGCTGCTCTTGGCAGAAGAAGCAACGCTTTGAGAAGGACAAATAAACACACGTGAACACAAAAAAGCAAAGACAAGATGAAGGGGGAGAAATTTATTTTTAAAAACCAATCCACTAAAGATTGATCGACGTGTTGCTTTGCTGTGCCGGGGAATGAAATTGCTTCTGCTGGCACAGAGTCACGGGGAGGTCTCCTAAGAATGGTGCCGGCAGGGGAATCAGCTCTGAGCCTCGGACTTTGGAGAAGATGGATGTCGGGGTTTTAGGGTGTGGAAGGGAAGGAAGAAAAGAAACCCCCCGAAAAGAGGTAAGAACAAAAAAAATGATGGAAGACTAAAGAGCAATAGAGTAAGAAAAGACGATAAAGAAAATATTTTTGTTGTCTTCCTTTCTTCTTTTGGAGCATAGGAGATCGACAGTTGTCCTCCACTTCCCAGAGTCTTCCACATTTTTTTCTTGGCTTCCTTCCCAGACAGGTTGATGGCTCTGAGTTCTTCATTGAGGCTCCGTCTTGAGGTTTGTTTGAGCGTCCCCGTCGTCACTTGCCAGTCAAGCGAGTGTCTAGTGACATTTGGGCTCCATTCCTGGAGTGTGTGTCCCACCCGTTTTCTTCTGAAAAGGGAAAAAAGTGACAAAGAAATAAAACAAGACGCCAAAACTGAGCTAACTCACAATGTGTAGATAGAATCGTCTGCGTCTCCATCAAGGTCCAACGGGCAATGTGGAAGTAAATTGAGAGGACATCAAAAGGTGACCGAGTGAATCATCATTGATTCGAGGCTCTCAGTGATACAGAGCCCTATCGTTTGTAAATTCAATAACACTTTTAACATTCGCGCTGTCCACATTTTCTTTCACCCATATCCTTAATTCCAGACTTCAGCCGCCACTTCCACTTGGCTCTTAAGGCTGGTTTAGACGCTTCAGAGATTTCGTGGTTTCAAAGCACAGAAAGCTTTGATTGAAGGAGTCAGTGTTTACACTTTTACACGCGGCACAATATAGTAGGCTGAGATCATTTGACCTTTTGTCCTGATGTTCGTGATAGTGGCAGGCAGGTTTTCAATGTTTCGAAAAATAAAAAAAAACATTCTATCCGCCCAAAATCTGGAGCAGGACCGGTTCCGAGGGGGTTCAAGACTTGAGAAGTTTCAATGCGTTTCAAAGTACCAACTTTGAAGGGTGTAAACCGGCCCTTAAAGAGGTTATTCTGTGATCATAACCTTTCAGTCATGAGACGACACCGTCAGGTGAAGGCCCGGTGACCTACTTCTTCTGTCATCGGCCTCGCTCTGACAGGCGGGATCACCGCTCCACCAACGAGATGCCTAGGGCAGGCACAACAAGGGAGATAAAGCCATTCCCGTCATCCTCAGCTGTCAAAGGAGAGGGAGGTTTTGCAAAGAAACCGTAAGTCCAGCCTGGCTATCGGGGATTTATCGGCGGCTCAACACTTCGATTTCACGTCACAAGACCCCACCGACGGCGGTCTTGGACAAGGGGATGTCATGCAGGATCTCTCTGTCTTCCAACTTCCGGTGTTGGTGGTCTGTATTGAGCGTGCAAGTGTGGGTCGGTGATTTGTTTTTGTCAGTGCGTTCGTTACTGCGCAAAAGGTGAACACATGAGAAAAAACCGGACAGACAGGCAGGCAGTATGGCAGTCAGACAAATAATCCTACATTAAAATCAAGGACATTTAAACTTTAAAAACCTACCCGTCAAGATATTGTATTTTATTAATTTCCTCGCCTTTGTTTTCAAAACTACCCAAAGTATTATTTAGAGCTGGCTGCAATTTTTTCCCCAATATAGAGTTCTGCTTAAGGGCGACATAACAAATGCTAACCACAACAGATAACTATAGATCAACGTAGCGTCACTTCTCATAATTACAATAAAGAGGCCAGTCCGCGGTGATCGATAGCTGACTGGTAAAGACATTGGGTTTAAGGGTTATGTTGCAGGTTCGAAACCCCGTCGGAAGGTTAGGGATAGGGTTAGGGCTTGGTATTAGGTAGGGCTTTTGTTTTCATGTATAAGTTAAAGCCTGTGTTTGGGCTAAGCTGGATGAACTCAATCGAGAAAAAAGAATTTCGCTGGCTGGCTTGCTTATCGTTCGCATCTGCATTGCAGGTCATAAGAGTAAGACCCATATTCGCCCTGTATATTTTACACACCTTTTATATGAACAAGAGATAAGAACACTTATGCAAACCAACCCTGACCTTTATTCTTCTTCTGCGGGGTTTCAGGGCACAACGGTAGTGCTTCTGATCAAATTACATTTCAACTGTAGAAAGGGGGAATACTCCATCACGATATATGGCGACGAATAAAGTGCTGCCTACCACCAGTATGTCGGCATCCACAGTGACACGACTAGCTTGTGGTGTGTGAACAACCTCTCCATCCATACCCTTTCCACGTGAGTGGCTACCTTACCTCTGTTTCAATTAGTCTAATGGTAGACATTTATCAGTGACGTCAAATAAAGTTTGCTCTCATCTCCTGGCCCTCTCTCCAGGCGCGCGATCTGCCCCATGACATCATAGATTCACCCCTTCCCCCACCTCACCACACCATCTCTTTTCTCAGTCGCCCTGTTTCCATAGCAACGTCGGACGTCAGCGTCATCCTACTCACGCGAGAAGCGCCGCCAGCGTCCTTTGATATTCAGTGCCACCTAGTGGCCGCAGTAGACGTTCCAGCGGGCGGTAACTCGCAGCGCAAAGAAAAGGGCGGCTGGCGGGCCGGGTGGAAGGCCGCCAGGAGAGCGGACATTGTCCAACACCGGCGGCCATTAAGCACGCTGACTCGAGCTGAGAGTGGAGCCTGGTAATTGGATCACATCTCTGCCGGCGGTCATGCGAAGGTCAAATGAAAGCGAGTGGGACTTTTTTTTCCTCAATTTTTTTCTCCTTTTTTTTTTGAGGGCCTGTTGCTGCTCATCATAGACTAACGCTGAGCCATTGTCAAATTTTTTCCAGAGCTGCGCGAATCACCATCTCCATTTCCGTCTTCGTTCCTTCTTCATTCCCAGGAGTCCATCCCTCCCCAGCAGCGACCCCTCCACCACCTCAGTCCTGTTTCCTTGTCGGACCATGCCAAGCTGAGACGAGCTTTACAGAAGCAAGGACTCTCAGCCAGTGATGTCTCCATCTTCTCCAGTCAAAGGGAGGGCTTCGACGTCACGGACTTTGCGTCCTCTCGCTTTTAACGCTGGGCTGCTGCGAGGTAACGGCCCGATAAGGCCGTTGGCTAGAGCATCGGACTCGTGTGTTGTAGGCTACGGGTTCAAATCCAATAGCTGCCAAGGAAGTATTCTCGAAGTAAACTCCGTTAAACTCCATTCGGTTATCCCCCGATCACTGAAAAGCCTCCCCGCATTGGCCGCCTTACTGCGTCATTTAGGTGGTTCTTCTGTGCATAGCTTACTAAAAGAACCTACCCCCGCCCCCACCCCACTATAGTGCGAAATCACCGCGATGTGGAACCACTGCCCCTTTGAACCAACCAGCCAACCAATGTCGAGGCAGTGGTCGACGTCTGTTCCTGCAGTCGGGAAGAGGGTCCGAAGTCCCCGGCCTAGCTTCATTTCCGTCTTTGAGTTCATAAATTTCGCGACAAGAGAAGTGCGAGGTAGCTGCGTGCGAGTCCCTGCAGTCGACTGTGTAGTTCGCAAAACCGCAGCTTTGCTGTACTTACCGCCATCGCGCCTCGAGGTGATGGGGCGTCTGGAACACGGTGCGGGGTGGAAGGACAGCGGGAATGGAGGGAGCGCTTGCCTCGTGTGGGAATTGTTCTGCTGCCTCGCTGGCAGGATCAACCCCCAACCTTTGATCTCGATGCACTTCCTCCGAAATGTGTTTTCGTCCAGTTAGCGCTGCTGTGTCGTGGGATATGTGGAATGTGGGAGTACCAACCCGTGAGGGAGAATGGCGCCCCCTTAGTAGCAACTCCATACAGCCGCCTTCTCATGAGTATTCGGGCCTGTGACAGTTTAAGCAAGACAAACTGCAGCTTATTTTTCAGGGCATGCTTTTTTTTACTCGGCTGTAATTCTAGGAAGGCAATTTGATTAGTCTCAAGCAAGGCTTTAACAGAATTAGTTTTTCTTGCCTCATTCCTCATTAAAAAGCGTTGTAATAAAAACTGCCTTAGAAGCAGCCCGGAATATGGCTACTCTAGCGCATTATTTACGGGAGTAAGAGTGTATGATTGCTGTGTGTGTATTTTATTGTTTAGAACCCGGTTAAAAGGTTTTCATTTTTTCCCAAAATGGCCACTAGCAATCAAAATAAACCTTTAAGAACGAACCAACCAACCAAACAACGAACCAACGAACCAGCCAAACAACGAAAGAAAGAAAGAAAGAAGGGAAAATGGAGGGATAAATGAGAGCAATGAAGAGAGAGAGAGAGCACTCAGAAATAATAAAGTTTAATATAATTCCACCTTGTCTTCAATGATTGTTTTAAACCATCTGATCGATTCTGTCTCTGTTCTGAGAGAGGCCTGGTATCTACTGGCATTTTTAGTGCTGCTTTCGATGCTCCTGCAAACTCATCTGCTCTTTGTTTGCGATGTTGTAAACTTGGTTTTTATGTTCCAGTCTGGGGGTAATATTACTGAGCAGTGGAATCAGACTTGTCAGCCACAATTTAGTCATTTCGGAGGAAATGTCGTGTCTGGGTGAGCCCACATGTTCAGTCATGTAGAATAATGTGTTCTTATTAAAACCACGAAACAGCTGGGCTGGGTCCCAGGGGTTCTAGCTCACGCCCACATGTAAAATCACACAAAATACGCAATTAAAGGGAACAGCTCTCACGGAGGCTCTGATTACTGGAACAGCAAGTATGCGCTTGAATACAATCTGCTCCAGGATTTTTTAAAAACTTTTTTATGTTAAAAAACTACAATCCCTGCACATGTGCAGTAGCATTGCACTAAATATATGAATATAAATAAAGGGCCCCTGTGCACGAAAGAAACAAAGGTCTGACAATTTCTAGTTTCGCTGGGATACTTTTTACTGTTCTGGCGATAAAGAAATATCGTTCTGCCAATATCAAACTGACTGACCCCAAACGCCAAGAAGCCAGGGAGACTGGAGGATGGGGCAGACTACAGATAGATGTGAGCCATTGGCACATGAGTCTATAGGTCACGTGGAGTGAAGCAGCACTAACGAGTAGCGAGCTTGAGTCCCTAACGAGATAAGAAGAGCATTCACGCGGAAAACGCCTTGTGTCGCGCATCTATAAAAAGCTAACCAGCAGCCCTGGGAGACGTCGGATGGTTAGTCGTGCAGAAGCTACCCCCCCTCTCCCCCC
>SMGT01016922.1:32619-73903 GCA_004794575.1 Lanistes nyassanus | reverse complement strand
CAACCATCAACCCCGACCTTTAGTTCCTTCTTTCCCATTTTTTTCATCCCTGGGTGGAAACAGTTTATTGTACATAAACTGGCCACTTCGCGACAGGGACGGGTCTGGATAGATCTGCGGATGTAGCTGTGGATGGTGGTTGGAATCCACGAGACAGCAGAGGTAGCGACGTCATCAGACAGAGAAAACGTTGACAGTCGCTCTTGATTTAACTCAGTCACGCTTGAGTTACTTCCCTGATCACCTCGGATAAGTAACCCAATCATGCCTGAGTTACGTCCCCTATCACCTCGGTTAAGGGTAAATCAACATCTAAAGCAATTTGACGTCTAAGTGAATCTTCAAGACAGGTTCGGATAAAGCAAGTAAGCAAACTCCTCTGTAGTCACAGTCACATCTAGCAGGCATTAGCAGTTCATCTATCGGAGATAACGTCGGAGACAATAAAGGAAGGGAGAGAGAGGTCAAGAAATTCGCTGAATCTTGCACAAACACCCCCCCTTCCCCCCCGATCTCTGTTCTCTATCCTCAGTAAAACAGCTATATCCCCAAAGTCGAGCTACTTAGGTAGATGATCTCCCCTGACCAGCAAGTGTTTTCGACTTTACTTTCCGGAGAAAATGCGTGGCTGTTCTTTGACCTGCTATTAGCGCTGACAATCATTCATTGGCGTTATTGTACATGTAATATATAAATATATAAGCATTAATGTGACACACCACACACAACTCATAGCATAATCAGTTTTAAGTTGACAACGTTCGGATAATCAAACAAGAACAAATGAGGACAGAGCGCTATAAAATCGTCAAACGACAACCCCAACAAAGTACTGGCAGCGCTAGACACAACCGTATGCTGACGTAAGCAATCAAGGGAGCCTATCGTACCCATACACGTAGCAAAGAGAGAGTCGAAAGTAAGGAACGTGGCAGATCTGCTCTTTGCTACGTGTATGGGTACGATAGGCTCCCTTGATTGCTTACGTCAGCATACGGTTGTGTCTAACGTTCGGATAGTTTTCGTCAAACGCAAGCAGTAATGTCTCTTCTGTAGATACATGTAACTGTACACCATGGTAGTGAAATGTCAGTGTGCGAGAATTTCCTTCTCCACAGTCAACTCACTCAGTAAACTGATGTAGCACTCCAAGAATATGCACAGTACAATGCATGCAGCGAAACCCAATCTAATTTAGTAAAGCAGGTTTTACAATGTTCGACTAAGTCAGGTGAACCAATCGAACTAATCGAACTGCCTTTTTTAAACATGTATGTAGTTCCATTTCGATAAAGAATCTCTCTGCTAAAAGTCTTCTCATCCCCGAGATTTTTTTTTTTGCGTCGGAAATGAATATCGATCCAATTTTTAAAAATGTGTAAGCTGCAAATGGCTGGACTAGTTTATTAAGATTTCTTTTATCCGACTTAGTTGGGTCGTGTAAACCCCGCATTAGCGGGATTCGCATATTTCAATTTTTGAACGGCTAAGTATAGGTCTGATCGTGTTCAGGAAATTAGGTTAAGGGCGGCCTTGGGTGCTGCTTTTAATTTAATCATAATCCATCTATTTACGAGATGAGGAGAGGAGAACTAACAGGTCCCTTTGTTCCAGATGTGACCGCATTCCATCTGACGCACACCATGCAATGGCTATTGCCGCGGCCTGACATCTACTGATCGGCCAATTCGATTTCTTTGACCAGTCAGACGGAAGTGACAGCAGAGGAAACAGAGACTAGAGGGAACGGAAAACAGTGGCGGTGGAAAAACGTCGAGGACGTCTCAATCAGACGAGATTTTTTGTCCTTCCAAGGACCGTGTTCCGGAGGCAGCGCTAAAGCTGGCCTCCGCGGCGGACAGTTGGACTAAGTCGAAAGAAATTAAGCAGTATTGCAACGACCTGTTGTCCGGACAGACTGCAACACAAATGGGAGGGAACTTCATCTAGGCACCAGATCGAATCCTGCGCGCAGGCGCAGACTTTTGCTACTATACCAGTCAGAAGATCACCGCGATGATCCCCTCACGGCTCCCCCATCATGGACTGACCCCACTGTACACAAAACTGATCTCTGCGCCGCGATGACTACTTCCTTTCTTCAAATCTCAGCTCCTTCCGTTGATTTCGTAAATTACACTGGACAACAAAAGTGATATCTTCCAAATGGGATCAACCCTTTATGATAGAATTGGAGGTGCTAAACACGAAAATGACAATGAAATTGCAAAATTCCTTACAGTTTACTAGAGATCTGCAATAGTATTTGGTATAGTTGACTAACAGGTAATAACTAAATGCACCTGTTAGTGTCCGCTCCTACTTCAGACATGGCTTTGCCTGTCGCTTGCGTATCTGTTCAGGATAATCTCCAGCAGCCATCCAACAGTAGTCAGCCAACATGGAAGTTGTGTATCGGTTCAGGATAATCTCCAGCAGCCATCCAACAGTAGTCAGCCAACATGGAAGTTGTGTATCGGTTCAGGATAATCTCCAGCGGCCATCCAACAGTAGTCAGTCAACATGGAAGTTGTGTATCTGTTCAGGATAATCTCCAGCAGCCATCCAACAGTAGTCCGCCAACATGGAGGTGGACCACTTACCCTGGTACCTTTTTCCATTGTCTGATGAAAACGTTTCCCATGCTCATCACTAACCATGCCACAGCTACAGGGAAAGAAATAGTGGGAATGGACGATGTGTATCTGTGAGGGCATATTTCAGCCAAGTTTGTAATACATAGACAACATGTTTTCAATCAATTTAATGTAGTTTCCTGCCTTGACATTTCCGAGGAAGCTAGCTGACACCAGATGAAATGCGAACCCACTCTTTTTTCGTCACCTTGTGGTGCGATGTCAAACTTCTCGTCAATGAAAATATCTCGGATCTAAAGCCGCCCCCCCCCCCCAAGGAACCGATGGAACCTGATTTCCATCACGAAGCAAGACCGCCTTGAGATTTCATTTCGCGCATCTATGAATAATCGCCAATTTAGCGGGTCGTGTTTCGGTCGACGGGGGCGTTCAGTAACCCATCTACATCGCAGTAGAAGACAAGCTGATCTCTTCGAAAGTAAGTTTCAAATTGGTCATGCCGAGCTCGAAATGAAGTCACCTCTGTTAGAGGATTCCATTGTTGAAGCCTGGATGCTAGCAACTGTACCTTTAACCTTTAACAGGTCCAGGTCGCGAACTCTATTCTCCACTTCTTTTTCTTTGCAGTGCCTGTAGACGCACGCAGTGCCATGTAGAAGGAGCAGCCATTTGCATGATTGCTTGGCGCCATCCAAACCACAGGAACAGCAAACGGCTTTGACAAACTCCGGCCTGTCATCCACATCGGAAGAATTTTTATCTCTCTTTGCAAATAATGTGCGGGGCACATGTCTTGTCCTGGTCCCAAATCTTCCATCGGAAATAAAGTTGATGCGCCTTGTTCACAATTGGTGTCATAGCCTTTCTCTGACTTGCAAAAGTCACTTCCCCCAAAATGTAACAAAAGGTAACTGAACTACAGTATTAACACACTTACCATGCATCAATACTTCTAGATTGACATTGCAACAACCAATAATAACATACGGGTAGATGTGAGTGTAGCCCGGGAAGTAGAACAGATGACAGGCTTACCCTACAAGACTTACCTATATACTAAACGATTGTGTTATCTTGTGTCAGCAGTCTGATTTCACCGTGTGATGCAGTAGCTTCGAAAGGTTAGTTGAATGGTGGACTGATGCAGTATGATGAGCGGTGGTGTGATCAGAAGATTGAAATACATCAGATAATACGTGTGTATAAATGCGGAGCATCTGCTAAGCAGGTGCCAATCGACATATTTCATTGTCAGTTTTGCGTTTAGCACTTCGAGATTAGTAAATATTGCTGTTTTCATTTAAGTGATTTTTTTCTGGCGTGATTAGCAGCAAAAGGCTGTGTATGGATTCATGCACGGGTAGGGAAAACGGGGGACAGAGACGAACGGACGAACGAACGGACAGACAGATAGGTGATAAAGACTCCCACTGTCACCTGACGTCTCCATCTGAGCGCAATCGATCACGCGCAGCGCCTGCAGGGACCGGTACACACAGCGGCTTCCAGCGGTGAGTTCTATAGTCGCAAGGAACGCGAGCAGCACTAGATGGTAAGGTCAGAGCAGGCCCTGTCGGCAGTAGGCCTTTGTCCATGAAACTGGCCCCAGCCAACGGACCTTCCACAAGCCGCCAACTGTGGCACCCCCTTACGCAAAAGATCAGAGCTGTAGAAAGCCTATTTCCTTTAAGTGTTTTCCAAGGTTGGTTTTTTTCTCCAAGTGCCATGAATTTCAGAGGAACCTCACACAGCGTTTTTAAAACCCCTTCCGCAATTTGAAGAAATTGCCTTACTGGACGAGCTGCAGCCATCAAGAAGTCTATTTATAGCGCCTCAAACCCCATCTTGTGACCCAGAGTGGTTCGAGAAATGTCATCTGTCCTTAACAGGTAATCAATGATTAAAATGAAGATTGGATGGCTGGCTTTCAGGGGGCGTTCGACAGGATGATAAGACGAAAAGAAAAAGATGAGTAGTTTACAGGAGAAAGCAAAGATTAAAAAATGTCAGATTTATAAGAAAAACAGGGAAGAATGAGCTTTTGTTTTATTCAGGAACCTTTTCCACTTTAGTCTTATTTGAAGAGCAATGCCATAGAAATCCACAAAACACGTTCCTGTGGGTACGCTGAGGCGTGTTTAGAGTTAAATGGCTCATAGAGTACAGTCAAGGTTGGGGTCAGATGACGCAAGCTTACGCGCAATTTTCCCTCTTGAACACTGGCCGCTAGCCTGTTGTGATCATGTTTATTTCATTCAATAAAGCTTTTGATAATTCCAGTGTTCGCGTGCACATGACAGGGGTAGGGGATGCCACCGTTATTAGACTTCCCAGCGTATTTGAGCAAACCGCTTAAAGGTCATGTTCCGAACACAGATTTGATCAGCCTCCCAGCCACCCATCTGACGTCATTCCTGAACTATAGGGGCTTTCTTCTTTTAACAGCAGCTCACGCCCAGGCATCAATCTTACGTGCTGGAGATGGTTTTTAGTTTTCGCGTCCTATTTGTAAAGGAATGCATTTTATTCAGGCGTGTCACTGTTTACTCATGATGGCTGCATGGTTGTAGTAAAGCCTTGATCAATCGGTGAATCGATAAACAAGCGAAGGCAAAACACATACACACAAACATACATACAAACGAGCAAAATTTTCTAACATCGGGACATTTTCCTGGTGCATCACAATTGTCACTGAGCTGAATAAATTGTATTGTATTGTATTGTAAAAAGAAATCACAAAAAACAAGAAAACGAATTTTTTAAAAAAGAGAAATCCTTAAAAAAAATGGCAGTAAAGATGTAGACAGAAAATCAACTAAACAAAATACATCTGAAAGGACTGAAAAGATCGAGAGGAGAGGGGAAACTGAAAAGACAAAGAAAGGGGGATTGTACAGGGGGAGCAACTCTTAAGACACTCGGAGTCGGACCGTCTCGTTCCCTAAAGTTCGGCTACATCCTCGAATGTCACCACAGACTCCCTTATTCGCTTCTCCTTATTTCTTTTTTTTCCTTCCCTTTTCTTTCTTTCTTTTATTCCTTCTTTCGTTCTGGTACTGCACAGTCAGAATCTTGGCTCCTCTTCCAAGCAAATGTAATCCCCGTTCCAGCCCCATTGCGCGGTTTTTAGTCTACGCACTACTCTCATGTACAGCACACCATGCAACAGTCGCTATAGAAACCGATCCTCTCCCTTTCCGTACCCCTATCTGCTTCGCCAACTCAGTGTTCGTCTTTTAAAGGACAGACTTATCGATTGGGGGATGATTTTTTTTTTCAAAATTGGGCTGGAGAGCGGCCATAATGAGGTCTGAGCTTCAAAAAATGTGGATATGGACGCAGGGTATAGCCCTTTAGGGGCTGGGGGTTGGTGTGTGGGGGAGTTGGTTGCCGCGGGAAGGTAATTATGACATCGATATCATATCACAGTGGTCCGCTCGCCCAGACATAAATGGTGGGTGGGTAGGGGAAGGGAGGAGCATTTTCGCTGAGGTTCCCTCCCTCCTCCCTCTTTCGGCAGGGCTGTAGGCTGATTACTAATGACTGGTTCACACGACTTGATTTATAGCCAAATGAAAACATTTGTGAAGAACCGATCCAGCCGCCTGTAGCAAGTTGAAAATTGGTTTCAGTTTCTTCAAATATAGGTCGTCTTGTGTTTCATTGGTGCAAATATCATTTTTTGATAGTTTTTCAAGGACATTCCTGTACCCAAATCAGATCGAATTAATGTTTGCTCGCGGTTGAATTAGTTCTTTGTCATTCTTTTTATCTGGCTTGGTTGAGCCGTGTGAGACAGGCATATCGAAGTGCTGAACGGTAGCTGGTAAATCTACAGCTTCGTCGGGGTTAGGGGCCATAAAAAAGAGGCCTTAATTATTGTGGTGGTGATTTTTGCCCCCTTTCTGTTACTAAATCATTTCTTACAGCTCTGATATTTTAATTTCTTCTCCTCGCCCAGAAGGTTGTTTATTTTATTACAGCAGTGTTTTATTATTTTGTTCACGGCCAGAACTGGTTAATATGCAGATGTCCTGCTGTGAACCCATGCAGTTCCCATTCGAAGAGGTAAGGATATTTATTTTAAATAGAGGATGTGAAAGTCACTCTCTGTTTCGTGTGCCGATCAACTTGTTTATATGCTATCAGCAAGTCAGGGTTGCACCTTGCAAACATTTCAATGCTTTGAAGGTCGGGTGAAACAACCATAAAGAGGATTAAGCAGTGTCAGATCCGATCCACTTACTGAACAATGGGATATCTGAATGCAGCCTGAGAGAGAGAGTGTTGTTTGTAACATAAGCCTTAAAATAGATCTAAAGTTTACCGGACGGGCTGGGGTTTGGACTAGGCCATATCAAAGTTTTAAGAATCGCAACTCTGGCTCCGTAAAGCGGTCTCAGTAACCTTGCAGTCAGTGCATGTGAAAGGCGCTTTTAGTCTTAACCCCATCGTACCCCCAGCTGGAACGCCTGAATCAAAGTAGAGTGGGTCTGGTTGTAAACACTTGAAGTGCCAGCCACTAAGAACGACTAATCTGAGCGGTTAGACAAACCACGGAGTTTCTGAGCGGACGGACCAAAAGACTGAGTCGACAATGGCAAGAAAGTTTAGAAGCTTCGATCCTGAATGCGTGGCGGCAAGAAAATTTTGATCGATCAACACCGGCCGGAGCCAGCTGTGTTCAGCGTCAAGTGTCCTCCGCATATGATTTAGGTCCCAGATACAAGACGCAAGGTCATACATATATTCGTCCTCAAAGATTGCTGCCACAAGCAAGAGTGCTCCAAACAACATCGACACATGCACCCCCTCTTCACGGAAACGAGTTGCGAAATGTACACACTCTTCAGTCCACAAAAGAAAATAACGATCACTCTTTAACGACTTTCCCTGTCTCCACCACCCCCCACAGGACGTCATTGGCGAAAGACTTTTCACCATGCCCAGGGGCCACTCAGACAGTTTTGCCGCCCAATGACTTCCCGTTTCACGTTTCGCCAGCACATCCCGGCCGTTTTTGGAAATCAGGCAAATAGACGCTTTCCTCACTCCTTGGCCTCTCTGCCAACGTGAACAAACTCACAGACTAAGAGGAATTATTTTGCCTTAAGGTGTTTTCAGCACGAACAGCGCGAGACTGCGATCTGTGGGAGAAAGAGTATGTAGAGAGTACAACGCGATGAAGGCGGATGTACTGCCATCAGCAGTTACCAAGAGAGCCGATGAAGCATTATGTTACACTCACTCGTGTCACAGCAGCTGCTGTCTGCTCTGGCCATTTGCCTGTACTTGTATAACGTCGTCTATATAACGTCCTCCCACTTCCGGTAACAGAAGACAGAAGACGACCCTTCTTACACGCCACACTGTAGACTGTGCAAGCGAGTAGAGTCGCTTTTTTCGCAGGTCGCTGAAGACCAAACTCGATAAGACAATGCCAGTAGGTTATAGCTGTCACCTTTTTTGTAGATATCTGCCTGTGTGGCTTTCACCCCGGCGGTAACCTTTGACTTTTTCTCGTCTTGACTGGACCCACGAAAAGGAACCAGCGGTGCGTTCATTCCTTTATGTTAGGTTGGCTGTAATGTCTAGACTTGCCTACAGGGTCATAGATCCAGAGCGAATAGTGCTCGTGTACACTATAGTATTACTTAGAGCATATGACTTTAGGTTAAACGCGAGAATTTCTTGTATATTAATTTTTAGTTCTAACTATACCAGGGGCATGCCAGTGTTCCTCTCCTTTTTCCTGCAGCGATCCCTTCAAGACGCACTGACGTACGGACGAAAGTCTAACTTGATTCCACCTGTAATTCAAACTGAGGAATGCGTTTTAAATGTTTAAAACCTTGATGTGACTGTACACATAAAGCACAACAGCAAAATGTTCGATGTCAAAGCAAAGCACATGCACCAATATGGTGTTTCATGTGTTGATACACTCTATGATGTGTGGTAATGCAGATTTGTCCTGATATGAGCCATGTGATGGATTCTTTCCTTCCTTCTTTCTTTCTTTCTTTCTTTCTTTCTTTCTTTCTTTCTTTCTTTCTTTCTTTCTTTCTTTCTTTCTTTCTTTCTTTACAACCGAATGAGCTGAATGCATCAAGCTTTAGCTTTTATCTCAGCTTTCTATGACCTTGGTACCTCACTCTGCACTGTTTGCAGCTGACACGTAAAAGCGCGCGGTGATTATATTCCAGCATTATCTGCGGTAATCGACACGACTATTAGGACAGCTTCACGGTGCATGCGCAGACCGTTTAACTGTCCGCTCTGCGTCTCTTCCATTCCTACGTCAGTCTGCAGGTGCCAGAGGCCATTCCTGGCGCCAGGTCGTCCCCTTGACATGTCCTCACTCCTCCCTCTTTGGCTGTCCCTCTGTCGTCTCTTACCCCTCTCTCCTTCCTTGTCACCCTCCCCCCCCCCAGGCTTACCCCTACTGAAGTCCAGGCTGTAGCCGTGTCCTAGAAAAACATCACAGCGACGGCAGAGGGGAAAATGCCACGCCATTCCACCTCTGCCTGCATCGGGATGAAGAAATAACCTGCCTGCCTTCAGGTCACAATTGTCGATGCCGTAGCTTGCGTTGTTAGAAACTGAAGGGCAGGATTTCGATGTCAGAGTAACTGTCAGCGGGTTTTATCATTAATGATCACAATCCAACTTTTTTTCATTTGCTTCATCTTTTTAGTTCTTCTGTATTTTTTAAAGGTCTTCAAATTTGCTTTTGCCTACCGCTATATCACGCACAAAAATTACTCCCCTGTCGGAAGGATTTTTCCATGTCCCCTAGCATCCTTCTCTCTCTTATCCCCCCCCACCACCACCACCACACACACACACGTTAGCCCTCCCTATGGGGTCTTTCGGAGAATTATGCATGCATGTGACCCTTGAACTTTTGGAGGTGAACAAACTTCCGGCCTCGCCAGTGGACTCTCTTTTGTATGTATCCCTCTTTCAGATAAGTAGCGCTGTCGAGAGTTTGCTGTGCTACAAGATCCCGATGTAATTGTATTTAGTTCCATTGCCATATCCATCTAGTAATCAGATAAATAATATAATTATCTTTTTCTTAAAATTTCGTGAAAACAAACGCACAAGAACCACGTAGATCACAGTTTGAGTGATCACTACATGCCTTTAACTGGTATTGCTGCGTATGAGGTAATACTGAAATTCAATTCCAGCGCGTGATTAGATAGCATTTATCAAGTAATAACAGTGGAATTTCTGAGCAAATTCAAGTGGTAAAAAATTTGATCTGCTACAATTTGCTAGTTTATTGCCTTTCCCTCATCTAAGTTGCTAACTATTGAGTGGTTAACAATTATAATGGCACACATCTACCAGTCTGCTTCGGTCATAGCGAAGTGCCTGGAGCGGAAGTTCTGACACCTCCAGATTTGCCGCGCATGTGTTTCGCGCATCTAATTACGAAAGAACCCACATATGCGTGCATGCGTGATACAGGGTATGTGCATATATGTATGTCCAGGTTTATGAATGTGTGATGTTGACATGACAGCAGACACAAGAGAAACTGAGACACTGTTTGTAGGGAACTACGTTAAAATTTCCAGACTGAAGAAAGCGTTTTATATCCGAAGTAACAACATCATAGAAAGAAAGTACCGAGATAGAAAAAGACATTTTAATAAAGCAAGGTGCACTTTATGCCCGAGACTGGAAATCGGAGAGGCTAGCTTACCGAGACAAATCGCCATGTAGGTACAAAGTGTCAGGACCTTGTATCCACTGAGCGTGCCACGGCATAGATCGAGCTCAGGCCTGAATATTTTTTTATGCTTGTTTCAAACGGTGTGATTATGTCCACGAAAAAACGACAGCAATTAAGACTCCGTCCAGCTCTCTGCAACATGGATTTTGTACGGTGTCCGTCGAAAAGTTTCCATCACAGCTCCTTGTCCCCGATATTTTAACGAATGATCGGGTTTGAAAAAGTGAAGTATGAATTTTCGATGCAGATATAGGGACTTCTTGTTCACCACTGTCTTACTCGACATTCCACTTACTCAAACCATGTGAAACTGGCATTTCGGGATGCCCTACCTCCGACCGTAGACTTACATTCGTGACAACGCATATTCGGCTTTACTGCTATGTCTGGACACAGACGAGGAGAAAAACAAATTTATCTAAGGTACCCAGTATGCATGAAAACACCTGGAACATTGTCACTGACCCTTTAGTTGTCACGTGGTCGGCAAAGGACTTCAAGAGAAGAGTATTTGTTCGTTTTATGTCCTTAAAATTAATATATTTATATGTATAGCCCCCTACAATCAAGCAGACGGAGTTAAGAATATTTTAATCGCATATTGGGGCGAACCTTTATACGAATTTCAAATTTTCACATTTTTAGCTGTTGTCGCTAGTCACCTTAATGGGCTTTACCTGTTCTTTTCGCACGGTTAGAAATATCCAGTGACGACTTGTGTGGACGGACCCATGTTGTGCTATTTATCTTGCTTGAGCCATTGCCTTTATTAACTCTCAAGTAGCTCTTTAAATGCACAGTACTCTAGAAACCTGGTCGGATGCAGCAAGAACGTTGATCACTCTCGATGCATATCTGCGAGGGCCTTGCCACGGAATAACAACTGAACCTAAAATTTATCCAGACAAATTCTTTCACGCAGGTAAGAGCCCACATCATTACATTAACGTATTCCAGTTTTGTTTTTGGTTTTTTTTTACCAGGAAAACTGCGTATTACACCTACGTAATTTCATTCTACACCTTATTATGTATTTCAAAGGAACTATGACCCGAAGCCAAGCCCACCGCTATTTTCTGATGTTTCGCTTGTAAAGTTACATCGCTATTCTGCAAGTCTATTCCTGAAACTTCTGGCGGCTGCGATTTTTATCACCGTGTTAATATGTTGTATTCCAGGTTCTCTTTAAAAAGCGCACAGCAACAATCTCTGATCTCAGAATCTGGATGCTGTGCTACGAGCGTAATGTCTCTGGCAGATTTCACTGGAAACGCTTCTCTGTGGCTGCTTCTGCTGCTGATTGCATTGATTATTTTGCTGTACTTGTAAGTACATGTACCGAGTGCATTGATACTTTCAGAGACAAGTGTTTGTATTTGTCAATGAAGCATAACTTATTTGTCCTTTGGGGCAGGGAAAGTAACAGTCAATACACAGATGCCCTCTAATATAATTAAAGTTATATTTGGGTTTATTAGTGTGTAAATAAAGGTTTTAGCGCAGCTCAATGGTAACGCTGTTACCGGTTATTGTAAATGTGAAATTGAAAGTGAGGATAAGGGCTTTTCATTACTTCATAACCAAACCTTACTAAAGATCTTCGTTATTTTTAAAGATACGTACTAATGCATCTATGTTTAAACTACAAATCTAAGCTACTCTGTTTTAATTACAATGTATGGATATTACACTGTATTCTTTATTTCGCATAGAGATTGCAATATATGGTTAGCTTTGTATGGACATTACTCTATATGAATTACAATGCATGGAAGTTTCACGAAATCAATAATAGTGCCTGAAAATGAGAACGCATGGTATGGAGGTAACGGGAACGTGAAAGAACGATTTCGAAGAGCAAGATTCAAATTCTAAGATGGCAAGAATTTAAGTTTTCGTTTACTTGTTTACTTGTCGGAATGATTTCCTGACGTCTTTTATTTCTCACCTGCTGTGCTGTAGGTACGGGGTGTGGACATTCAGCACGTGGTCTCGTCTGGGCATTCCCGGACCCAAGCCCGTCGCTTTCCTGGGTAACGTGGGCGACTTCCGGTCAAAGGTCAGTGTGTATGTTTATATATATATATTGTATATACTGTATATACAGACAACATTGTCTGAACGTACCGTCCGGATGTGCACATAGTTTGCGGCTGGACGTTAAGCAACAAATACTCCCCACACACACACACACACTTTGTCTGAACGTATCTCCAAGTTGTTTCTTGGACTCGGCCAGCTATTTCGTGGCGGCGGCGGCGGTGGTGGTGGTGGTGGCAACATCAACAACAACAATTGTATTCATGTGAGTGGATTTCTTTTAGTCTTCTTTGTTCATCTTCAAAATCTTCCATTCTTTGAATTGCAGGGTTTTCTGACGAGTTTCGAAGAATGGAGGAAGAATTACGGCAATACCTATGGGTGTGTCTCTAATGTTACTTGGACTCACTAACGGAAAACCCATTTCTTAGAACAATTTGTAGAAGTTATTATGACAGTTAATGTACTTTAGACTAACTAGCGCTGGGTTGATGTTTGGGATTATAGTGACAGAGGCATTAGTTTCTAAACTTGGTAGGCGAGTGTGTAGACTGCAGACAGACTAGCAGAGTTAACCAAATACTGATGCTTAAAGATATATTCACAGGTGCAGTTTGCATTCTATAGACCTAATGTCAGTCTATGAACTGCCTAGGAGACACGAGATCTCTGAATATTTGCTCGTTTGATTTTCCTTCTGTAAATTCTGTAGACTTTAGATTGAATACAGAGTGTACGGTCTAAAGACATTTACAGATTTGTATGTCTGTACGTGTATAACATATATTGTCAGAGTCAATAGAAGTTGACTGACTTGTCTGTCCTTGTAGAATCTATTTCACCCGCCAGCCAGTGCTGGTCACAACTGACCCTGCTATCCTCAAAGAAGTCATGGTCAAACAGTTCCACAACTTCACAGAGAGACACGTGAGCCAGCCATTTTTGCCAGTGTCAGCACGCGTATGGTTAAATAAATACATCTGCTCAGACACATTCCTGAATTCACATGGAAGTCGTAGAGACAAATAATAGGCCTCTCAAACCCATGGTTTGATAGTTCGGACTACTATCCTTTGCATTTGACCCGCCGGAACCAATGTTTGACATGTGTTGCAGTTTATCACAGAAGAATTGACCCAGGACTGCTTCCGCAGTAACCTCTTCCTGTCTGGTGGCGAAACCTGGCGGCGCTTTAGACTTGCAATGGCTCCAACGTTTACTTCTGGAAAACTGAAAGCAGTACGTGATCTTGTTATTATAATTTTTATCTGCTTGTGTAATGTCAATAACAACATATCATCGGTCAGGAGAATAATGCTTTATAACAATTACTGTTACCATTTTCGAATTGGTAATAGTTATTAAGGACAATTAAGAATCCACTACTGTTGAGCAGAAATGACAGTCAGCCGGCATAAATGCAATCTAAAAGCAGTAGTTGTATCAGTTGTAACACCACTTCTAAGAAAAAAAATTGTATGCAGGTGATGAAGTATATAACAGACTGTTGTCAGAATCTGACCTCTGTGCTGGACGCCAAGGCCAAGGCAGAAGACCTCATTGACTTGAAAGAGTGAGAAAAATCCATCTCTGTTCTTCTACTTCCCACAATCTAAGTCCTCTCTCTCTCTCTCTCTCCACAACCGCACACCATAAAATGCATTCTGCTGGTTCAATTTCAATTCTTTAAATGCCTGATTGGGGCTGGCCAGGCTGGATCTTTGCCTCTGATTTAGAGGGTTGTCTGTCCGCGGTCCCTCGATCTCCCTCCTTTACGTTCTGCAGTTTCTGCTCCTGGGTTGCTCGGTTAGCGTAGAGATTTCCCACAGCAGAGGAACACGTGCAAGAGTCACGCACCACTCTTGGCGGAACATCACAACTCTCCCGAAGAGTACCTTTGCGCTAGGCAACTAGTCTATTCAAGACACGTGTTGCTGAAACAAGACTTTGCATAAGTCCAGTGGAAAAGAACACTTAATTGGTTCTGCAGCAAGACTGAACCTATCAGCCTTTCAGCAGACTTCACCACAAGACACTCCTCTCCACCACAAATCTCCAGTATAAAATTTGGCCAAAGATACCTCTCGCAGGAGTAGTGGCAGAAAGATACCTCTCTCAGGAGTAGTGGCAGAAAGATACCTCTCTCAGGAGTAGTGGCAGAAAGATACCTCTCCCAGGAGCAGTGGCAGAAAGATACCTCTCTCAGGAGCAGTGGCAAAAGATGTGCCGGTCTCCACAGGCAGATTTGGCAAAAGATGTCTTGGCGTTCTTACAGTCCTTTTTATTCTAATCTGTTACTCGTACATCATCGCATGCACATATACGTGGTCATCGAGAAAGTTACATACATTGCCCAATCAGGACAGACACTCAAAAGCCACACCCCGAGTTCAAAAGAGCCCCTGAGTGGACACCTCGAGTGGACATTGCTAACCCCTGCGCCCTGGCCGTTAGCACCTCCTGGCTACCACAAGGCCCTCGGTGGCTGACATTATGCAGTTTCCCTTTGATGCGGGATCTCCCCCTGCCTGCCTAGCTAACCACACCTGACACCTGTTCGAGCTATGGTTCCGTTCCCAGATATACCCCAGGGTCAGTAATGCCTTACCCCTCGCTCTAGAGCTAGCGACCTGACTAGAGATGTGAACAGGGACCCCCTGACACCTAACATATCCTCACTAGACTCAGGGATTACGTGAGCGAGCTAGATGCTGGCTTAACCAAGGAGATTAGAGGGTTAAAGCAAGGAGGGCTGTTTATGGGTCACACCTAGAATCTGTGGTACAATCTTTTTGACCCATCTCGTGACAAAGTCTGTACACAAAACTGAACTGTCCTTTATCGATTCTGTACTTTTCGTTAGGCCTTTCTCTGTTGAGGAGTCTGTACTTAGTTTGACCTGTTCGTTAATGAGTTTTTACTGACGTTGGACCTTCATATTGAGCAGTCTGTACTTTAATTTGACCTATGTGTTAGTAAGTCTGTACTTAAACTTCGACATGTGAGTTGGTCAGACTGCATTTTGCTTGGACCTGTGCGTTGCTCAGTATGTACTTCAGTTTGACCTGTGTGTTGGTCAGTCTGTACTTCAGTTTGACTTCTGTATTGGTCAGTCTGTACTTCAGTTTGATCTGTGTGTTGCTCAGTCTGTACTTCAGTTTGATCTGTGTGTTGGTCAGTCTGTACTTCAGTTTGATCTGTGTGTTGGTCAGTCTGTACTTCAGTTTGATCTGTGTGTTGCTCAGTCTGTACTTCAGTTTAACCTGTGTGTTAATTAGTCTGTACTTCAGTTTGACCTGTGTGTTGCTCAGTCTGTACCAACGTTTCACCATGGATGTGATCGCGGGCACTGCCTTTGGGCTGGACACTAAGACCCTGACGGACACACAGCCCGAACAACAGCAGATGATCTCCGCCATGAATGAGGTCTTCAACGGCTCAACGGCAGACTCTCTGCCCGTCCTCCTAGCTGGTATGCATGCACGCATGCACACACGTGCGCCCCATGTGCACGCAGATAGATATATGCTGTGGCTCCATTCCCTACAACTAAAAAAGACAAAAACTAGGTGAAGCGGGAGCAAAGATGTAAGAAAAACATGCGCAACCCGTCCGTCGATAAGTAATAAATAACAAAATATAAAAAAAAAGGGTTCACCAAACGGACCGCGCGAAATCTATTGCTCAGGCTTCTTCGATCCCCTGTTTAACTGACAAGTTCAAAGTTCAGAAGAAAGAAGACATGAGGGAAGGACAGAAAGAAAGAAGGAACAAAAATAAGAAACTAAGAAAAGAAAGAAAATAAGAACAAACGAAAGAAAAAAAACAAGCAAGATAATAAGAAGGAATGAAAAAAATAGAAAAATCCAAAGAAAGAAAATTTAAAAACAACAAAAGAGAAAGAAAGAATTTCAAAACTTCGCAGTGCCCTGGTAACCTGTGAAATTTTTGCAGATCTTTACCATAATCTCCGTGACAGATTTGGCTGAAATTCATTGTCTTCAGGAATGTTTCCTGTTCTGGCTGCTCCATTGCGCTGGCTTGGTTTTGTGGCCATCCCCCCAAACGCAGCCAAGTTCTTCAAAACATTTCTGGATTCTCTCGTTCGTCAAAGAGACAGCAGTCCAGCAGATGCGCATGTCAGTGTGATAGCCACTGACCACGTGACTTTTCACATCCAGTCAAATATAACCGTCTGTGAACAAGCCTTATTTAATATAAATGTACCAGTGTCTTTCAGGCCGGCTGGATATATTTAACCGTGTAATTTTAAATTTCAAATATTGAACGTTATGATTAAAATTCAAATATGGGGCATTATTTGAAAATTAGATATTTTAATGCAGTGACTTGTTTCATGCAGTATTTTCTGGGTGTAATTTACAAGACCTTGAATACGAGCGATTGAATAGAGTGTACAGTTGTTTGTATCATAGCGATAAGTTTAGATAATTCTGTGCACGCTGATAATTCTGATCTGCGTTCCCTGGCAGAAGCGGGTAGATTTTCTGCAACAGCTGCTTGATCTAAGGGTCAAGTCAGGTCAGCACGTGTATGACGTCATGGAGGATGCCAGTGGCAAGAAACCCCCAAAATGTACGTTACACCTGGTTAGATAATGGGCACGCCCTATCTAGCGATACATATTACATTATTGTTGAACAGTCTTTCAGTGTTTTCATCTGTTGACGCCATTGTAAGCTTCATATACTATATCAGTATACCTATATCATATAATGATATAGATTTCATTTTCAACAGGATTGAAATTAATGCTGTTTGCAATCTACCGCAAATGCAGTAGTCTACTTTACGTATTTCGAAAGATCATTTTTTAACATCAAAATAATTATAAAATTGTACTAAATGACCTGCTAAATAGTACTTACTATTGAGTTTTAGATTGAATCATAGTATGTACTTTACGAGTCTAGACGGTTTCGTAGCATGTAGGAAGGCCAAAACGCCGAAAACGGCGTTTCTATGTATCTCATTTTTTAAAATGTAGTAAAAAAAACTGTGAGCGATAAAAAAAACGTAATTCCAACGCAGGATGACATTTTTTAAAACTAAAATAACTCCTAATTGAAATCCATCCAGTGTGATTTATGTGTAAAAGGATGCGTTGAAAAAGGTATCCAAGTGAACCCACCACAATGGCGCTCGCGATTATCTCGCAAACTCCTGAACAAGATCGCGTGGTTGCGAGACTACAGGTTAGAAGAAATCGCGTGTTATGTGGTCTAAGGGAAGAAACTCCACAGAAACAAATTATTTCTCGATAAGAAAACACCAGTGACATCCCTTGCCGGCGAACCCTTTTTTTAAAACAGAAATTTGCAAAGTACTCGTAAAACTGTCTCCAAAGCGATGTAATCGTACCAAACTTCCATTGACGTAACGTCTCCAAAGCGATGGGAATGGGTTATAAAGGTACTCCGGGTTGCGCGATACATATTACTTTATTGTTGCATAGTTGCATGTCAGGTGCTGGAGAGAAACGCATAATTAAATTTAGAACAAGGGAACTGGACCAAGGACAAAGACGAAGACAATCTACATGCTTCGGGGCACTGCCCCTTCATCAGGACGACACAAAAACGACGAAAAAAACGAAAAAGAAAAAGAATTAGCTGCAGTAGATGTGGCGCGTGGGCTGCATGGCAGGAGAATGATTGCATAATTGCTAACCCCCAGTGCGGCCTAGTTTTACATGTTAGTCACACCCCGAAACGTACATATATGCAACGTATACGTGTATACCTTAAGCATTTGCATTACACGATATAGGCGTTTGCTCCTTGCATAAATGGCCACATTGACGCAGTGGTTTCTCAGCATTAGTCCCCATGTATCAATCAGTTTTCATCTCGGGTTGCTTTGTTTAGACATGTTGATCCCAGATCTCTGGGACGCGAAAACATGGATGTTTTCAGTGACAGGCGTAATAGAAGAAAGTGTTCTGTCATTGTTTTTGTCTCCCAACATTCTTCTGTCAGTGCTGCCACAGAGGGAAGCGTCTCCTAGTACAGTTACTTATCTCAAGACATGCAGACTTCAGTTGTTTGACAGATCAATGTTTCTTCCGATAGCTTCAAGATTTTTTTTCTCTCGGCGTTCTGTGTTCAGTTCCGACAGAACGACGTAATCTCATTAGTGTTCAGTATCTTTTCTTGACATTGTTTAGTTCTGACAAAGCAGAAATTTTGTCCCAGTATGTTTAACGTGCTTAGTTCTGGCCAGTAAAACAATTTTTCATAAACTGTCTAGAATGGAAACCTGTGACACAGTTCATTTCTGCTACACCAGGAATTTGGGGGCAGGTGTCTAGTGTAGCGGTTTATGAGACTGTTTAGTTACGATCCAGTAGAAAATATTCCCAAACACTCTGCCAGCATGATTAGTATGGTAATTCAAGACATTGTGTGTTCAGTGCTGACCCAGCAAGAAGTTATCTCCAGTTGTTTCAACATTGCCCTTGCTGGTTTTGAAACGACTGCCTCGGCACTGAGATTCTTGAGCTACAACTTGGCTACACATCAAGACGTGCAAGACAAGGTGCTAGCCGAAATCCGGCAGGTTGTTGGCGAGGTAAGCTGAATGGCTGTGTGCGGAGCAACACACAGCTGAGCTACTACGGCATCACACAGGTGAGACGGGCAGCCCGCGGTAAACATGATGCATAGACATGACAGAAGAAGCGGCGAAGTAAAATTACTGGTAACATGGCAGACAAGACAGTTCAGAAGCCTTGTGCCCAAAGACAGCGAGGTGAGATGACTATATACCTGTGTTCCAGACAGATCGCATTGAGATAGACGTGACACTAAGTGGAAGGACTGTGTAGGTGACAAGGCACAACTCAAGTGTGTTACATTAGTTAACTGTTAGATGTTAAAAAGTTTGGTGGGAGTTTCCAACGGTGAATCCTAGGCACTATACTTGTTTACCGACGTATATCGAGCCACATGATGCATGCCTGCTTGTTAAACGTTTCATGTCATTCAAATACCTAAATCTTGCTTATCTGCCTTACTGAATGTCAGTCAGCAGAAACGTCGACCTCGTGACATTTCCTGTCAACGTTAAGAATGATTACTACCCTTATTACAAGGCTGCCTTCACTAATGATTCAGTTTTGCATATTTACTTGAAGTTTGATTTTAAATTGCCTCCATGACATAGAACAGAGCGGTACGCGATCAAAAGAGGCCATCCGCGAACCACGTGAGTTATGTGTGTATCTATCTTCTAAACGAGGTCTAAACGAGGTCCTTACGAGTAATCATCTACCTTACTGGCAGGATGAGATCAGCTATGAGCACCTGGCAGAACTCAAGTACCTGGACAACGTGATCTTGGAGACATTGCGAATGTACCCTAGCAGTCCTCTGTAAGAATGAACTCCAACAGTCCTCTGTTTAAAAAAAACCTGTTCCAAAACTCGCATATAAGAATGTGCCCAGCACTACTTTGTAAAAATGGACACAACATCACTTCTCTTTTAAATAAGATCCATCAGTCCTTTGTAAGAATGTGCCCTACTACTCGTCTGTAATAACGTATTCCAGCAGTCCTTTGTAGCAATGTATCCCAGCAGTCCTTTGTAGCAATGTATTCCAGCAGTCCTTTGTAGCAAAAGCAATGTATCCCAGCAGTCCTCTGTGATAATGCATCTCACCAGTCTTCTGCAACTATGTATTATGCATTTCTCCGTAAAATACATTACATTACATTACACCTACATTGAAACCTCCTAAAGGATTCATAGTCGAGATAACCCTTATTGTGTTTCGTTGTGAGAACACTATCAGGAGTTGTTGTTATACTTTCCCGATGTATAAACTGTAACAACAGAGAGGCGTCTGTCCTTATCATGCGTATTATGGGAGGTGTTAAAGCTGCAGAATGCATTGGCCATGCCAGTGAGTGAATCTCTACCTGCATTTCCTCTCACAGCATTGGCCGCCGTGCTGCAGTCACCGTGACAGTCAACGGCGTGACCATTCCTCAGAACGCCAGTGTCTTCCTCCCTGTTTACAGCGCCACCCACGACCCAGACCACTACCCTGACCCCCATCTCTTCAAACCCGAAAGGTAGGCGTGCCTCGGCGCCAGAAAGCGCGTGCACGCACATGCATATAAAACTGTATCGTCTACATTGACCTGAACTAATTTATTATGTCTGAAACTGGGAAACATTCTATGAACATTCCTGCAGAATGAAATGTGCATCTGCTTGTCTGTTTGCGAAGTATCCAGTTTCAGATTTTCTGCAATGCTTATATCTAACAGTAATCTCTGTCCCAGGATTATGGTGTTGTGACAAATGTTCTCTGACAAAACAAACACACAAATGACTGCTGCTTGAAGAGGAACATGCCGGGTCGGGGGGTGCGGGTGGGGGTTGGGGATGAACAAGGAAACACCCAAACACAAGACTAAGTAGCCTACACTCTCTTTGGCAAAGTAATCGGATTGACAGAGCTGTCTGATAATCCCAAGAAATTCTTGTGGTTTGCGCACTTTTCGTATCGTTCTGCACCCCCTCCCTTTAAAGACGACCGACGTCATACCTACACTAATTATCAGGTAATTTTCTGTCAGGTTTGAGGAAGGACATGAGAGTATTCTGCCCTTACTTCCGTTCGGCCTGGGTCCACGTCAGTGCATCGGCATGCGTCTAGCCTTGCTGGAAATCAAGATGGCGGTTGCTCATGTCCTCCGCAGAATCCAGTTCCTCCCTTGTGACGTCACACCAGTGAGTCTCTGTCCTGGCGATGATTCCGGTCGAGTCCCATGTTCGCAGTGACATTTAAATTAACATAAAAGTGTATATCTTGTGTAGCGCAGCTGTCCTAGTGTGTAGTAAGGCTGGTAGATTGGGCGCCCATATCTCCTGCCCATACGTGAAGATGTCCGTACACTACACAGGGCAAAACCGCTCTTAATGACTGGAAGAACGGATACAAATACCCGTGCACCACAACTCTGTTTCGTATCTCAGGAGAAACGCTTGGATTTTTGTTGTTGTTTTTGGGGGTTTTTTGGGGGGGGGTGTTGTTTGTTTGGTTTTTGCTCTACTTCTAGGCTAAATTCGTGCAACAAAACTTCTTTTATATTTGTCATATTTAAGTTTGTACGTCGCTCTTATTGTTTGTATTTCAGGAGAACGTAACCTTCACAAACCGACTTCTGCTGTTGCCTACTGCTCCGATCTACCTCACTGCCAGGGTACGCGGCTGATCTACTCATTACCACCACAACGAAACATATTACACAGCTGTTGTCGGCGATGTGCAACCAAGGTCACTTTCAACCACAGTCATCCGCGTGTTTTTTGTCACCCTTCACTGGTCCACAAAAGTTATAATCACTCACGGTTCACCAGCCCTCTCCCCTCCCTACCCCATCAACCCCATGTTTGCGTATTTTCACCGCCTTGTCTGACATTGGGATCTATTCACGGTTACACTTTGCATGTAACCACACTAAAAGTTTCCCTACCTCTGAGAAATCTGGTTGACATGGAAGCAAATTACTCTGGACTGACTGCATTATATCTGAAATTTGGAAACATTCTCTTGAATTTTTTTTTCGAAATGTTGTCCATCAGTCTGTCATAGGTATTACATTTCACCAGGCCACTGACGTTTTAAGATAGTGGCATTGACACTTTACTTGTCTCACTGTAGTCTATAAATCAAACTCACTTTTTCTAAAGCTTTGTTTAAACTTGTCCCTGTATTTTCAAGTCAGAATACATGGCACTGTTAATGTACACTAATCACCATCCTATTTTCAAACTTGCCCTGAACTGCCTGATCGAACGGTCGTATCTTTCCAACATTTCCACAAAGTGAACTGGGGAGAAATTTCAAAAGATGAACAGTCTTTACAGCTATTTTTACTATGAAAATGAGAAATAAGAAATAAGACTGCTTATGCAGCCCATACCAAATCAGCACCGTTTGTGTTTAACTCAGCAACTGGGAACTGGACACACCAGTCAAATGTAAACATCACTGAGCAGGGGCGCCTGGATAGCTCAGTTGGGAGAGCTGCAGACTAGCAGATGGAGGTTGCTGGTTCGAATCCTGGTGTGGCCAAGGATTATTTCCTGGAGTTAAAACATTGTGCAAACTCCATTCGGCCATCTCCCCGCACAATAAACTGCCTCTCTGCACTGACCATCTTACTGCAGCTATCAGTCTGGTGGTTCTTTCAGTGCATAGTTTAGTAATAGGACCCCATCCCCTATAGTGCGAAATCACCGCAAGGTGGAAGCACTGTCCCTCTAAATAACCACCACCACCATTACTGAGCTCGCCTTTGATGATTCAGCATAACTCTATGGTATAAGGATCGTGTTTTAGAAAATGTCGCATTCCTTTTGCACTGAATATATGACACATGGCCTTAAACAGAAAAAAGAAATCTGTCTTTAACCAGCTGTATTTACTTTAAACTTTTTAAATAAAAGTTTTGCCAGTAAAGAGTATGTTGTTTCTTGAGAAAGAACCAGGACAGAGTGAAGGGATTGGAGACAACCTATAGGAAATATGTACAAAACGAACAATCCATACATATATATATGTTAATGTTCCCTCTCCACGCAGCACACTTTTCCGGGGACTGTTCTGCATATAAAATTGGATACATAATTAAGGACTAGCCATTCTTTTACTGAAGCTGGAAATTTGACTGAGGTTAGTGTTGGTAAAAACTAGGATGATATATATACATATATGTATCATCCTAGGGTAAAAGCAAATATTGATGTAAGGGAAAGAACTCTATCAAAGCAAGAACTCCGGCTCTCGAAATCCATTTGCGTGCCTTGCCGCATAGCTTCATGGGATTGCTGTGTTTACACACACGAGACCAAGTAACCTGATAGATCTGCGGGAGTTCCCACTGCCATATAAAGACACCGTGTTTGTGTCCTTTTCTCGCTGTGTGAAACGTACTTCATGTTTCAATCTGCAGCAAGTGGTAAGTAGCTACCACAGAATATATCATAATAGCCCGTGGCTGCGTGCGGTGATTGTCAAGGCCATTGGCTTGGGCGACTTGCTACTGTAGAATCAGAATGTAGGACAGTTTTCTTGCTGTTTTGGTAGATGACAGATTTACTCCTTGACCTTTTTTGAGAATAGCGTTTCATTATCAGATTTGTAATTTTAGTGTTGTATTGTTTCTAGGAGACAATGTTATATAGAGAAAAATTAGTTTTGCACGGAGGGAACTCCGTCATTTCGACCTTCGTGTTGATACATCTGACAATATGTTGAATGCGCTTGAGGCGTACCAAGTTCACAGTGTGGCCCGATTCACTGTTTACGTCATACGTGAAGAACATCAACAAGATGAAGATCGCTTCTCGTTTGAGTGGTTCTTGCCAAAAAGATTAAGAGGACAGGTCAGAAAGTCATTGAAAAAAAAAAAACAAAGGGCGATTCACACACACACCCTTAACCCTTCCCCACACGTTGCTCCCTTAGTCCCAAAGACTGGGTGTATAGTTCAAAGTTGACTGCAATATGTTAAACATTTCTGAAATGACTGTTGAAATGCTTTTCTAATTGTAAAGGTTACCATAACTGTTTAATTTGGTAAAATGGGACTAGTGTTGTTAAGCTACTGAATTTTGAATGGATTTTGGGAGGAGATCACAAACTTCTTTATTAGAGTGTCATTAGAAAAAAATCAGGCTGTATAATATGAAATAATAACATCGAAGTTGTTCTCACTGTTAAAGCTTTACTGGTATTCTAGTTTGTGGAAATCTTTGTCGTCTACCACCATTGGCAAACACATTCACTGCTGCGTGAGGATTCTACCTCCACAGAGCATTTGCAATATTTATCAGAGTCCATTTCATACAGAAACGGGAAGTTCAGCTCTAAATTGCTCACTTCTGGGATCTGCAACACATGATAAAGAGAGGTGAGCAGTTAAAATCCAACAGTTTGCAGGGGTACAAAACACATAAGATGGTGATGGTGTTTATCATAAAATTATATCACATTGTTCTCCCCTAGAAGGTAGAAATTTAGGAGTTAATCACTCAAAAGCATTTGAACTGCAGAAGTTAAGAAACAATGATAAGGATTTTAAAATACATTCTTGTTTACAGTAGGATTAGTAGTCACATAACACACACAGACACACACACACGGAGCAATATGCCACTAACTCCAGAAGACAAAACAAAACCAAAAAAAACAGGAACAACATCATCAGGAATTCAGCACTTGTCCAGGTCTCCATAGATAAATAGATATACATCTATCAATATTTTAAGTCACTATAAATGTTGACAGATGTAAATCTAGTAGTGTTGGATCCTATTATTTTTTAGTGATTTTTTTTAATGAGTGTGGATAGTTAATTAACTTGAACAGGATCTGTCACAAGCAAGGTTGTGTCTGCTACAGGTGCAGCCAGGAAGACCTTTGACCTTCATCCTTGAATGCAGTTGTTTGAACATGGGAGCTGTGTTCAGTGGCTTGGGGGACTTCTGGCGGCTGACACCCAGCCTTAAACATGAGCAGGAGGACTTCCGCAGCAGGGCATTTGATGCTGCAGCAAGAGGCAGCACCAGCATTCTCCAAGAATTGTTATTGGTGCCTTCTTCTCAAGGTGGCATGCCACTCCACACTGTGGTGGATGAACGCACTGGACGCACACTGCTCCATGCTGCATTTGAGAAGAACAGAGCAGACTGCGTCCGGTTTCTGCTGTACATGGGGTGTGATGAAAAAAAGTGTGACCATTCCATGGAAACACCCCTGCATGTTGCCTGCATGAGTGACGCTTTGGAAAGCTTGATGGCTGTCGTGGATTTGGGGAAATCCCTGGCCTTGGAACTGCGTGACATCTGGTGCAGGACACTGCTGTTTAAGGCTTTGGTGTACCGCAGTGAGCGAGTGGTGGAGTTTCTGCTGGGCATGCAGCCAGACTGCAATGTTCAGGATGTGCATGGTTTCTCACTGATCCATGTGGCCGCAAGCTATGGTCGAGTTGATCTCATCCGAACTTTTGCAGACAGAGGAGCAGACTTAAACCATCTTAGCAGGAAAGCTCGATGCCCTCTGCAGACAGCCATCAGCTCGCAAAATCTGGATGCAGTAGCGGAGCTCTTGCACCTTGGTGCCCAGACACAGTGCTCAGAGTCGGCAAACGCTGTGCGAACTGCAGTTAGTGAGCTTATCAAACACTCGCAATCTGGAACAGTATGCGAGAAGACGGAGGCAATTTTGCACCTGGTGCTCACTGCCCATGGCTGTCCCATGCACACTGATGAGCCAGGTGTCTTTCAAGGTGTGCTACTGGCTGCCGATTTGAAGCGATTTTTTCCCCTGCTGCACAAAATGCACATATGCTCCTCCATCAATTTCTATGACACTCTAAAAAACCCTGGTGAGATGTCTGTCTGGCAAAGGCCACGCTTACCGAGCTCACACAGGTTCTCTCCTCTTACCCTTTTAGATCTGGCCCGACGTGTTGGACGGAAGTCGCTGATGGCCAGCGGGCACAACGTGGTGTGGGCAGTAGAGAGACTGCAGGTGGCCCCTGGTATTAAGGGACTGCTGCTACTTAAGGATACAGATCATGGAGTCAGGCACCTGCCATGATACTGATCACTAATTACTGTTGCAATTATATCACCTACACCTGTTGGATTGCTTCTGAGAAAGTTGAAGACGCAAGTAGATTTTTTATGGAATACAGAGTAAAGATAAAAATAAGCATGAAAAAAACAGTTTTAAAATCAACAAAATAAATAGTTCTGTAAAAAAAATTAACAGAAAATGGCAGATCTGTACAGTATGTAAATATGTTTATATATATATGAGACAACTGCTAAAAAGATTGGGATTTTTAAAACTGTTGAAGTAAAGGTAAGATTTGTATCACTGTATTTGTTAGCAAATGGGAAAGCATGATGGCGATAGAAAGCGTATACTATATGTGTGCATCTGTTGGCTTACTTGCATGTGCACAACCACAGACAAGGGTATAGGTGAGGAGACTGTCATTTGTTTCCTTTTTCAAAAGCATTTCAGTTCAATTCTATACGAATATGCCATAAATTAATTATACAGGCACTCAATAAATCCATGGAGTTTTGCTAATCAAAAGTTTGCTCCCCTGTTAGGCATGTGTGCATGACGTTGATAATAAAGAATAGGTAATGCGCGGTACCCCATCTCGCAGGGGCAGGCACACAGACACATGCACTCGCTATCTCCTGTAAATTCACCCCCACATGGATAACCTTAGCACAAGGTCTGTTACAGTTGCGATGGCCGTTAGCTGCCTACACCATGCATCTGCATGGGGATAAGCTCTGTGCCAAATCAGTGTTCGCACAATGTTGTGTGGGTTTTTCACCAGCTGATGTGATGCTTGGCTTCCACTTTCTGTAGCATGGACAGTTCTAGGTGATCTGCATGCTGGTTCTGGGTGGCAAAGGTCAAGCTATGGGCAACATGATCAAGTTTGTGGTTCTAGTTAAATGATAGATTTCAAGGTGAAAGTTACCTGGTTAATCGAATGGTTAGGGATACCTGATAAACCTGAATGCAGAAAATCATAACCACAGAACTGTTACTGCACAGGCATAGCATGTCTATCCCACAGTGCCCTATATCAGACAGGACCCTCCTATCTCTCAGACCTCATCCAGCCTTATGCTTCACCTAGAACCCTCCGCTCCTCTGCTGATGCCTCTGTCCTGGTTGTTCCAAAGGTCAAAACAAAGTTTTTCGGACAACGCTCTTCTTCTCTGCTCCAGCTGTTTGAAATTCTCTTCCTGCCAGTAACCGCAACAACTCTGACTCAAATTCCTTCCGTACCACCCTTAAAACTATGAGTTACCCTGTGTGTAATCCATATGTGCGTATGAAAGGTAGATTCCAGTGTATTGTGTGTGCTGTAACAGCACTATAGAAATATTATTATTATTAATATTAAACAGCACATTCATTAACTTCATAACTGTAGCATCTGACATACTTGATCTTTGGTAGGCTTTTTTGTTACGTATATACATTGAAGTCGAGGTCTTGTGACACCAAAACCACAAAACAAGGAGTAGAAGAAAAAATATCAGCAGTGTCATTTTCAAATTGAATAACATAACTTCCCTATTTGCTGCTTTTGCACCTGTCATCATGCGAACTGATCATGTGGGTGCCAACAATTACACTCTCTTGAGAAATTTTCTACGCTCTATGTGATCAGCCACTGTCTTATTTTGGCCAAAACCACTGCTTTTGCCTGCGAGAAATTCCCGTTTTCTTGCATGCCAAGGGCATTATAAATCTGCCTCAAGTCAGACTGTAGAGGTGATAGGACACAACACATTTATGGTAAACGTACTTGTATCTTTACATCTTTGGCATTGAGAATAGAACACAAGGAGGAGAAATTTTAGGGGATCAAGCGCGATTTGAACGCACGCGCACAGACACACACACACACAGGAGATAAACATTAAGTAGAACATAAATGGTTGTTTGCCGTCATAGAGCATAAATGCTTGTCTGCTGACAGCAAAAGCTCTAGAGAGCAGCTACCACTGAAGGAATCATGTCACGGCTGACCTCTCACTTGTGCACTTGCTCCAACAGCATCTGTCTGACCCTTGGCATCGGTTGATCACTGAAACTTGGTTAAACCACCCGATCCTGCCCGCACTGGGAGTCAACATTACGTCATGGAAGGTTCTGCCTCAGGCTGGCGTGACCTTATGTTTCTCGCTTGCCCTTCTAGCCTTTCCTCGTCTGTCTTCGCTTGGTTTGCTGGGATTCCTGCTGTAGTTGACGCCATTTCACACTGGAGACCTTGCAGGGCATGCCGAGGCCTGGATCTGTCACCGTGAAGTGTGGGATCTAGCAGGGTGCGTGCGTTGGGAGAGCATGTACACGGGTCTCCTGCACGAGCTGAATAGCTAGCGTTCTCCATTTTCCGCTCGCGTGGGGAGGGAGGCTGTTTGTACAGATGGCCAAACAGAGACTTGAGCGTGGTCGTTCTGCGCCTGGGCTTTGGCGGCGTGGAGCCGTCCACAGGGATTGCCAAGTGTGGGAGTTGGCTCGGCTGCCCAGCCTTCTCACCTGTGCCCATGGTGCGGGTAGACCGCAGGCGAGGTAGTAAGGAGGGTGAGTTTGCTTTGGATGCACCGAAAGGAGGGAGCATCTTCTTGAGTTCACGCATGGAGCTGATTTTCCATCCAAGTTCCTGCTGTACCTGGTGACAGTACAGACTGCACGACAACTGTCTCTGCTTGAGACTTACAGATGGGGGCAATCTGGCAGGTGTCACTGGCGCCGGAGTCCTTGGAGAAGATAAACGTAGCTCGTCTTCGTACAGTTTGGATGAAGGGTGAACAGCATGTGCGCTGGCTGCCTTTTTGGAAACTTTTGTGGCCCCCACGTTCTCACCTCCTGCTGTACTTCTCAGATGGCACCCGATGATGCAGAGAGAAGTGAATCTGCTGGGGCCAATACGCAATCCCATTGGTGGCGAGACGATTTGAGTATTCTGTACTTTCTGTACAGGAAGGGTCAAATCTTTCAACAAATCCGTTTCGGGAAATTTTCTAAATTCTTTCGCGATATGTTTTCGGGAAATATTTCTAAATTCTTTCGCCATATGCGTTTGGGGAAATTTTCGAGTCAGAGGACAAATGCTTAATTTGTTCACCCTAAGTATTTGGGCGGTCTCCAGCTGATGCGGACTGAGGCACGGTAGTGAGTCAGTCGTCAGTACGTATCTGCTGGGGGGTGGATTCGGGAGGATGATGCAGCTTGAACTGGATGCCGGCTGCCACTGTTTCAGCGTGGGACCGTCCGTGGATGGTTTGAAATCAGGTCGGAGGTCATCCTCACCCTCCTGGTCCACCGGAAGCGCCATGGATGAGGTTTTGGCTTCGTCGTTCCACTGAAAGTTGAAGGCAGGAAGTGGCCTGAGCCCGACCCCCTTAATCCCGGTTTCTGTGGACGCCACTGTTTCGTCTTGAAGCTTGTAAGTGTCCAAGTGCTTGCCCACTAACCTCATCTGTCCTTTGAAACCTGGGTGGGCCTGGAAGTTTCTCGAACATCCTCTGTAAATTATGCCAGCGGTGGGTGTCTGACCCCTGCGGTGTCCTCGTTCCCGCTGCGGGAAAAGTGACTCGGGGCTAGTGTTAAGAAAAAAACTCAGAAATCTTTCTCTCATCTGGACGGCTGTGCCAGGAGGGAGTGAAAGCAAATCACCTCCTTCCAATATGCTGCCTAGCGATCTGTCCATTTCTGTGGGTTGGCTATTGACGCCTGGAGTCCTGGGGAAATCATCTACACAAAAACTTAGTTTCCATTTCATGCTGTCACTCACAGGGGTTTCTGCCTCCACAATGAGAGTTCCGGACGGGGGTGGTGTATAATCGCCAGTAGAAGACTTTCTGTGACCCACAGTATGAGATTTTAGCTTTGGCTCTGATCCTTCATTAATAACTTTTTGATTACCAAGAGGTGGCAACCGAGATTCTAGAAGAGACATTTTCTTTGGAACCCTGGCATTAGGTGCACGCCGTGGCTGTCCTTCACTCGGGCTAGAAGAACTTTTAAATCTCTTTGCCTCCTCTGTGTGTGAGTCTGGGGACCAATCCTCGTCAGATTCTGTTTGATCTCCGGACTCAGTGACCTCCGCTGCTTGGCTCCTTGAGAGAGACGCTCTCTGTGTACGGAAGAATTTTGCTGGCGGCTGTGGGGACTCGTGTGGTATTTCCTCTGATTTGTGCAGTGACGGTTCATCTACATAGTGCTTGTGGTAATCTTTCCTGTCTTCTTTTACGCGAGCAGTTCCTTCCTTTGTGGTTCTCTTTGCTGATTTTGGAAACTGTGGTGGGATTTCCTCTGATTCGTCGACTGACCCATCGCTTAGACAGGTCTGGGGATAACCTGTATCTTCTTTCACCCGAGTTGGTCTTTCGCTTTCTAGCGTGCACTCTGACCTATCGAACTCTGATCCTTTCAGACGATCAGATGAGGTTTCACTAGCAGTTTTTTCTAGCTCTCTCTGCGGTTCGCCAGTTTTTACCTTTTTGGGCGAGCGAGTCAAGGCTTTGCGAGAGCCTTTCTTTCTTTCTGGAACCCCGTCTTGGCGGCGGGCCAGGCCTGTTCCTTCCGCGTCTTGGGAAGCACGGCTGTCGCGAGCTGGTTCTGCGGCAGGTTCGTGCAGCGCGTCTTCTGCTGCGGAGGCCAGACTGTGCGTCTCTTCCTTGGCGCCCATAGTTTCATCGTCGCTGACCCTCCTTTCCTCGGCTTTTGAACGTTTCTTGACTTTGGCTTTCTTCTGCTCTTTTCTGGAAAGCTCCGAGCTTTGTAGCTCTGTGTCCTTTCTAATCAGATAGTGGGAGTACCTGACGGAAACGGTGCGCTGCCGTACTTGCTCTCCCACCCTGGCTTCCTTCACTGGAAACATAAAAATGAGGGTAGATTGCAGAAGTCAAGGGTTAATGTTAAGACAGCTAAAGTCTTACTGTACATGGGAAGAACAATAAAAGCAAGTTTTAACTTTACACCAAGTAGGTAGAGAACAGAAAAAGTTACAGCGCGTATGATCCGAGTGAAAGAAAAGCTGTAAATGAACTCTCTGTCTGAGTTTTATTAGAGACCATGTTGTGGCATATTTTGTGGAGCAATGTTTTGTATTGTTTAATAAAAATGAAGCCAGGTTACTGTCCAAAGCAATGGGTGATATCCATGTCCTTAAAAAATTATTTTCTGAAAACCATTTTTAACCCCTTTCCTTGCTTTTGTAAGTCAACAAACATATAGTTGCTAATTGTGTCTTGTATTTAATAAGCAGGAAAAGAACTTTCATGTACGTATGCGCATGCGTGACCACATACAAGCACGCACGAGCGACCCGTTTGCACGCGTGCTGGCTCACATGCATGTGCACACATACAGACGCTGTCACGGCGAAGGACAACGTTTGGTCTTGTTCCTAATGGCTTGATCCGCCGGCGGTCTTATCAAATGGACAAAACAAGCAATGGGGACTTAATCCTTGAGTGTCTGGTAGACACAGCACCGCGGGTAGCGTCCTGCAGTACAAAATACACTTATTAATCTCTCCACACAAAATATCCTTGGTGTTTTGTCCGTCGGACAAGGCCACCCCGAGTGCCTTGTCTGCTAAGGTTGACATTAAGCCTTTTATTTTCAGTTTCTTCTCACCTGTTGGGGGTGACGTCACTGTCATCCTGTGGTACTCCGACATCTCTACCTCAGTTCCATCGGTCAGCTCATCAGATATCTGCAAGAGAAGGTCAGCTGTTGGGTCTGCCTACAAACCGTCGTCTCAACTTTTTGAAGTGTTGGCTGAGCAGTTCTAGACTATCGAAGACTCAACATACCACGGGCTGTTGACGTGTTACCTGGGGTGTCACTACAGTCTATTGAGATAAGACCTGCACAGCAATCTAAACTTTTTGAAGACTACCTGAGCACTCTTTTTAAGCAATATTTACACGCTGCAATGCTTCCAGATTTGAGCGCGCTGTTTACCATATATGAAATGTTGACAAAATGTTGCAAGGGTTCTCTCAACATTTTACGCGGATAGAATGCCGTGCTGTTTTCTTGCATGGAGCTCAGAATGTTGCAAGTGTTTCAGCCAATCAGAAAAAAAATCGTGCTGTCTAGTGCGGAGTAGTCTAGTTCATCGCGATCATGGCAGGTCTTAGATTATCAGTAGATTATCACTAAACTGTTCAGAGGAACTGACTTTTCAGTGAACAGAGCTTTGGCAGCAGCATCCCTGCCTTTGTGAGAATTCATCGCTCGATGAATCATGATGATCATGTGATGATCATGTGACATGAACTGGTTTCTCGCACCGTGTACGGAGAGTGGTTAGAAATGCTTCCTCTCAATGTGTTACGCTCATGGAGACCATTGCATCGTGTAAGTAGCCCTTTATGACCAGTTTAGACGATTCAAGTCCGTCCAGATATTACCTCCAGGATGCTCTCTGTGGCGCGGAAGGACGGCTCAGACATGGAGCTGACTTCCTGGATGGTCAGCCAGTCGATCTGGATCATATCGTTTGCGTCTGAGCCTTCAGCAACAGCCTGTTGACGGCGTCATACACACACACACACAGATACGCACACACACACACACACAGAGAGATACGCACACACACACGTACATACACACACACACACACACAGTGCACACACACATACACACACATGTAGAAGCATTTCCACACACGAGGCACAAGCGCGCGCACACAACCATAAGGAAAAATGAACACAGGGACGGGAAATGAAGCGAAAAGGAGACTGCACTAGAGACAAACTATTATCATTCAGGCGATATACCAATAAGGGCACAAAAATGGGGACGGGTAGCTGCACAGCTTATATCTACATGTATACAGGAACACAGGCATTTTAGCATACAGTGTCATTTGACTCGAGCAGTATTGCTGGGTAAATTCTTTTCTCCTGCTACATGTCTTTTATTTAGGTACTTATTTTGTAATGTCTGCTTAATGGAACAAATTTTCTTTGCGGAAACCTTTGTGAACTTTCAAGCCATCCGGTGTTTGTTATGCTGTGATCACCAGCAATAAGCGTTTTATTTACCCAATATTTGTGACTTGACTATTGAGTGATGGTGTCATGATGCGCGGAAGGAGACACAGAAAATCTAATAGAGGAGACAGAAAAGAGCGTCAGAGAGATGACAGTGTGCATATAATGGTTTTTCCAATCTGGCGACAGTTGAGCTGCTTTGTGACAAGACAGTGGTATGTGTACGGCATGTCCATCTGAACTCAAAACAATGTCACTTTTCCAAACGGTTTTTTTTCCTAGAATCATAAATGTTATAGCTTCAGGCGCCTTGCTTATTTTTTGCAACGATTTACAGCATAAAACCCTAAGTTCAAAGAAAATGTGTCCCCCTTTTGTTTATCAGGTTTCTTTATTCTTCATCGGCAAGGAGTATTACTCCTCAGGTCATAGAAACACAAGCGCACACGCGTATGCAGTCACACACTCTGCCCTCGAAAGCATGAAAGAGAACACAACTGCTGAGAAACCCATTTTCTTGTTCATTTTCAGTTTCATAAGCTGCATAGATGCCAACTCGGAAAAAGACACCATTAAGAATTGTTTTGTGGGGGAGGGTTCCATTTGGGGGGAATAATCTTGCATGCCACTTCTTCGAGAGATGGCGAGAATGTTTCTTCCGGATAACAGTTTTTGTTCAATGCAGACTCGGGTTGTATGAATCCAAGACTGCATGGGCCTCGCCCCTCACCCGAGCCACGAGCTTACTCAAGCGAAGAACAACCCGGGGAGTAGGGTACAGTTTCCCACCTTTGACCCCCGTCTGCCGTCCTTACTCAGCGGGGGAGTAGGGGGGATGCTTACCGCCAGTCGCCCGGCCTCCCCGAGCCAGCGACGCGCCTCCCTCAAGGCCGCCTTCAGACCCCGCTGTAACTCGTCATCCTCTGCTGCGTCCTCCACCTTCAACAACATCCCCCCCCCCCCCATGCATCAGAACGTGTCCTCTGTATCCACCTGTAATTAACCAAAGCGATACACCGACCACACAACTAGCCCCACTCCCAGCCCCGTCATTTCCCAACACACCAGTGGGATACGTCCTCACTTCTCGCTACAGCCAGCGACACAGCACTACAAACAAGACCTTTCCATGAAACAATCGTTAAAGCATCTTGTGCACATTAACCTTTCTGTGGCATAGAAGGGTTTCTTCTCAGTGTGGCCACAGGGAGGACAGAACAGAGACAAAACGCTCATCAGAATGTCACCCCTCAGTGCAGTTGCAAGCAGCAATGAAACCCTAACCATGCTCTTTCCACGCTCATCAAAACACCCGTTGACAACAATCATGACAAATGTATTTATGCGTGTGTGGGTCCAAGCATCTGCGTATGCGCGAGCGCGAGTGAATGTGCTTGAAAGAAAGAAAGAAAACATGCAATACTGATTAGTGTTATGATATTTTGTGTTAGTCGACAGTCTGTGCAATGTATACGTGATTGATTGGTGCTAACAATTTGCGTTTTGTTTCCCGGCTTAGGACCTGTGCGCGGTCAGTACATTTCTGTGCAAACCTCGTCCTCAGACATGTTTGTCTGTCAGGCGAGTACAGAGAACATAAAACCAATGTTTCCCTAATTAAAATAGTCGAATATAATGCCCCCCCCCCCCCCCTTTTTTTTTTACCTTGGCAGCAGCCTTGATAACGGAAACAACTGCCTCTCGCAGTAGTCTGACCTGTAAAAATACAAGTCAGCGGTTACAGATCTGATCGACGCCCGTTTGCTTTTACGCATTTTTTCAAATCTCGCTCTTTTTCTTCCTCTCTTTCACCCTCTGTTCTTTTGTCACTTTCGTTCCCTAACCCCCCCCCCCCACACACACACACACACGCACACACACTCACCCTGACGTATCTATATCAGAGCGAGCACTGACCTTGGCCGGGACACAGCCGCCCGTTTCCAGTGTAGCAAGAAGCTCATTTTTGGTCAGAAATTGTGGCAGGCGTCTGTCTTCCTTAGAGTCTGGCTTCTACACGTTTCCCCGTCAACAAAAGACAAAACAATTTTGTCCCATTTGCATTTCAGCATTGTTTGCGCTTCAGTATATAGAAAGCACCGAAAATATTTACTAATGTTGGCCATCGCTCCATTCACTCCCTCACTCACTCTTTTATTTATTTAATCTTTCAATTTTTTTCTCTCGCACACACACAGAGAGAGAATAAAAAAAGAAATGAAATGATGGGGTAAAATGGGACAAGTGGAAACTGGAAAGCATACACGATACACACCTTCCCAAAAATGACTTTGGGGCCGTTTAGAAATGTACAGTTTTGACTCCTAATTTTTTTAAAATTTCGATCTTATCTTTGTCGTCCAAGTATCTTTCTCATGGAGATAACGTAAAGATGATTGTTTTTTATCATTTGCTTTGTTAATAAATGGACCTTCACGCGCGCAAGCGGATGATGGGTGCTGCAAGCGGGGGAGGACTGCGCCAGCAAACAGCAGGCGAACGTTAATAACCACCGAGTTGACCCCAGCTATGGGCGTGCACCGCGTGTGTATGTAACACGCCAACCGCCTGCACTCACTGACCTTGTCGCGGCCAGCAGTGAGCTGATCGTCTGTCCTGCAGTCACAGTAAGGACAAAGACAGCCCCTCAGAATCTTTGCCATCTGTAGCACATTGACACTGTAACGCACGCACGCACGCACACACACACACATATGCAGAAAAAAACCATGTGCGCTTGTTGGAAATACACGCACGACACACAGTTAACATAGTAAAGCAAAGAACATGCAGGCGCACTCAAAGGTAATGAACATAAGTGTAAACACCGTCTAGCATTCGGACAGCGTGCGCGTGCGTAGAGAGGAGAGAGAGAGAGAATGTGATGCGTACATTCGAGTATGCTAGCCTCCATGACCAAGTAAAATGAGAAAATTGAGGACTCGTTTTCGTCCGAATTTTGTGTTTTCTGCAGTGCACGTAAATACATGTAATACCGAAATAATCTGACCACACGTCTTTGACAAAAGTTATGTCTCCCCCCACCCCACCCCGCCCCAACTCGGGTGTGTGCCGTGTGTCGATCCTCCAGGACATAAGGAAGGCATGAAGGGAAGAAGGGATGGGAGAGAGAAGAAACACGACCAGTGGACCAGTACCCGAACTTGAGTCTGGCCATCTGGAGCCCCGTCTGGTCAAACAACTCAGTGGCTTGGTTCACCATCATACTCATATCCGTCAGACGTTGGTCCTGCAAAGGAAAGTTCTCCATAAGTCTGAATCTCACCACATATTTTCAATGCTTTGGTTTTTCATTTATGATTGTTTTTGAAGCCTCTCTTCCAAGCGGCATTCACGTGTTTCCTTTTTAAAAAATATTTTTTAAAAGTCTGTTCCCTTGTTTTCACTGCTATAGTTAAAAGCTTTTGATTTTCATTTTGATCGTTTTCCTTTGTTTCAGAATTCTCTTTTCCTATCTTTTCAATGCCAGAACGTTTATAACGTTCACTAAAGAGTAATTTCTACGACAATAGATGGTCAGTTACTGACCAGTCGATGGTCAAGGACGACTTTTTCCTGCAATGTACAGCTTAATCAAGATTTGTGCAAGAGCTCTGACCTTAGTATGGCAAAAGTTCCTGTTTTTCATATGAAACTACCGCTTACCTGTCTGGCAAAGTCTGCTACACGCTTCTTCGAGATGTCCATCAGGGTCAATATCTCCTGCCACGAAAAGCGAAACAGCTGTTCAGCACCGAATTTAGTCAAATTCCAAAAGTCAAGATCATCTCAGAGTCGGATCTGACAGGTGAGTGACAGCTCGCGCCTCGCGCTGTCAAGAGGACCTGGCATTACACTAACTGGAGCGTTAGAAAAGTCAAAAGAGTCGAGCAGCGCGTCAACAAAACGAAAAAAAAAACACGTGAAGACTTCCCTGCAGCGTGTATCTATTGTTATGAGCGCTTGTTTCAGTGAGAAATGAGAATAGTTTGTACAGACGGCGCTTACTGGTTCAGCGATAAAACGAGAAAGTATAGTACTCAGTGATCCTTTTACAGATTGCGTTTGCGTTCAGTGTTTAGGGTGAAAAAGAGCAGTTATTTCACACGTCTGGTGCAACGCTGACTGGTCTTGCCTACCAAGCGACCACCCAAGGTCCACAGTTTGTCATACACCTAATTTTAAACCGGTTGATCTGAGGTATGTATGTACACCACCCCAATGTCTCCAGGTCGGACGAAAACAGCTCCCACCTTCAAGAAGACGTCCAGGAGTTGGAAACAGTTGTCAGCATGCTCAACCAACTCCTCCGTCTTGTCTGGAATATTATGGGCTATCTTGACTTGATGCACGATCTGCAGACAGAAGCAGAACTCGCAACACATACTTGTGGATCAAACTTCTTAAGGCAACACACTGGTGCGATATAGCAAATTTTGCACAGCTTAAGGTTGTTATCTAAACGATTTAAGAAAATGAAATGAAACAAATGGTCCAGAATTTAAGTGACACTTTCAACAAAGTTTCTTTTATTCTTTCACTTTTATTCAGTCATCCGTCCATTCTTTCATCCTTTCATTCATTCTTTCTTTCTCTCTTTTTTACTACTGAGAATTATCCCCTTTTCAAGTTGCCACTGACAGGTCATTTTATTGAGGCAAACCCCTGAACGTTAAACGTTCCGTAGGTTGCCAGTACCTCTTCATCGTTCTCTGGATTGAGAAGGGAGATTTCTGGTAGTTTCAGCTCGCTCCACATGATGAAATCCTACGAGTTTAGCAACACATCTTTCTGTCAGTCGTGTTATATAATTCCAGAAAATCTAAAAGTGATTCTCACAACACTAAATCCATCAGCTGTATTGTGTTACTTTGGCAGAGGGTCGTTTTTACAAGCGGAGCAGCACAACTACCATACATATAATAAGGAGGAAGACGAGCAGGAGAAAAGGAAGAGTATTTATAAGGAGAACAGTCTTATAAAATAACTCAAGGCTTAAACACTCGCCCGCACGCGCGCACACCATGCAACATGCACACGCGCAGGCAGACACTGGTACATATAACCTGCCCCAAGCAGGCGCAGACAGGAAAGGACGATGTGTTATGGGAAAGAGAACAGATAGGTTTTCAGAGAACTTTTAGAAGAAGTGTGCAGGCAGCTCGCGTATGGAGAGGCAGTCTGTTCCTGGTGAGTGAGCCACAGAAAGAAAAAGATCGCGGACCAAAGGTGTCGATCGATTCTGGTGTGAGGAATACGAAGACAGGTTTGTAGAAGAGAGGAGACTGCAAGATGGTGTATAGGAAGAGAGTTCGATAGGTAGTAGGGAGCCGATTCGTTGAGACTTTTTTTAAAAGCAGAGAACAGCAACTTTGTATTGAATATGCTTTGAGACACGAAGCCAGTGGAGGGAAGCACGAAGACGGGTGGGATCTGATCGGTTTTCTTTAGAATGAGGCGAGCTGCGCTGTTCTGAACAAGATGAAGGACAGAGATTGTGGAGTCAGGAAGCCCAGAGATAAGAGAGTTGCAGTAATCAATACGCGACGTAACGAGGTGGAAAAGACAAAAGTAAATTCTTTCTGATCGTAGTTTGTGGAAAGTGGGGAGACTGGCAGAACCAGGGTGATTTATGATATAGTTCTTTACAAGAAGTAGACTTGAGAATCTTATTCTCAAAGTGGTAATTCTGGGCTGAACAGATGAGAGAAACAACTTTAGATCTTGCTGTCTGGAAGGTTTTTCTGTGTACAGAGGGCTTTGTGGCGCGGCAACGGGGCTTTTCTTGGCGGCGTGCACGCTTAACAGGTAATCTCAGGTGTAAGCCCAGGGGCTGGTGGGTGGTCAGGAGGGAAGCACGTTGTAACAGGGACATGACGGTCAAGACGCTGAGGAAGTGTAGAGTTGAAGTGTGCAGCCGGATCTGGAGAGGAATACCTTGGCAGAAACAAAGTCAACAAGCCTGAAACCTTTAATGCTGAGGGACTCAGCGCTAGCAGGGAGAGAGTGGAGAAAGATTTGATGGAACAACAAAGAACAGAAAGGAGGGAAGAGGGTGTGTTAGGGGCGAAAATAAAGTCAGAGTCACGTGAGGTGATCCAGTCGATGATGTGACGATGGCAAGGAGTGGGTTGAAAGACAAACTGCTTGAGGTTGCAGACAGAGAAAGGCCTATCGGTTTGGAGTCGGGACAATCGGGTTCATCAAAATGGATGTTAAAATCGAGAAGAATTAGAAGTTTACCGGGAAGAAGTCAGTAATGGTCACGAAGTTGGTCTGTCAGAGAAAAACATGGAGGTGGTGAGTTTATTTTCTGAGCTGAGATGGTGGTGGTGGATGGGAACTGCTGATTGACAGGAAATTAATCAGCTAACAGTTTCTGTAGCTACTGTAATAATTTTTTCCTCGAGATGGTCTGATTTTATGTGCCATCAGAGCAGTAAAGTGTCTGGCAATAGACTGGATTGTCTGCAGGTCAGGTCAAGTCATTTTCAGTCACGGTCATTGTAAATGTTATATGACGATAGAACGACTGAAATTACCATTGCCTCGTTTTAACAGTTTTGTGAGACGAGTAATAAACAAGTGCCACTAACACAAATCAGTTAATAAAACTCTTATTTAAAATGTAGATAAAAAAAATTGATCATGCACACCCTGCAGAACTCTAGGTGATCTTGCAGATTCTCCAAGATGGTGTAGGCGTTCTCAAATGTCTTTTCCGTCTCGCCCACAATCTGCAGATAGCGCTCGCAGTGTTCCGTGGCCTCCTGCACGCTGACCTCTGTGTCCTGCGAGTAGCATAGAGGCCATCGTGTTGTAAGCCACGTCAAACCCTGGCTTCAACATCTGTGTGGGCATCGCGTATTTTCAATTTTCAGATAAGCAGCAATATAGTAGTCTTACTCCCCAAAAAGTGTTTACGCAAAGAATAACAGTGCGTATATCTCGCGTAAATGTCAGTTCGAAAAAGGCGGGTTCGAAGAGTCAGTCTTAGAAACTGCCTAAGACATAGTGATTCAAGAGCAAGAGAATCCAGCCGTGGATCACCAATGCATATGATACCCTCACGAACCTTGCCAGGCCAGACCAGGGCTGGTCCACTGCTATTGAGAACGAGGAAGGGCATCTGTTGAGAGAAAACTCGGTAGTCCTCAACAGATGGAGTGAATACTGAAGATTCCATTTCCGCTTGACAGCAACATCGGCCAAGAAATACCAGACTCTGCCTATAATGAAGGAGGACGTAGAGGAGGCAATTTGCTCCCTGAAGAGAGAAAAAGAAGCCGGGAAAGACAACATCCCAGCAGAACTATTCCAGCATGAAGAGATGGTGAAGGTGCTCATCACAGCATAGCATTCAATCTGGGAGTCGAAAAGGGGTGACCAGTGCCGTCAGTACAATAGCCTTCCCTAAGAACGGTAACAGCTGCAAATACCAGAACTACAGTACAATAAGCTTCACCAGCAACACCAGCAAAGTCAAATTCAGAATTATACTCAGCAGACTTAAAGCCCCCGCAGATCTACTGGCAGAGGAACAAAACCGGCTTCAGACAGGGAAACAAATTTCCAACTGCCGAGTCATTATTGGATAGCATCTGACTAGAGACTGAAAATCGACTACAGAAGTCAAGAGGGAACTAGCCATTGCAACAGCAGAACTTTCAAATCTCAGCAAATTCTATGAAGAAATCTCAACATCAGCTTCCCCACACAGCTCTAATCGCCTCCATCCTGCTGTATGGCTGTGAAAGTTGGACGCTGACAGCTCAGTCAGAAAAGAAGATCGAAGGATTTGAGACCAAATACCTCCCTAAGCTTCCCAGAGTCTGTGGAAGAAACACAAAACAAACGTCTACGTCCGCAACACGCAACAAAGTAGACAGACTGGCTGGTCCCCAGGAGCCTCTCCTCGCCATCATCAAAAAAAGGAAGCTGGCATGGATCGGCCACACAACACGTCATAATACACACAACACGTCATAATACACACAACACGCCATAATACACACAACACGCCATAATACACACAACACGTCATAATACACACAACACGCCATAATACACACAACACGCCATAATACACACAACACGCCATAATACACACAATACGTCATAACACACACAACACGCCATAATACACACAATACGTCATAATACACACAACACGCCATAATACACACAACACGTCATAACACACACAACACGTCATAATATACACAACACGTCATGATACACACAACACGCCATAATACACACAACACGTCATGATACAAACAACACGTCATGATACAC